>OZ004328.1:9948250-10548250 GCA_963924455.1 Pelagia noctiluca | reverse complement strand
ACGAACACATTATAATATTTAGCTTTATTTTAACCTGCATGATAGTCTATATATACGTCCAAGGAAGGTTATTCTTTGTCTGTCTCTGAACTCTTGCCGTGCTGAGTTCACCATAGTCTCTTCGACAAGAGAGCATCGGACACCATTGCAGGGCCTTTCTACACTTCAGGAAGAAACAAGAAACACAGTGATAGACCAAGCCTAGAAACCACTGGGCAAAATTGGTGACAAGTGAAGTAAAGACCGCGCAACAACTGCGCTTCTGCTGAATACAAAATGGTCGTGTACCAGCAAAGAATAAGCAGCGAGATAATGCAGGTGGTAAGAATAGAATAGAGCTCGCAACCCTTGGTTAGCCAGAGTGCATTCCATGTTGAATGCACCCCGAAGATTTTGAGATATACGCCGAAATAACAATAGATTCTATTGTTCCCAGGTAAGTTGTACGCCAAAGATCTTCGGGCCTAAGTACATGAAATGCACTCTGGTTGGTCAGAGCTTGTTTCACGCAACTCGTTAACGTTAATTCACGAGGCATGGTCTAACGGTAAATCGCAGTAGCCTACACTAGTAAAATTCATTCCTCCTTGATGTATAGCTACCTGAACTAACTTCTGTAGTTACGACAGATTTAGGCCGTTGCAACTTTGGTAGCTATGCGTTGCTAAGGGGTGAACTCCCATCATGCATTGCGTGAAATGAAGGCTGCTATCTTTGAGAAATCGTATATTCTAGAGAGGATAAAGCACAACATGATTGAATTCATGAATGTCAAATTTAACTCCTGTTTGTCTTTTTCATCAAAACGGTTTCAAGAATTTGTACTACTTTAATCAAATGCAATAGGAAACGGTATTATATCAAAAAGTTGTCAAAAGTGTGAATCGACCAAATCGAAATCGATCGATTTACTTACGCCTAAACCATGTCAAAAATGAACGATTCAAGGTGTCAAAATTCCAAAAAGAAATTCAGCATCGAAATTTTATCACTGGGAAATAGTGCTGGAAATCTATTCGAAGCAGTATTTAGTTTCTTATATCCTATTGTTTGTTGAAAGTATTTGCTCATATGGATCCCAGATTGAAGATTGAAAAACGACACTACCTCTCCCTACTGCGCAACTATGATATGATATATTAGCATTCCATCACCGCTAACGTTCATTTGAACAATCTGTGCCGCGGCTGCGGTGAACCACAGTCAATGGCCAAGGTCGGGGTCTGATAAGGTCTACATGATTTTTTATAAGAGAGCTTGGATCCGATTTCAGCCTACCTACTTCTTATCTTCGAAGCAATTTTCCACCAACTTACCACTGTACACCATAAAATGACTCACTTGACTCAGTTGTGTAGTCCTGACTGGATCCTTGCACACTTCAACGTCGAATATCTCAACACCGTATGATATCTCAAAAATGTGTCAGGGGCGCATCTAAGGGAGGGGTTGTGGGGGTTGTAACCCCTGCCCTTTTTATTAAGGAAGCTAATTTGCCCAATCATTCTGAATTCCCCATTTCAAAGAGAAATTGAAGGATTCTAAGCCATTTTAAAGCCTCAGAAATGTCAAAATCTCAGGACTTTCCGGGGGCTCTGCCCCCTTGACCCCTACTAGAGTCCTTCCCTGCCCTTTTTTGCGGCTAAAACCCCTGCCCTCTAAAATTCCTAGTTGTGCCCCTGTGTGTTTGCATTTCCATGCAATGATGGCTTTCAGCTGGTGAACTAGTCTTGTGTTTATGGCAAATAGGTTTGGAGGTGGCAAAATATTTTTACCAGGGATGTAAGCCAGAAGCTCTGGAAGAGAAGAGACTTCAAACTCCAAACATTTCTTCAGCATTCAAAATAATTACAATTTACAGTCATTACATCATAAAGCTATGTGAATACTGCAGAATAACGAAATTAGAAACAATATAAAAGCGAGGAAATATAAAAGTATATAAAAGCGTTAAGATTAATCAAACTCAAACTCAAACTCTCAAAACTCAAACAACTTAATTTAGCAGAATGAAACATGGAAAAACTATAGATGGAGCTATCAAAGGCATGTGCCCATTTGGCGATTTCTAGATTTCAAAAAATAGAGTAACAATTGATTACTTTAACTATTCACTTTTGGCTAATACTCTCTGGTCTCTAATAGACGGGGGGGTTGGAATAGTAGGGGGGGTCGGAAAAAATCGAAAAAATTAATAGCCGGGGGGGTTGGAATAATAGGGGGGGTTGGAAAATATTTCAAAAATCAATAGCCGTGGGGGTTGGAAAAAATTAATTTTCGAAACTTTCGTTTTGGCAATGGAAGCTTTAACAATAACATAACACAACAACGATAGCACAAGAACTTTTCTTTATAAGTTTTGCTTCTACTGTCCTCTAACATATCAAAAATGTTATATTCATCTTCATTAGCAACAAATGACTGTAATTGTCTTCACTCGAATTGGTATTATCATCATCTTGCCTGGTTTTCGTCTTTCAAATTGTGCCTTCCTTCTAAAATGAATTGAAAAGTTTTGGGCACACTGAATTCTGTTGTGTTGCTTTTGTCTGGTTTGGAATTTGTTGCCCGAATTAATTAGCGGGGGGGTTGGAATAAGAATGTCCTGGGTGGAAAATTTTCCAAAAATTAATAAGCGGGGGGGACGTCTATTAGAGACCAGAGAGTAATCCATTAAAATTTGATAACAACCTAATGGTATGTAATATATAGAGTGGGAGCCAGTTAATGTCGCAAACAATGTCACTCTTGTTTTGTCCCTTATTCCAACCTAAATTCTGACAATAAATGGTGTCTGTCATTTTTGTCACCTGTACATTTTGCAGAATATAAATACAATGAGATGCAGATGAAATGAGGTTAGAAATCCTCTGAATTCTTTAATTTCATTAATGATAAATACACTTCTCGACAGTTTACCATGTCTTTCAGAGTGTCCCCTGACCTATAAAAGGAAACTAATTGTTCCCTTGTCCACTGTGCAGATTCCTGTTTGTTCCCTGTTCCCCAAGTCGTTTTTTGGCATGTTCCCCTATTCCCAAACACCCATATACGACCATCAGCTCTAGCATTTTTCATAAAGGTCGTTCTTATAAAAAAACGTGTACCACTCCCAGTTATCTGTCACCATCTCGTCTCATTTCCCGCACATGCTGTCTTGCACTGAACACAGTCACATCGTGTACCTAAAACAATTATTATCGGTAACTCGTTCTTGGAAAGGACACTGCGTTTGCCATCACAATGCCACGCTGCCCGCCAGCTACGTTTTCTGGGCTTCTATTCTTTTTCCAAGCTGTTCTGCTGATCATCTTCGCAACACTTGGCGACTATGGGTTGTACGTCGATCCTGTCCTTAAACCACACCCATCTCCTGCTGATACCAACAGTATCCCCTATTTTTACCCAAGTGAGTACTCTTTCATTTCTGCTATTATCAAAACTTTTATAACATGACTCATATTTTCCCAAAATTTTATCAATGATATAGCAAATGACAGTTAGAAGTTTCTTGATTTCATGTGAGCATTTGTAATCAAATATTGTAGTATGAAAATGCGCGCCAAAATAAATGTTTACAAATTTGTGAAAATCACGGCAAACCCACGAGAACAAACCTTCAAACCTTATTGATGTCAAGGGTTTTTTCACGGTGGAGTTTTATTTATTTTTCAGCTGGACGATACTTCTTGGTTTTATGAAATTTTTATTTGAAGGAAATAGGTTTTAATTCTGAAATCTAGGTTTTTAGATTTCACTGTGTAAATGTTATTCACTTTTTACTTTTTTCCATAAGCAACTCGTCAATAACAGCTACAATCCCCGCCAAAAGTAGTTGGAACACCCTTGATTTCTTTACCAAATAACTACATTTTTAGCTTTCCTAGCCTTTTATTTCCAATCACACCCCCTCCCCCTCAAAACAATGTTGTTTACAAAAGGAACTTTATGAGACCACACCAAATACTAGCTGAATGTTATTGGGCTAGTTTTTCTTATCAGAAACAACATTGTAAAGGGGGGAGGGGAGGGGGCAAAATGTAGAAAACTGTAAAAATCATGCAAGTGTTCCAAGACTTTTGGTGGGGATTGTGAAACCGAATGGAGGGTACCTTTTCTGTAAAAAAAGCATCTAGTGATATCAATTACTATCTGAAGTTGCTTTCCTAGCTTCCTCTTGCACAGAGCATGCAAATAAGCAGGTTTTTTGACTTCAGTTACACTCCTTATTTTATAAGAACAATTTTATAAAAAACACCAGCCTTAAATTTGGCCAAAACTTGAGAACAAGCTAAGAACAATCCGAAGCTGACCATCTTTGGCGAACTGTTGACACCTTTGGGTGTCAGACAGGACAGGAAAGTAAAACATATTTAAAAACTCAACACAAATGACCCCATGACAGGCTTCAAGCATTGTAAAAGTAAGAACAATTTAAGAACATTTCAGCCTGAAAATGGAAGAGAATTTGAGAACAGCCAGCTTCAAATCAAATTTACTGGTTCTTATATAAAAAAGAGTGTAAGAACTTTCAATACAGCTGCTGTTATACACGCATTTTTTTATAAGCAACTGCTTTATAAACAAGTCAGTACTCGACAAGACAAAAACTTAAGCAATTCTATTACTGAATGGAGGAATGCTAATCAATTTGTAAATTTTAGTTCTGATCCAGTTGGCAATGAAAATCAGGCAACAGATATAGAGAAGTAGGTCATAGTAGATATTACTATCCCTACACACTTTTTTATGCAAGATACCATCGACGTTTGTTGCATAACAACTTGTGAGAAGTATTCTAAGAAACATATTTCTTAAGTTAAAAAGCTAAGCAATTTTGAGTACTCAAATTTGCCCTCCAGCTAAGTAATTTTTAGTACCGAGCTCCAGCTGAAATCGCTTATAAAAAAATGCGTATATGCTAAGATAGACAACTATTAAACGGAAAATACAAGCATTTTTTTAAAAAGCAATTTCAGCTTGAGCTCAGTACTAAAAATTGCTTACCTAGAGGGCAAATTTGAGTCCTCGAAATTGCTTAGCAATTGCTTAGCTTTTTTCACCTAAAAATTGGTTTCTTAGAATACCATCTAAAAGCTGTTTTACAACATATGTTGATGGTATCATAGATGCAAAAGTGTGCTGGGATTTTAATATCCACTGTAACCTACTTCTCTATATCTGCTACCCAATTTTCATTGCCAACTGGATCAGAAATAAAATTTTCAAATTAATTAGCATTCCTCCATTAGGTACTACCGTACACCCAGGCTACTTTGGCTTTTGAGGTTATTTTGGCCACCCATGGTAGACAATAGAAACAACAGTTTATAGGCTACTGGTTGATACTCTTGAAAGTTTTCAAAAAAAACTTTCAAGAGTATCAACTAGTAGCCTATAAACAGTTGTTTCTATTGTCTACCATGGATGGCCAAAGTAACCCCGAAAGCTAAAGTAGCCCTGGTTTATTGTAAAATTGCTTAGGTTTTTGTCTTGTCGAGTACTGACTTGCTTATTTAGCAGTTGCTTATAAAAAAATGCGTGTATGCATCAATGCTAAACTTTGTTCGATCACACACTACGTTTTATCAGGGAAATGTCTGTATATTGTTTGTTTTTCAAGACTTACGCAACTCTTAGGACTGGGACCATTGCTTATTGAAAACGAAGTGTATTTTGGCAAATTTGAGGCTCATGTTATTAAAAGTTTTCTTGAAAAAAAAGTAAGCCTCGATCAGTCTGCAGTTATGCATGAAAAGGAATTCCACATACACAGAAGATTTCACCTTGATATTTTATGAATGTTTAAGCCATTGTACCCATTACTGTAGGCTTAAAAAATCTCCTGTCAAAATGTTAAGTACCTTATAAAACCAAAAATATTTGAAACATACATTTTGACATCAAGGAAATCATCATCAAAAATCTTGTTTGTAAATCTCAGAATGTGTTTGACACACCTTTGACTCAAAATGTGTACAAGCTTTTTTAAAGGGACACTTTGCAGCTTTGATTCCAGCTTTCCTTTTCCTGTTTCTTATCCCTCCAAGGCAAGTTTTAGGGCCAAATAAGTTTGGGCCTAAGTACATGGCATCCCCACTAGGGCCTTAGCCAGGCAATGAGGTTAACATGTTGAGTAGTGATCACGTGTATGCACAGTTTGCAATAACTGGCTCTGACCACATGTTAACATAGTTAGGGAAAAACTATGTAAAAACTTCATTGCTAAGAATAGGAATCATAAAGATCACACAGTTGTATTCCTTTGACGCACTTTCTCAATTAGTTACTTAAAGATTTTCAAGATTCAGCCATACCTGGCCCTATTCATAATCAAATTAAAGTTTGAGAGGTCTAACTAAACGCTTGTTCACTTGCCGAGTTCGATTCATTTTATTGAGGTTGGATAGCGAATTCAAGACTCCAAATCCGAACATCACTCTGATTCAATCAGCACCCGCGGGAGGCCAACATAGTTCCCTTCTGACTTATTGTTAATTAGGCTTTCCCGCGCAGTTCGCACCGCTTCCAAAATTTGCCGTAGCATTGCTTCGTTTCTATAATTTCCAGTAACGTTCATTTTGAAATCCGGAATTTCACCGTCGGGTCTCTCTTTGCAATGACTCCAGATAACGGACGATTCTGCTCTTCTATCCAATTCTTCCAAATGTTGTTTACCACGTGTATACCCGTTCTTCGATGATTCACCGTGATATCTCCCTTCTCGGCCTTGTTCCTCACATCCGATGCAAGAAATCTCGTAATTGATACCGCTTTTTGAACACGAGCCTCGTCCTCCAGTCTCACAAATCAAACATGACTCTCGGTTGCAAGTTGCTGCCTTGAATGGATCGGATCTCTGCAACATACTTTTTACTGACCGACCAGCCTTCTCTACAACTCTAATAGGGATGCCACTTCTGTCGATTTCAGCTTGAAATTTCCGTTTTAACTCTGATCCCGCTGTAGACTGTACAAAAACCACCGACTCATAACCTCCTTTCCTGTACCAATCAAGAGCCTTGTTTCTCTTTGCTTGATCCCTTTCCTCGCGATTCCATTCAAAGGGGCGGTGCAGGGGACGCTCTCCCAGTTCAACTTAACGATGGATGTCGTCATATGCTTTGAGAGCCGAAGAAACTACCTCGTATCGAAATTTCTTCGAATACCCGGAAAACTGCATACGGAGTACCATGTTGCTGACATGCTGTGCTACTTCATTCCAAGGAATACAATCCGAGCAGTTCAGGAGTACTCTAAGGATCTCTTGCCTCAGGACCGTCCGCTTCTGTCTCATTGGTAATGCTGAGTTTTCATTGATCACTGCTTTTGATGAGACGGCCTTCGCATAGAATTCATACACTTTTTTGCTCCCTCTACATCACGGACTTATGTTAAACACAAAACGCACTCACTTATATAATTGAATACCACTCTCTAAAATTAAACCCCACTTTCCATCTTCTTCAGTGTTTCAGGACATACATGTGATGGTATTCCTGGGCATTGGCTTTCTCATGACGTTCTTGAAGAAGTACGGATACGGATCAGTGAGCTATAATCTTTTCATTGGAGCAGTGATCTTGCAGTGGTCAATAGTCATCAATGCCTGGATGGGAAACGCATTCGATGGCATCGCGTCTGCAAAGTTTTTGATTGACATCAAATCGTAAGTACGCTCATTTTTTAGAAGAAAATGTTATTTTATTTAACCATTTTCTTAAGGTTTCTTAGTACAGAGTTCATAGGGGAGGGTTGGCCAAGTCTCTAAATCACTTGTCCCTTGTTAAAAGTGTCCCTTGTTTGAAACCAGCGTCAGACCTGTCACAAAATGTGAGGAGAGAATTCGCCTGCTCACTGTATCAGGGCCAATGGGCAAAAGGAATCACGAGGTGTAGTCAAATCAAAAGGAAGGACAAGGGTCGCACTGCTCAATTAGTCTACTTTTTCAGTGGGTCCTTTGTAGCACAAACAATACATTATGAAGATAAAAAACGTATTTACCTAATGACTATAAATAGTTCTAAAATCTTGGTTAGCGCTCATATTAGAACATGTAGATTTAATTTTGGATAAATGGGTTAGGAATGAATTGCTTCAAAATCTGTGTTTGGACCATAAAGGCTTTCTATATGATGGACAATGGAGCAACTTTTAAGCATCAACACCACAAGTATGCATGTATATTTTGCAACATGAATAATACTTAAAATCTATTCAAAATGTTAAATAAAAATGTTTTAGATAAACACCTGGAAAAAATATACCATAAAGTACTCATTTATCTTGAAATTAAAAATGTAATTTGTATGGTGGAATTAAAGAGACAGGAGAATTAAAGGCAACACCCCTATTTATGGTGGCAGGGATAGTATTAGAAAGTTCAAAATTGCCTTATTTCCATAATGGTTCCCCCAGAAGTATGCTCAACTAAAAGGTAGAGGAGAGAGTTAGAAATAAAAGATGGAGCTGTCTACATAATATGATAGCCGAAACAAGCGAAAAGTGAAGACAACTAAAAGGTCTCAATGAAAGACAATTTTCCTCTCTCTTGAAATTTCGAAAAACTTCATGGTTTTGATAATCAGTAAAGTTTTCATATATTCTTGTAAAATTCATGAGATAAGACATTTTGCGAGACTGAAACTTGTAGATCTCATTTACTGTAGTGAGCCTAACCTTGGTGGCACACAAGTGTGTCGAATTGGCAATACAATGAAGTTTATTTTCACCCTTGTATAGCCTTCAGTTTAGGGTCCATCGTTTAGAAAGCATCATGGTTCAAATACAGATTTTAAAGCAATTCATACTTTGTTGGTCAACCCTCTTTCACTAACAATCAACGGGTCTTGATCCCAAGTTACAGCCATAGGTTTAGTGGGGAAACAACTGGTTTAGGATTGTGGCTAGCACACTCACCTTTGATTGCCACAACCAGCTGGTGGCATATGTCGATTGCAGTAGCCTGCTCTGGTAAAATGTAATTTCCTATGTTAGACCATGCCTTTTGAATTAATGTAAATTTTACTAGCTACTATCTTTTAGACAGGGGAGAATGCAATGTGACCAAAGAGTAACTTACCCTTAATCCATTTCTTTTCTTTATGCTGAGTGCTAAGCAGATAGGCATCAAGTACCATTTTTCAAGTCTTTTGTATGAAGCTGGCAAGGCTTGAACTCACGATCTTTTGACACAGTGGCTGACACTCTTTCGCTAGAAGATACAGGAAAACGTTAGAATCCAATGCAGTTCGATAAACCAGCTTAAGAACGCTAAGTTTAACAAAAAATTCCACTCAGCCTTATTTTGTAGTTAAGACGGTGCTGCAAGATAGTCATATATAAATTCAGGTAGCTCCTGGTTGGTTTTGGTATCGCCTTTTTAGTGGTTACTGGTTTGGTTTTGGTATCGCCTTTTTAGTGGTTACTGGTTTGGTTTTGGTATCGCCTATTTAGTGGTTACTGGTTTGGTTTTGGTATCGCCTTTTTAGTGGTTACTGGTTTGGTTTTGGTATCGCCTTTTTAGTGGTTACTGGTTTGGTTTTGGTATCGCCTTTTTAGTGGTTACTGGTTTGGTTTTGGTTTCGCCTTTTTAGTGGTTACTGGTTTGGTTTTGGTTTCGCCTTTTTAGTGGTTACTGGTTTGGTTTTGGTTTCGCCTTTTTAGTGGTTACTGGTTTGGTTTTGGTTTCGCCTTTTTAGTGGTTACTGGTTTGGTTTTGGTTTCGCCTTTTTAGTGGTTACTGGTTTGGTTTTGGTTTCGCCTTTTTAGTGGTTACTGGTTTGGTTTTGGTATCGCCTTTTTAGTGGTTACTGGTTTGGTTTTGGTATCGCCTATTTAGTGGTTACTGGTTTGGTTTTGGTATCGCCTTTTTAGTGGTTACTGGTTTGGTTTTGGTATCGCCTTTTTAGTGGTTACTGGTTTGGTTTTGGTATCGCCTTTTTAGTGGTTACTGGTTTGGTTTTGGTATCGCCTTTTTAGTGGTTACTGGTTTGGTTTTGGTATCGCCTTTTTAGTGGTTACTGGTTTGGTTTTGGTATCGCCTTTTTAGTGGTTACTGGTTTGGTTTTGGTATCGCCTTTTTAGTGGTTACTGGTTTGGTTTTGGTTTCGCCTTTTTAGTGGTTACTGGTTTGGTTTTGGTTTCGCCTTTTTAGTGGTTACTGGTTTGGTTTTGGTTTCGCCTTTTTAGTGGTTACTGGTTTGGTTTTGGTTTCGCCTTTTTAGTGGTTACTGGTTTGGTTTTGGTTTCGCCTTTTTAGTGGTTACTGGTTTGGTTTTGGTTTCGCCTTTTTAGTGGTTACTGGTTTGGTTTTGGTATCGCCTTTTTAGTGGTTACTGGTTTGGTTTTGGTTTCGCCTTTTTAGTGGTTACTGGTTTGGTTTTGGTATCGCCTTTTTAGTGGTTACTGGTTTGGTTTTGGTATCGCCTTTTTAGTGGTTACTGGTTTGGTTTTGGTTTCGCCTTTTTAGTGGTTACTGGTTTGGTTTTGGTATCGCCTTTTTAGTGGTTACTGGTTTGGTTTTGGTTTCGCCTTTTAAGTGGTTACTGGTTTGGTTTTGGTTTCGCCTTTTTAGTGGTTACTGGTTTGGTTTTGGTATCGCCTTTTTAGTGGTTACTGGTTTGGTTTTGGTTTCGCCTTTTTAGTGGTTACTGGTTTGGACTTTACACAAACAAACCCCTTATACCTCGGTCGGTGGACCCTCTATTGCTAGCATCTATCTTTTAGATAGGGAGAATGCAATCTGGCCCAAGAGAAACTTACCGTCAATCCATTTCTTTATACTGACTGCTAAGCAGAGGTGCATCAAGTATACCATTTTCCAAGTCTTTTGTATGAATCTGGCGAGGTTTGAACTCGAAACCTTTTGTCACAGTGGCTAACACTCTTTCGCTAAATAGAAAAGTTTGAATCCGGGTGAAATTCTATAAACCACTACCGTAGTTTGGTTAATAGGAACAGGAAGGTGAAAAGGGACAAAAAGGAACAAAGATTTTGGACTTCGAAGATTAAAGAGGACCTTCCCATTTTGAAACAATTTAAGATCTCTATATCATACGTAATATTGTTGGGTCACAATCAGAAACCTGTAACCTAATCTTCAATGTCAAAATCTTTTGTCCGTTTTTGTCCCAATTCACCTTCCTGTTCCTATTCATCCCAAACTATGGTACAGGATTGAGAGCGCTAAGATTGACTAAAAAACCACTCAGCCTTATTTCGTATTACTGATGGTGCTGAAAAATATTCAAACGTAAATTCAATAGCATTTCGCGTGTAGTTTTGGTTTCTCCCTTTTTTGGTCAAAGTTAATCAAAGTTTTTTTATGAAAACCAAGCCTTTATACTATTTTTATACAAAGTTAACGGATGTCTTCTGTTTGTGTATATGACCATTGTTTGTTCTAGAATTTAATGGAAACATTTGCTACTTTTAGGCTGATTACATCTGATTTTGCTGCTGCGACTGTATTGATTTCGTTTGGAGGAGTTCTTGGGAAAATATCAAAACTGCAACTGCTTCTTTTCGGTATCTTTGAAGTAGTCTTTTATGCTGTGAACGAGAAAATACTGAGTCACAAGCTTCACGTTGCTGATGTGGGTGGCTCGATGGTGATCCATGCCTTTGCTGCCTACTTCGGACTGGCAGTTTCTAAAGTGATACACACTAAAGATCACGCAGAAGAGAACTCGAAAGAGGGGTCGTCTTACAACTCGGATCTCTTCTCAATGATTGGTAATTCTGTTATCTTCATCTTTTTTAAGGAATAGGGGCGATTCTAGAACATCCTGACAAAAACGTTTTAAAAGTCCCTAACAAGAAGGGCAAAAAGTCAATCAATGGATTCATTTCTGGTGCAAATAATGAAATCAAAATTTATATTCAGATCGAAACATCGTAGCTGATCAATGGTTAAAGATGGATACTAGGCTCTCCACCTCCATTTACCAACCAATGTCCAAAATAGTAGCGTTTTGCTAGTGAGAATGATTAGATTTCGCATAAAAGCTAGTAAGTCTGTTTTCTTTGCCCGACAGGAAAAATGTAAGCCAAAGATTTACACCCAAACGGTCCGTGGCATTTCCATTAATTTGTAACATCTTTTTAACCTAACCTTACATCTTAAGCTAAGTTCACGAGATGCTTCATATCTAGGGTGGTGATAGCCCGGAAGGCACATTGGGTCTCTTAACCACATACTTATATTTTACTTGATGTTCTTGAGTACTCTTTATAAATCTTGAGCCATATTTTACCATCTACCTTTTTATGTTCTAGGTACTGTATTTCTCTGGCTGTTCTGGCCTAGTTTCAATGCTGGTTTGCTCGGACCTGGCACACAACAAAACCGTGCTATAATCAACACTTACTTTTCCCTCTCCGCTTGTGTCATTGCGACTTTCATGATTTCTCCACTGGTCAACAAGAACGGCAAGATGAGCATGGTGAGCCCTTGTTTGGTTATAAACACTCCTTTCCGCAAGGGTTGATAGAGCGGAAAATCCTTTGTTCATTCTTTTCAACAGTGACCCCACACCAGTCTTTAGTCTTACCATTGTTACGCCTACTTTGACCTGGTTGAGCAATTACACTCCAATATTCCTTTCGGCTGCTTGCTTTTTAAAAATTAATAATATTAGGAATATTTCAATGAATAATTCGACCTATAGGGTGGTCTATTCATATAGCTATTTCTTGATAGCTTGAAATAAAACTTTTTGCATGGACTAGTGTAATAAAATGTTTCAAGGTTATGCATTAGCTATCGTAACAAGTCAATATATTTTTCCCCTGTTTGTTATATTATATTTTTATGGTATTCTTTTATTTTTCAACAGTTATAACTTTTTGTAACATTTTGTTTTAATATTGTAGTTTTGTTTAGTATAGCTATTTGGATTGTATGGTGGAATTTGAAATAATTATGAAACTGACACTGAAATAATAACGGAACAAAATATTGGTATATAAATGATGCTAATAAGCCATTGAAATAAAAGGATTACACTTAACTTTCTGCATGGTTAGGACCAGTATCCAAACTAGAACAAATGCATGAAAGAATTGGCTTGCCAGCCATTCCCAACTAAGTTTTAGGAGAGAGCCTTCAAACTTTATATTGCAGCTTTATTTCGGATCCTTCACTACTAAACATAGTTCCAGAAGATAGATAAACCTTGTATGAGAAAAGTAGAGAAATCCAGCTTTCCCAGTTTTTGTCCCAGCTTTTTTCATATGGGAAGATCAAGATATCCAGTCGTTTATTTAATTAGAGATTGCTGTTATTGGGATTTTTAATTGCTAATGAAAGAATTCTAGTGAGTAAAAATATAGTGGCTGTTATTAAAATAGTTTTTAGAGGTTAGACTATTAATGATATTCAAATTCTCACAGGTGCACGTTCAGAATGCAACATTGGCAGGAGGAGTGGCAGTTGGAACAATGGCTGATATGGTCATCAAACCATGGGGTGCAATATTTGTCGGGATGGCTGCTGGAACATTGAGTACTCTTGGATACACATATATCACAGTAAGGATTACGATCTAGTAGTTTTACCTGGGTATTACCTCCGCAGTGCTTGTTAATTCCTGCCACAATTCTGAATATTCTCCACAGTACTAATGGTATCACCAAAGAAATGATGGTATCCCTCCAAAGAACTGAACATTCTCCACAGTACTAATGGTATCCCCCCAAAGTAATGAACATCCTTTACAGCACTAATGGTATCCCTCCATGGTACTGAACAACCTCTAATGTACTAATGGTTTCCCCCAGTACTGAAAATCCTCCACAGTAATGAACAGACTTTCCAAGGATGTTGATGTCCTTAACTTCTTCATTCTGAACTCAATTATATTTTAATAGCCATTCATGAACAAGCGCTTCAAAATTCATGACACATGTGGAATACACAACTTGCATGGCATGCCGGGAGTATTATCAGCCGTGGGAGGCGCCATTGCAGCAGCTTTGGCAACGAAAAAGAAATATGGTGATGAGTGAGTATTTTTTTGCTTCTTCGATGAATGCAGGAAAATCAGCATATAAAAAACTAGAATACAGGGGGGTAATTGACCAAGTTTTGGGTAGGGAAGTGCTACCCAAGAATCAAATGTACCCTTTATTATATCAAAATCTTGAAAGAGGATACCATATTTATACCAAAAAGCAAAAACCTACACCTACTTGAGCGGCATGTCCTCCGTACCAAAAATATGCTAAGGTCCCCCTCCCCTCTGGGGCTAGAATCACTACACTTATAGGCCCAAACAGGCCCTTATAGAATGGAACTTCCTTCCCAGGCTTTCTATCAGCTTCTTGTTCTAATATTTTGCAAAATCACTCCTCTGAAGAGCCTTAATATTCCCGAAATTTGCCTGTATGAGAGAGCGATTATTAGCCTTACATCAAGTTCGCAGTTTTTGCTGCATTTCGTATGGTTTTCATTTGATACTTGTAAAATTATGGAGAGAATAAGATGAGAAATGTTATACATGACTTACAATGATTCGCAATTGCTTTTCAAGATTTAAGAAGAAACAGCACAGGCCTTGTTCTAAACTGGATATGGGCCCCTTTCTGTATCTGAAAATCCAGGAGATAACCCCAGATTAATTTGCTTGATTTCCAAAGTCCTGCTTCCTCTCAAGATCACTGTGTTTACCCATTGACCTTTTACTTTATCATCATTATTATGATCATTTGTGGAGGTTGAAGCTTTTTTTAAAAAGTTCAGCTGCTGTTGAAAGTTGATAGGCAAGTACGCTTACTATCTTCGTAAGGTATTGGTTTATGTGCTTAGCAATAAGGGCCCACTGAATAGGTAGACTAATACAGCAGTGCGACCCTGGTCCTTCCTCTTGATGTGCCCACACTTTGTGATTCCCTATGTCTTTTTGCGTGGAATTACAGAGAGCTAGCTAATTCTCTCCTCACACTTTGTGGCAGTGCTGAAGGTGGTTTCGAACCCGGGACCCTTTGATCAAGGGTCAAGGGATCTAACTACTAGGAATCCCAACCTAACAAGAACAAGTCCTAAAATGGCTATAACAAATGACAGATCAATCAAGATTGCTAAAATGGTAAGCAAGGAGTTTGAAGGCTGCATTCACACAATGAGCTCGAATCAACTGCCCCAATAACTCAGATGGTACAACACTGAAGCGGCAAACCAGCGGTTATGAGTAAGGGCGTGAAAAAGCACCCGACCGTGTGATTGCTGGTCGCAGGAAATGATTTGACTTGAAATTCCTGCAGGAAATGTTTTGAAATTGCTGATTTTTGTCAAAGCAACAAAAGAGCAAAGCATTATATTCTTTTTGTATTTAGGAATGTTATGGTGTGTTGACCACTGGCATTAAGGTCACCGGCATTAAGGTGATTTTTCGGCCACAGGAAGAAACATTTTTTTATGCATTAGTACGAGTTCAGATCCTGTACACACAGGTCATTTATTCTTCTCACAAATTGATACGATGAATATAAATCTAAATCGATGAATAAATGTCCACCTAAATTATTTGATACGTATGTATGGTAATGTTGATGAGTAAAACAAATAAATAACAATCTTTATAAGAAGTACCATATAATTTATATAAAGAATGTAAAGGTTTTATACAAATTACATATAACTAATTATACAATATTTTCACTTTATGTCCACTTACCTTCCAAAAATGAGAAACTCTTGATTTCCTGGGCGATGGCCATCTAAATATATTCTCACCTTGAGCTGTATATTGCATTGCTTTTGAATCCCTAGAGGCAAAAGAGGTCCATTAGATGAATATACAATTTTGCAGCAGTCTAGAAGCATCCAAATTTCAAAATGTTCTCACCCCTGGGCAGCAAACGTGCTGCTGCCTAAAGAAGACATTAGGTTTGATGATTGCTGATGTATGATGGGTGAGAGTATTAGTATGTACTTCATATGTAGTTTTGAGTAAGTTAAATTGGATTGGAATCAAACCATTTTATCGATTTTGCACGTTAAAAGGAAATTCAAAAATGCAGCTTCTGATTCCTAATTGCTGATAGTTTTATCTAGAAAAACACTGAACGTAACTAGATTTTCTTGTGAAAAACTTGCCAAACAAGAAAAATGTGCAGTTCTGAATATTTCACAAAAAACCTTGTCTTCGCTTAACTTTCCCTTTTGCTATTCAGCTTGGATTCGATTTGGCCATACCGTAAAAGCAGAACTGCAATGACACAAGCAGGCTTCCAGATGTTGGCACTTCTCATCACACTTGCAATGGCGGTAGTTGGAGGTATCATCACAGGTATGAATTCCGTTCTTATCGCACCAAACACCCTATGGCTGGGTCATGCCAAAGATTTGAAAAATATTTTGCAATGCTTTTTTGCTTAGTTCTCAGTATTGGTACAACAAAGACAAATAGATAATACTAAAAGATTTGGATAAGCCAAAAAATCGAGATAGATGTGAAGAATTTCTTTATTTTTTCTTAAAAAACATATACAATTTAAGCACACTAGAAAATTCTTCACATCTGTCTCGACTTTTTGGCTTATCCGAATCTTTTAGTATCATCTAGTTCTCAGTGTGAAGAGATTGATTGCACCAACTAGAAGATTTTATAACACGATGTTCGTACATGTTTAGGGTTAGTTACATCATATCAACCATGTATGCTGATCTTGAAGAAAGACATGAATGGAGGGTAATTCGCTCGCCCTTATCTGAAAAGATAGTGGTGAAGGAAAGCTAGGAGCCATCCTGTCATCTCCAACTACGGTTGACCAACAATCTTATTAACTTACTTATTTTTAGAACTGTCTTTGAATGGTACAAAACTTCAATATAGCCAGAAATATCGGAAACATAGTGAAAGGACCACATAGCTTATTTAAGCTTTTCGTCTGACACTCAACAGAGTAATACGTCAGAAAGAGAACGAAACAGAAACTTAACTGATGAGTGTCAGACGAAAAGCTTAAGTAATCCATGTGTTCGTTTTACTATGTTCCCGATATTTATGGCTATATTACTTATTTTTGCAGGCTTTATCATCAAGTTCGTTGAGCCCCCTTCAAAGGACCAGCTTTATGATGACAGTACCTACTGGGTGATGCCGGTAAGTTATTCTTCTTGCTTTTACAGTGATCAAGATCAATCAATGGATATCATGTAAGTGAAAACCGGCATTTAATCTTTTAATGTATTTCATCTTATTGAGCAATACAGGAACATCTTCATAATGACGTCAAAAGTATCTATCCTTTAAGGAGCTTTAGCAAGGTGAATCTGTAGCGTAGATCTACCTTTCTTAGTTCTAGTATAGATGTCGAATGATGCTACAATGGTCTTAACTGTGCACAGAATTACATAAATCCTATATGAATTTCACCATAAATGAGCTTAAAAGTGGTACAATCAAACTTGAATGAGTAGGACTCGCTTCACTCAGATATTTCATAATTCTGACAAAAATGTGTGGTCTAAGTCCTTTGGATACAATTGTTACTATGACGACGTAGTCCGTTACTCCAAGTCTGACTATTTTACCTAGTCCAAAGCGATCTGACTTACGCTAGTTTGACTGTATACACGCATTTTTATAAGCAATTTCAGCTGGAGCAAATTTGAGTACTCAGAATTGCTTAGCAATTGCTCAGCTTTTTATACTTGAAGATTTGTTTCTTGGAATACTAGTATCTCACAAGTTTTTGTACAACAAATGTCATTAGTATCTTGCATACAAAAGCGTGCTGGAGTACTAATATCCACTATAACCTTCTTCTCTATAGCTGCTGCACGATTTTCCTTGCCATTCGCATCAGAACTGAATTTTCAAATTGCATGGCATTCCTCTATCCAGTAATGAAATTGCTTACATTTTCGTCTTGTCGAGTACTTACTTGCTTATAAGAAATTGCGTGTATTGCATTATTTATTGGAATTAATTTAGAAATTAAAAAATTAGTTTTCAACAGGAGACCTCAAAAAGTCAGAGAGAAAGAAAAATTTGAGTAGCATTGCTTAACCTCAACAATTCAGGGGAAAATACTGGAAAATATATGCCAATGTTCATAGTTGGAAAAAATGATCCAAGACATAAACAAAAGGCTTCTGAGACCAGTCCATAACATAAACTATGGATGGTTAATTGTTACACTGATATTTTGTTTAATCATTATTATTCTGACATTATTAGGTGGATGATGGTGTTTACAACAATGACACAGAGATGAACCCATTGCAGGGAGCAGCAAAGCCTTTGATGGCAGAAGAAAAAGCTTGATGAGACACTGCAGGAATGATATTAAGTCACTAAGAGACATCTTCGTCTAGTTTTACATGTAAACCCTTTCTGTTACTTTTATGTAGTTTTAAATAAAATTTGATTAGGTATAAATGGACCTTCCGGTAGCCACCAGCATACCACAGAAAATTTATCTGAAGCTATCTCTGCTGTCAAAGAGAAAATAGAGGATTTCATTACAGTGATGGAATACCATCAGTACTGTTGTAAAGGGTTTTCAGTACTGTGGCGGGATACCATTACCTACTTTGGAGGATATTCAATACTGTGGTAGGAAACCATCATCACTGTGGAGGTAATACCCAAAGTGCTAGTGGTTTCGCTGCACAGTACTTAATGTCCTGCAAGTACTAATGTTATCCCCCACAGTACTGAATGGTATCCCTCGACTGTACAGATGGTCCCGTGAATGAATCATATTCATCCCCCCCCCCCCGCAAAGAAAAATCACCCAAAAATCCTTAAGACAACTTCCCCGGGTCAGGATATATTGCTTGGTTTCTTATAGGTCTACCTGGCCGGGGCTAATGGACTGTCGCAGGCAAATTTATTGGTACCAGTGCCACTGCTATAAGTCAGACAATAGTGATTATTCTAAGATGGATTTGATGGTGTTTGTTGGAGCAGTGAAAAGTGTTGTGGATCTGTAAATTCAAATTTGTGGATTTAAAAAGATTTCCTCGCTCTTTGATTACGAAGATGTTAGGAACAAGGCTAGATTCGCAAGTCTCGAAAGGTGAAAGAAATCTAAAATTGTAAACGTGATAATCATCAAACAAGCATCTTTTTTTAATGAAAGAATCTTAGTGGATTTTTTGAAATCGAAAGGAAAGCTAAGAAATTTATTCTTAGCCAATCTAGAAGTCTTACATTTCAAAAGTTTTGAGGAAATACTACGTACTGAACCGTCTGAATATTTTTATTTTACGCAGAGCTTCGAACATTCAGACCTATATTTGGTGAGCTGTAAATTTTCCTTAGGATAATCTTTGCGCATTCTTGCAAACTGTATGCCTGCTGTACTTCGTGGCGGTTTAAGAGATTGCAGGGTCTTAGGCCAAGAACCATATTTGAAGTTATACACCTTTTAGCATTTTAAGTAGTATTCGAGATGTTATCACAACTGCCAAATCGATCAAATGGAGATGGGCTGCTCATGTAGCTCGCATGAAACATGAACGATAAACACAACGGACAACCGAATGGCAACCGATCCACAGATTGAGATATGAACTTGAGACAACGACAAAAAAAATTGCGTGGAAGAGAATCGCAAAGCAACGGAGCGAATGGTACAATTTGGGAGAGGTCTTTGCCCTGCAGTGGGACGTCATAGACTGATGATGATGATAATGATACGCTATTTCATGTTTAGGCTCTTTGCTGGCCCCTTTTTGTTCAAATACAGCGCGGCACCTGGCTCTGTAGCCTGATAACCAGACACGATTTCAAAGGAAATAGTAACTACTATTTCCTTTGAAATCGTGTCTGGTTATCAGGCTACTGGCTCTGTTGCATATGACCCAATATGTCAGTGTATCGGTTTTTTAAGATTTGTCACTTCAAGAGTTGCGTAAACTATGTATTTGAGTAGGTAATAGGATGACATGAGCATTGCTTATTTTCTTATAGATAAATAAATCTTACTTGCTGCCTTGTATTCCTTTCAATCGAATCTGATCCGGCATTTTGCTGTTTTCTGCTTGGTTTAGGCCAATTTTTTGATTTAGCCTTCAAAGGACATGGGTACCCTACAATTTAAATATTGTTGATTATTATAGATGAAATAGATGAAACATTTAGTTATGATAAAGTCATAACACATAAATCATTTTGATCAATATTTTTTGTACAGAAAAGGGGAGAAAAACATTCAATTTTGACAACGAAGTTTTTTGAACACGGTCTTCAAAGTAAATACAGTATAATCAATAACGAAGGTTTTTGAAAACATAGAAGTGCAAAGAAATTTTGAAGTTTCAACGACTTAGCAAGAAGTTCTTGGGAGCCATTGAGTTATTCGGTTATTCACTTGTAGATGTTAAACTGATAAAAACGCACAATAAAAACTCCCCTTTTTTATAACAACCTGTACAGTCAGTTTGGAGCTGGCTGTTCTGAAATACCCTTCTTTTTTCAGCCTGAAATGTTCTCAAATTGTTATTTCTTTTATACTGATTTGGAAGCATGTTTTCGCTATCAGTTGTGTTCATTATCCCAAACATAGACTCTCTTGACCATATGGCATATCAGTGTGCTGTCAGTCTACTTGTTTTGTTATTATTTTCAGTCTCATGGTTATTTCGCAAAAATTCTTTTATTGAGCTAGAAATGGTCAGCCTCGGTTTGTTCTTAGATTTTTCTTGGATTTCAGCAAACTTTGAGGCTCGTGTTGTTATAAAATTGTTCTTATAGAAAAAAGGGTGTAGCTGTTTAGACTTTACTTCAAAGGAGAGGTGCTGCAGATCATATAACCATCGAGTTTGAGCTTTCGAACTTCGAGAACAGTATTTAACATGAGTAAAACCTGGTCTCTATCAAACCAGCTAAACTTCCACTAAACAGAAAATGGCTGCGCCAGCACGGCCGCGTTATCAGTCGAATCTTTTGCTCATAATGTCTCTTAGTCTATGGGCTGAGACCCAAAATAAGGGGCTGTCAGTACCACTTGGCGGGAATAGAGCTAGTGGCAATGTTCAAGAAGCTTAACAGAGGGGGTGTTTTGGTTTTTCAGTTACACGGATTCGACCATATTTTTGTCTGGATTATCGGTTTTTGCGTTAAAACTGCACGGCTCTCGGTTTTGATAATTGCCTTGGTGAACGGTTCTTGGTAACATGGTTCTTAACATGGTAAAACACGAATTTGACATTTTCAAAATGGGGCCAAGTGTGTTTTGGAGGTTGCTTTGCCTTTCTCATTGACGAAAATTCTGGAAGGAAAGGAAAGGAAGTTATGCTTAAAACTTATAGGAATCTCTTGGGAAAGAGGGCAATAATTGCACAAACATGCCAACTAAATATGAGAGATGTGTTAACTCACACTTTAGGTACAGTTCCATGGGCACTAGCAACTAGTAATGATTTTTTAAGGTTTTTCAGATTCTATGATTGTCTACGTTAGCCCTAATTTTCAAATGACTTCATAGTTGTTTTTAAGTGGCGCCAAATTTGCTTATACGTAATTGGCTGAGGAGATTCTTATGCTCAATGAGAAAAATAGTATAGCCAGAAATATCGGAAACACAATTAAACAAACACATGGATTACTTAAGCTTTTCGTCTGACACTTAACAGAGTAATACGTCAGAAAGAGAACGAAATCAATACCTAACGAATTATCACATCCAGATTTTGATTGAAATAGGCCAATCAGAAAAGAGGTGAATAATTGGTATGGTGTAGGAAAACCAATCAACACCCACGATACAGTGACCTGACCAATAAGATTACTTCAAGAGTCCTAAGGCGAAAACGAACTCTTTCTGTCTACACAATAGGGTATCCCTGGTTTTATGTAGACTGATTCCAAAATACCTAAGTGAAATGTAGATCTTGCTGTGCCAATGATACGAATAATTGCGTTTTTAATTATGTTTCCGATATTTCTGGCTATACTGAAGTTCTGTACCATCCAAAGAAAAATAGTACGAAGCAAACATAGCTGCATCACATATTCCTGTAAAACTTGATAGGGACACGGAGAAGCATGGAAGCGGTCATAAGAAAGTGTTTCCATTAATATTTATGGCGTCGCAGCCATGGTTCAGCGCTACAGCCGAGTCTCAGTACTGGCCCAGCGAATTTAGGCTAAATAGAAATCAAGCTCTTTCAATTGACATCGGCGCTATTGACCATGCTTGCATTTTGACAACACAAAATTGACCGGCATTATTACTCACAGAAGATAACTACTCTTAGGTGCCTTTTTCACCAGGGGGATCCCAATTAGCGAAAGGGGTGGACTTATGGTGAAAATTAATTGACGGGGGTCTCAATTAGGGAAAGGGATGGACTTATGGTGAAAATTAATTGACGGGGGTCCCAATTAGCGAAAGGGGTGGACTTATGGTGAAAATTAATTGACGGGGGTCTCAATTAGCGAAAGGGGTGGACTTATGGTGAAAATTAATTGACGGGGGTCTCAATTAGCGAAAGGGGTGGACTTATGGTGAAAATTAATTGACGGGGGTTTCAATTAGCGAAAGGGGTGGACTTATGGTGAAAATTAATTGATGGGGGTCCCAATTAGCGAAAGGGGTGGACTTATGTTGAAAATTAATTGACGAGGATCTCAATTAGCGAAAGGGATGGATTTCTGTTGAAAATTAATTGCCAGGGGCCCTAATTAGTGGGAGGATCTAAATAACGAAGAATACTGAAGTGAAGGCCAAATACATTTAACATCTTTCTTCTTAATATATAGGTATTGACATCGGAACAAACATTGATGAAAAAAGTTCACAAGTTAAGAAAATCGATACAACAAACAGTTTTTGCCGACTGGAACTATTGTGGGCTCGGGCAACTTTTGTACCAAATCTGCTTAGGCACACTACAAACCTCGTCTCATTAAGACGAAGTGAACAGTTTTTGCTGCATGATTCCAGGGCCGGATCCAAGGGGGGGGCGTAAGGGGCGTACGTCCCCCTATTTTGGTAGAAAAACAATACAATCAGCTTGGTAATATCCTCTTTCTCTTACACTATCCTTTAATATATGTGTTACGCCCCCCTTTCTGTGGGTGCTGGATCTGGCCCTGGATTCTAAATATCACACTTACATAAAGGATCAGCTCCCATTACAATCACGAACATTTTATGCGAACCATTTTTCATCTCCCAATATTCCAATATTTAACGAGTGGGGGTCCTAATAAGAGCGGGGGGTCGGAAAAATTGATTAGCAGAGGAAGACAGGGCCCCTCCGGGCCACAGGCCCCCCTATTAACTACACTGGTTAACCTCCTCTCTCGACGTTACTGCCCAAGAGTAAAGTAGTAGAGTAGTTTAAATGGTGTTTTCCACTTTCACTGTGCACCGTGAGGAATCGAACAACAAAGTCTGAATTGAATTGAGCCATCCAAATCAACAATCATTCGTGTGCGTCATAAGTATTTTCCACACAGTCGGCATTGAAAAGCAAAGACACCCTAATTGAAAAGCAAAGTCACCCTAATTTCGGTCTTCACTTTGACTTGAATCTAATCCTCGCCGCTCAGGGTTTGTTTTGAAGCCGTACGTCTGATATTAATGATGATTAACTATTAACTAACTTCAGGTGTGGATAGACACCGGGAAAAGCCTGATTTTGAAAACACAATAACAAATCATTCTAGCAGAACTAGAAATATCAATAAGATATCGTAGATGACAATGTTGTTCAGTATTGGAGGTACTGATGGTATACCTCACTGTATTGAACATCCTCCACAATAATGAGTACCCCCTACAGTACTGATGGTGTCCAAAAACACCAATAAATACCATCACAGTACCGATTGTAATTCCCCCCACAGTACAGTAAATGGCAATTATAGATGACTATAATTGGAGTTATCACAAGGGCCTGGGTTCTCGTTTCGTTTCCTGTCACTAGGCATTTCTTAGCGGGGGGTCTAGCGTGGTTATCCCTCGTGTTGGGTTACGAATTCTTCCCTTCGTTACTTGGTACGCTCGCGCAAGAAGGAGATAACTTCTATAATTTTTCCCTCCCACCTCCCCTCTACTGTAATAGGATTTTACCCAGGTGGTTAATTCAAGGCTTGCTCTTGTCTGCCATCTGGCTCTTTTTCTTTCTGCCCTTCTGTTCCATAGGCGTTTCATCTGGCCTCTTTCAGATGGACTGGTGTGCATCGGCTCGTTGCCGGAACAGGGGTTGGAAATTTTTTCCCTGTTTTCTTCACCGACTTAAAGATTGTATTGTCTGGGTAGTTCAGGGCCGATGCGTCTCCGCAGCCCACTCCCCAGAGTTCCAGGCGCACTGATGGTATACCTCCACAATAATGATGGGATCTTTCCACATTACTGAACATTCTCTATGGTATTGAACATCCCCCACAGTACTGAACATTCTCCTCAGTATTGCACATCCTCCAAGGTACTGATAGTATGCGCAAAGAGTGCTGAATATCCTTCACAGTACCAAACACTCTCTAAGGCCTCGTCCACACGTATCCGGATATATTTGAAAACGCATATTTTTATCCGTTTTCGAAAAAATCTGCGTCCACACGGATATGGAGGAATCAGGAGTCACTAACAAAAAGTTTTTGTTTGTTGAATTGACTGTGCAAAAACTTAGCTGGTGACGTCATCATTTTCGAAAAGATACGTTTTCGCCCGTCCACACGACAACATGAAAACGGAGTTTTCAAAAATCTCCACCCGGGACACCGTTTTCGAAAAGCTTTTTTTTCATCACCGAAAACTCCGGCTACGTGTGGACGGAAGGCCAAAACGGATAAATAGATATGCGTTTTCAAAAATATCCGTATACATGTGGACGGGGCCTAATGTACTGATGGTATCCTCCACAGTACTGAATATCATCCACAGTACTGAACATTCTCCACAGCATTGTACATCCTCCTAGGTACTGAATATCATCCACAGTACTGAACATTCTCCACAGTATTGAACATCCTCCTAGGTACTGACAGTATGCACACACAGTGCTGAACATTCTCCGCAGTGCTGAACATCCTTCACAGTACTGAACACTCTATAATGTACTGATGGTATCCCCCCTATTGTAATGATAGCTCCAATCGTACTGAATACCCCCTATCGTACTAAATATCCTCCACAGTACTTAACATCCTTTACTTCACTGCACAGGCGTTTCACAAGGTAAATACATGGAAGTTCAACGTTGCCATACAATAGCACTGGATAAAAGACATCGTAATCAAATTCCGAGATTTATCCTCCATGGCAATGAATCACCACTGCGATGCAACTGATCTGCCAACCAGGCCTTCCTATAGAATCCGATAGTTCTTCTTACATGATGCAAATTTCGTGTTTTCATTACAATTTGCATACATTCACGGTAAATTAATCTATTTTGAACTGGGTGGGATCAAAAATGCTGCAATGTGGCTGCAGCATTCTACCTTTGTTTATAAGCAAATTATGAATAAATGAATGATGACGTATAATAATGATGCCCATGCATAATTTATACTAGTTATATAACTTGGGGCATACAAATTCTTGCATAACTTTCAGTTAACTTAGCTGAATAGATTAAGGGTATTTTTAATGCTAGGTCTGCAATTGAAGCAGCATATTATCTTTAGCACAGTCTCCTATCTTCGTAACACGGAGGTGACACAGAAATGTTTGCATTTGACAACCTTTTACCCTTAATTGTACTGAATTATCGCATGGATCCAAGCTCCGGGTATTGAACTCGCAGCAGGTGCAGAGTGCCGAGGTTCGCTCTTTGAAACAATGTGTTGGTTAGAACTCGGTCTCTTAAAAACGAGTTTGGTCTCACTTCGGGCCTGGGTTGCTTCAATGTTATTCTGCTTGTAAGTGTACACCTACGTATTTCACAGTTGGACGCATGGCAGTCCGACATAAGTAAAAGCTATAATATATAATTCATTAACATATTTTTCAGCTGTGGTTGGAAGCCAAGCATGCATTCATCGGCAGTACTGTCCAACAGACATTAGTTGCTCAGACCGTGATGATGGTAAGTCTTGCGAAGATTCACAAAGAAGAAACATGTCTTGCGAAGATTCTTCACGGATTGATACGCCATGCAAATAAACAGATGAGAGAATATTGAATTAAACGTAAGATTTGAAATACATATACGAAGTATCAGGGCTTGTTCAATAACAATTCCCAGCTCTACAAATCATGATTATCTTCATGTTTAGTAAAAGCCAAAGAAGGAAACAAGGTAATCTGGGTGATCCTCTGTAATTTCAACTACAAAAAGAGGGCCCAAGTCCACGTTAAAAACAGGCCCTCTAAGGTGCAGCTGTGGCACTAGAGGGAGGGTGAGAGGGGCTACAGGCATAGAGCATAGATAATACTACATAGTCTTGAATAGGAGTGATTTTTTTGAATTTTCGAGAAAAATAGCCTCTCATCGGAGATTCTAGCCTCCCTATCGGATGAGACCTGGTGCCATCACTGCGTGCAGTAAACTGCGTGACCCGAAAGATGTCTGAAATTTCTTGAACATACAGGATATACGGTAGAGCCGTGTCTTGAACCACTCTTATACTCGTTGGTCCCCATTAAGTATATTTTCTGGCTAGTACGAAGAAACAAATTAGCTAGTTAGTTCAACGTAGAGCTATACCACATTTCAGTCTGTGGTAGAAATTTAGGGTTGTTGGCTTTAGCATCTAAAACGAAAAGGCTGAAGAGCCGACGGCTTTTTTCAATTCTTCGAAAAAGGGTGTGGTATATCACTGGCCGTTTCCCCAAAACAATCAAGTAGACCGTGCAATATGTTCCTTACACATTGTGATATTGGAAAATAACCGCATTCCTACATTTTTGTGCACAAATTGGTAGCAACGAAATTCTAAAAATCATGTGCAATAAGGTATTGAGCTCCCTTAAAAGGTGAATCTTCACTAGGCGGAAAAAGTCGAGCAATACTATATGTAGTGAAGATTCACCTAAATGCTACAGTTTTTTAGCTTCAGAATTTTTTCGGTTTTAGTCATAGAACAAATTCCAAATTTCAAAACGAAAGTCCATCAAATACTGTAAAGATGTATTCTTTTTCTTTTTCACAGACGGCATATAAAAGCTTAAACTATCCTATCAAGGCTAGGCTACCCTTACCCAACAGAAGTGACCATATATCAAGCTTAAATGCTAACAGAAGTGAGCATATATCAAGCCTAAAAGCTAACAGAAGTGAGCATATATCAAGCTTAAATGCTAACAGAAGTTAGACTGTATCAAGCCTAAATGCTAACAGAAGTGAGCATATATCAAGCCTAAATGCTAACAGAAGTGAGCATATATCAAGCCTAAATGCTAACAGAAGTGAGCTTGTATCAAGCCTAAATGCTAACAGAAGTGAGCCTGTATCAAGCTTAAATGCTAACAGAAGTGAGACTGTATCAAGCCTAATTGCTAACTGAAGTGAGCCTGTATCAAGCCTAATTGCTAACAGAAGTGAGCTTGTATCAAGCCTAAATGCTAACTGAAGTGAGCCTGTATCAAGCCTAAATGCTAACAGAAGTGAGCATATATCAAGCCTAAATGCTAACAGAAGTGAGCATATATCAAGCCTAAATGCTAACAGAAGTGAGCCTGTATCAAGCTTAAATGCTAACAGAAGTGAGCATATATCAAGCCTAAATGCTAACAGAAGTGAGCATATATCAAGCCTAAATGCTAACAGAAGTGAGCCTGTATCAAGCCTAATTGCTAACTGAAGTGAGCCTGTATCAAGCTTAAATGCTAACAGAGGTGAGCCTGTATCAAGCCTAATTGCTAACTGAAGTGAGCCTGTATCAAGCGTAAATGCTAACAGAAGTGAGCCTGTATCAAGCCTAAATGCTAACAGAAGTGAGCCTGTATCAAGCCTAATTGCTAACAGAAGTGAGCCTGTATCAAGCCTAATTGCTAACAGAAGTGAGCCTGTATCAAGCCTAAATGCTAACAGAAGTGAGCATATATCAAGCCTAAATGCTAACAGAAGTGAGCATATATCAAGCATAATTGCTAACAGAAGTGAGCATATATCAAGCCTAAATGCTAACAGAAGTGAGCATATATCAAGCTTAAATGCTAACAGAAGTGAGCTTGTATCAAGCCTAAATGCTAACAGAAGTGAGACTGTATCAACCTTAAATGCTAACAGAAGTGAGACTGTATCAAACTTCAATGCTTACAGAAGTGAGCATATATCAAGCCTAATTGCTAACTGAAGTGAGCCTGTATCAAGCCTAATTTCTAACAGAAGTGAGCTTGTATCAAGCCTAATTGCTAACAGAAGTGAGCCTGTATCAAGCCTAAATGCTAACAGAAGTGAGACTGTATCAAGCCTAAATGCTAACAGAAGTGAGCATATATCAAGCCTAATTGCTAACTGAAGTGAGCCTGTATCAAGCCTAAATGCTAACAGAAGTGAGCATATATCAAGCCTAAATGCTAACAGAAGTGAGCCTGTATCAAGCTTAAATGCTAACAGAAGTGAGCTTGTATCAAGCCTAAGTGCTAACAAAAGTTAGACTGTATCAAGCCTAAATGCTAACAGAAGTGAGCCTGTATCAAGCCTAAATGCTAACAGAAGTGAGCCTGTATCAAGCCTAAATGCTAACAGAAGTGAGCATATATCAAGCCTAAATGCTAACAGAAGTGAGCATATATTAAGCATAATTGCTAACAGAAGTGAGCTTGTATCAAGCCTAAATGCTAACAGAAGTGAGACTGTATCAACCTTAAATGCTTACAGAAGGGAGCCTGTATCAAGCCTAATTGCTAAACGAAGTGAGCATATATCAAGCCTAAATGCTAACAGAAGTGAGCCTGTATCAAGCTTAAATGCTAACAGAAGTGAGACTGTATCAAGCCTAAATGCTAACAGAAGTGAGACTGTATCAAGCCTAAATGCTAACAAAAGTTAGACTGTATCAAGCCTAAATGCTAACAGAAGTGAGCATATATCAAGCCTAAATGCTAACAGAAGTGAGCATATATCAAGCCTAAATGCTAACAGAAGTGAGCCTGTATCAAGCCTAATTGCTAAACGAAGTGAGCATATATCAAGCCTAAATGCTAACAGAAGTGAGCCTGTATCAAGCTTAAATGCTAACAGTAGTGAGACTGTATCAAGCCTAAATGCTAACATAAGTGAGACTGTATCAAGCCTAAATGCTAACAGAAGTGAGCATATATCAAGCCTAAATGCTAACAGAAGTGAGCATATATCAAGCTTAAATGCTAACAAAAGTTAGACTGTATCAAGCCTAAATGCTAACAGAAGTGAGCCTGTATCAAGCCTAAATGCTAACAGAAGTGAGCATATATCAAGCCTAAATGCTAACAGAAGTGAGCCTGTATCAAGCCTAATTGCTAAACGAAGTGAGCATATATCAAGCCTAAATGCTAACAGAAGTGAGCCTGTATCAAGCTTAAATGCTAACAGAAGTGAGACTGTATCAAGCCTAAATGCTAACAGCAGTGAGACTGTATCAAGCCTAAATGCTAACAGAAGTGAGCATATATCAAGCCTAAATGCTAACAGAAGTGAGCCTGTATCAAGCTTAAATGCTAACAAAAGTTAGACTGTATCAAGCCTAAATGCTAACAGAAGTGAGCCTTTATCAAGCCTAAATGCTAACAGAAGTGAGCCTGTATCAAGCCTAATTGCTAAACAAAGTGAGCATATATCAAGCCTAAATGCTAACAGAAGTGAGCATATATCAAGCCTAAATGCTAACAGAAGTGAGCCTGTATCAAGCTTAAATGCTAACAAAAGTTAGACTGTATCAAGCCTAAATGCTAACAAAAGTGAGCCTGTATCAAGCCTAAATGCTAACAGAAGTGAGCCTGTATCAAGCCTAATTGCTAACAGAAGTGAGCATATATCAAGCCTAAATGCTAACAGAAGTGAGCTTGTATCAAGCCTAAGTACTAACAAAAGTTAGACTGTATCAAGCCTAAATGCCAACGGAGACGACAATTTGAAAATGTGAACTATGCATGTTGTTGATATCATCTGGTATATTCTCCTCGGTTTCATAATCATTGCGTCCTGCATTCTGAACGCTACTCTCTTCAAGTATACGCTACGGAAATCATCTTTGAAATTCAAAGATAGAGCCACCATCAGCCTATGCATAAGCGATTTCCTAAGGGCATTTGTTGGATACTCTATAGAATTGTTCATGCTTGCCTTTGAGTCCCAATCACATAAGATTTGCATCTCCTTTGGGTTTGTCGTACCATTCTTCAGTTATACTGCTATCTTCCAATTGACTCAGCTTTTATTACATCGGTGGAGGGATATAAAAAGATGCACATGGCGTATTGAGCTGGACACACCTAGTACTAAAAGCTATTTTGGCATTGCTTTCTGCTGGATATTAGCACTTATTCTGTCAGGAATGCCTCTCGTCAAGCTCGGGGTCTACGAACTGCAATCAGGCGTAGTAAGATGCTCCGTGATATGGAAAAGTGCATCAATATATGGCATCCTATATGTTATTATCCTATTCATCTTCGCGTTCGTCATTCCATTGATTTTGATTGTAGCATCTTTTGTTGGTACCCAACTCCTCCTCCGCAAGCACCGTGTTGTTGCGTTGACGCAGCTGGAAGCAGATCCGGCATCTGCAATAATTCAAATGAAGCTGAGAGCAGAGAGGCGCAATGCATCCCTGTTTTTCACCATGACGTTCCTGTTCCTACTGGCATGGACCCCATACGCAGTGACATCCTTTATTGCAGCATTTGCAGGCCAAGTGACTGTACCGAAGATGGTGAATACCATTGCTACCATACCCGCCAAGGCGTCAACCATGCAGAATCCCTTAATCATGGCATGTTACGACCGTGACTTTAGAGCATTCCTCAAGCGACTCATCAAATTTGAGACCGAAACGGGCAATGGACTCAATCCACAACAAGCTATCCCTTTGCAACAAATACAGTCTTAGACAAGAAGCACTAAGTCACTGTTGCTGGTCGCAACCGTTTAGTTAAATCAAATAGACCATTTTCAAATGAATTCCATTCTATATTGTAAACATAAAGTTGTAAGGCATGGTCTAATACCGCGAAACATATTTTCCGAAGAGGGCTAACACAATGCTAATATGCCTTCAGCAGGCCCAGGGGGGGTACACGTAAAAATTTTGACAGGGGTGCTCGTCCTACTTTTCTGGGTTCGAAATTTGGCCAGATTCTACTTTTCTGGGCTGACAAATTTTTGAGCTATTTTTCTGGGTTTCGCTAAATTTTCGCTATTTTTCTGGGTCTCATAGATTTCCAGCTACTTCTGGGTCTTCTTTGACAGTGTATATATTGGGTAATTCTATTTTTTTGGGTCTAAATTTTAAAGAATTTCAGGTAATTCTATTTTTCTGGGGTTTGAGTTTAGGGACATTTTATTTTTTTGGGTAGCTGAAAATTTTTCTCGGACGAGCATCCCTGTCAAAGAAATGCTCGAGAGTACCCCCCTGGGTCAGCTGGCCTCAAACACTGGACCCTACTCGCCAAACGCAAGACCGCTAATAATTGTCACTATGATTGCACTCAGTGGCGGAAATTATGGGGGGGTTGGGGGGGCAATTGCTCCCCCAATTCGAAATGAGTCGGAAATTTTTCTTGAGAGTCGGAAATTCTGGTCTTGGAAGTTGAATTAGATTTCCATCCAACTCGAAAATTTTGATACCTGTGATATGAAATTTTTTTTTGAAATAACCGAATTAATTTCTATGACACTTAACTCTTTTAAGTCTATTGGTCAATATCAAATATAGTATCTTATTACTTTAATGTTCATGGTTTGTATTTGTACTATTTTTCCATGGTTTTTATTTATATACAGTCGACTCTCGCTACCTCAAATTCTCACGGGAAATTGATAATAGTTCGACGTAACGGGGTTTCAGGATAACAGGAGTTGATATTTTCTCGACCAAAGGGGGGCTTCATACGTAAAAACAGTGTATAACAAACCATGAAAAGATTGTTTGCTTCTAAAAACAACTTTTATAAATCTAAAAACCACTTAATCAGTTTTAGCTAAAAAAAAGTTTATCAAAGTTTACCATGTTTATTAGTCGATTTTGGAGCAAAGAATTGGAAAAAACTGGAAGCCATGATTGAACCAAATAACCTAGTCGACAAGTATGCTTTTTGCGTGAAGGAAAATGACACAATTATAGGATATCTACCTAAAGGGGCAAATGCCAAATTTGCAAAGACCATCTCCTTTCTCAGGTCTGACGAGTTTAGCTCCTGCATGGCAGTAGTTAAAGTCAACCGATGGGACCTTGAGGATGGTCAAGGGATTAGAGGTCCTCGCAAAATACTTCTTTAAACGAAGAAAGTCCACAATACTAGGCTTTGTGCCGGATCCTTTCGATGCTTGCGGCGAAGTAGGTAAAATGAAACGAGACAGGAACAACGCAAGACGACACACACAGAAAAAACGTAGATGGATTATGTATTGTATATACATAAAATACTTCTTGTTGGAAAATATTTATTTCTGTTATCAGAACAGAGTTGTCATTGGCGTAGTTATTTACAGACGGTAGAAGTCTTGTGTCAGTTTAAGAAAGAGCGATTATTGGCGTATGATTGTACAAATTGAAACTTCTGTGTCATAATGTTCGAGATAAATGGTTTTTTCGCTCACGGCAAATAAATCTTGTTCGAGATAGCGGGAAGTTCGAGGTAACGGTGTTCGAAGTAGCGGGAGTCGACTGTAGTTATAACATATGGAGGATTCTAAGCCGGTTTGAAACCCCAGAAAAGGCACAATATCAAGAGCTTCCAGGGGCTCCACCCCCTCGACCTCAGCCAGGGCTCTGCCCATACCAGGCGAAAAAAATGACACGGAAAATTCACCATGCTTGCCCCTCCAATCAAAATGCCCAATTTCAGCCACTGATTGCACTACCATTAGATGATCATGTAAATGCTTGTTTACAGATATTAATTGGGGCTTATTCAAAAGTTTGTCATTTTCTTAAAAGGTTGACATAAAAAATACAAAATTTTCTTCCTCAACTACAAGGTTGTTTTTTGAGATTTCAACCCTCTTTTAGCATGACTGAAGCCATGTCAGATTTTAATTTACTCAAGTGCCTGCGGGATGTTATCGTTTTTTTATTTTCCTCACTGCAAAGGTTAGCCACAAATTTGCTAAAAAACCACCAAAGATCACATCTAACGATATTTACAAAACAAATTAATAATACACTTAGCTGTTGGCTTGCAGCTTATGCAGATTAATACCTCATAGCAAGTGCATGTAGAGCCTGTAAAACCATTATGCAATGGTTCTCTCCATGAGAGAAAACCCTACATAACCACCATGGGGAGGGCGTATGCGCAATACTGTGGAGGATGTTCAGTACTGTGGTGTGGGGGGATAATATCGTCACTCGAACTTGCAAATTATGATTTTTAAGTAAACAAAGACAGTAATGCAGGCAACCAAGCAAGCATATTTGTTTAGTTAATGCAGTTAAGAGTCGGGCAGCTTTACAGCTGAATTACTTACACCAGAATTAATCCCCCAGAATCAATGACAATAAATCTCACTACCAGAATAACATACCATTTCCTCCCTAACGAGTAGATCTGTGAATTTGGTTCACAATCGGTAGAGTGTTCAACATTAATTTGAAAACTAAGTTTCTAAATCAGGCAGAAATTTGGACAGATATAATCTAACGCCGCTAACGCATCCATTAAAACATGAGCAACTCAGCGATCTAGCAACATCTGTACTGTGGAGAGATACCATCAGTGACTTGGAAGGGAATCAGCACTGTGAAGGGGGGTACCATCAGAACTATGAAGGATATTCAGCACTGTGGATGGAAACCACAAGCACTTTGATATCAACATAAATGGGAAATGGGTGTAGTTTATGTTGGGTTTATGATACGCTATTAGCATTGCATGCCATTCAACATCCAGGATTGTTGGCAGTGGCCTGGTGGCAGCATATTGACTGTAAGGGCACCAATCCTTTTTAGCAATTTAAAAGTTCTTTAAATCATTTATGCAACAATGCATTAAAATCCGACGAAGAACGTCAAACTTGACATAACATACTAAAAGAGTGAATAAGGCCCTATGCTGAGCAATTTATTTCGTTCAGATTTGTTTTCAAAGGGCTTTTGGCACCCCTTTTAAGAGATGAGGTGCCTTTTGCGCCCCTTTATTTTTAGTCACAGGGGGGCACATGCCCCTCTGGCCCCCCCGCCACCACGCCACTGATTGTTGGTGTCTTAAATCTTTCCTACCATCTCCTTTCTGTTCCAAAAAGTATTACTTATTGAATGGAGCAAGAAAATATCCTAGAAGTTATAAATGTAGAGGCCTAGATCTAGACCTAGGCCTAACTTACACTGTATACTAAAATAAGGTAGGATAAACAACATGGCTAGGCGCCTACTTACTATACCTTTTTGCAGCTTGTCAACAAACATGTTCCGAAATTCTTGCTATCTGCCAAGCTCAAAACTGTTGTCGACCATGCAGGCTCTTCCATTATTTGGGTCTGGGGACGCTTGCACGGATAAAGTTGAAGGTCGCAAAGGACCACTTTTCTTTTGCTTAGGCCAGAGCCTCTCAGGTCCCATCTTCATATTCCCGACCATTATGGCGTAAGTACCAGTCCCTCTCGTTGTTATGAACTACTCCAAGCCAAACCACCACAGTTGTGTAGAGTTACCACCCATTACCACACATTACCATCACAAACGCATGATAAACCACCACAGTACGCTAAGTAATGCACCAGTAATTATTCATCACAGTAGTACAGAATTATTACCACACTGGCATGATAAACCACCACAGTAGTGCAATAACCACCACACTAGCATCATAAACCTCCATAGAACGCAAAATAATACATCACATCAGTGATTGTTCAACACAGAAGTGCAAAATTACCACCACAGTAGGCAATATGATACACCACAGTACGTTGAATAATACATTGCAGTAGTAATTATTCACCACAGTACGCTGAATAATACATTGCAGTAGTAATTATTCACCACAGTACGCTTAATAATACATTGCAGTAGTAATTATTCACCACAGTACGCTTAATAATACATTGCAGTAGTAATTATCCCCCACAGTACGCTTAATAATACATTGCAGTAGTAATTATTCCCCACAGTACGCTGAATGATACATTGCAGTAGTAATTATTCCCCACAGTACGCTTAATAATACATTGCAGTAGTAATTATTCCCCACAGTACGCTGAATAATACATTGCAGTAGTAATTATTCACCACAGTACGCTGAATAATACATTGCAGTAGTAATTATTCCCCACAGTACGCTGAATAATAAATTGCAGTAGTAATTATTCACCACAGTACGCTGAATAATACATTGCAGTAGTAATTATTCCCCACAGTACGCTTAATAATACATTGCAGTAGTAATTATTCCCCACAGTACGCTGAATAATACATTGCAGTAGTAATTATTCCCCACAGTACGCTGAATAATACATTGCAGTAGTAATTATTCCCCACAGTACGTTGAATAATACATTGCAGTAGTAATTATTCCCCACAGTACGCTGAATAATACATTGCAGTAGTAATTATTCACCACAGTACGCTGAATAATACATTGCAGTAGTAATTATTCCCCACAGTACGCTTAATAATACATTGCAGTAGTAATTATTCCCCACAGTACGCTGAATAATACATTGCAGTAGTCATTACCTACCACAGTAATGAGTACAGGCTCGCCAGCGTGTTATTGGTTTGATCCATCCCCTGCTAGTTGATATCTGTACAGGCATGAAGCTAAGGGAAGCATTTTCCGGATGCGCTACTTCCCCCAATTCCAAAAAAAGAAACCACGTTTAGATGCGGATTATTTCTAATGCATGAAGTTGGCATAAATAGAAAGTCTCTTCCTCTGACACATTTACAATTGACATTTGCATATCTTAGGAACCTTAACTCTAGCCTTATTGTGCATTATACAGGTTTAAATCTTGTACGTTATTGAATCTATAAAACGTTGCTAGAATACCACTGTGAACTGTGGTAAAATATTTTTCTCGTGAAAATTTTGTTACTCATGTCAAAGCTAAATCTTTCCAAGTATTTTAGCCTTTCTTTGAAAGTAGAGGAGCCGCAGATCGCCTGGTTCCTCAACAAGCCAAAAAAAGGTGGATGCAATTGGTTCTGTCAAATGCCCGATAGCAGTGATAAAGAAAATCAACTGACATTGAAGGCAGATGATGCTTATAACAATAAATAAGATGTCTTAAGACCACATTTCCGGTAAGGAGATTTTTCAAGGTTTTTTGCTGGTGGGGAAAACATAAAAAGGGTCTCCCAAAATTGTGAGGTTTACTGGAAGATTAACTTTCAAACTATCTGCCTGTGAAATATAATACTCCCAGGCCCCACAAATGAATATCTATATTTACCAGAACTTGTCGTCACTAAACACAAACAATTATTCCCAATAATTTTGCTTTCCAAAAGATGTACTTAATAAGTAAAACAATAGAGTTTTACAACTACAAATACTGACAGAGAAATGTAGCAGGCAGTAATAGATCTTTAGGATCCGTTGTTACTATTATCATAGATAGATAGATATATAAAGCCAGTGTTTTGATTTCTAGAAAATAGTGTTCAATACGTGATAGTAGAGCGTAAATATATTAATTGGCAGAAAACAAACAAGAAACTGCACTACATTTCCTGATGCGTGAGAAATCACAAAACTGGCTTGCCGAGATGAACGTGTAGCTTCTTGTTTCTTTTCTGCCAATTAATATAAATTGGTATATAGATATTTGACCATTTCCACTGCTGGGGCCAAAGTGGCACTCTTTCTTCCGCTACTTGGGCAAGCCCAGGGACGTACTAGGCTGATTAGCCCAGTAGTCAGTATTTTAGAAAATAAATGTTTCCAGTCTCCAGCTACGTTCCCTACTGAAAAATAAATGGTTGAAATTGCTTAGCATTCTTCCATCTAGTACTGAAATGGCATGACTTTTTCCTTGCCGAGGACTGATGGTATTTATTAAGCATTTGCTTACAAAAAATACGAGTAAATTGAAATAAAAACATATGCATGCAGCACTTAAGCTTCGCCATTTCCAGTCATTTCGACCAACTCTTGCTTCTCTTTCTTGTTTTCTGGGTAACTTTTATCCAAATCATCAAACGTTTCAGCCGTGGGTTTGAACGCAGTCTCAGGCAGCTTGACCAAGGTGAGAGAACAAACGATGGCCACCCCTCCCATCAGTGAGAAGGGTAAAATGGCATTCACACCAATCAACCATTTGGCCACCCAAGGAGCAAGGGCTGAGCCGATACGAGCTGCTATTTGCAGGTAGCCCATTGCTGCACTCCTGAAAGACAACACAGTTCTTATCATGGCTGGATCCAGCATTCAATGAAAGGGCGGTGTAACACATATATCTCAAGATTATATTAAGGGAAATTCTTTATTATAGAGGTAATTGTATTGTTTTTCAGCTAAAATAGGAGGCGCACATCCCTTACATCCCCCTGGATTTGGGTCTTCTTGTTATTAAGGTCTTCCCTCTAAATAGGACCCATTAACGCTTTTGGTTTGATAAGTTAGTAAGTTGTACTTAACGAGGCCTTTTTTCCAGTAGGTACATGAGATACCTAGTTTAACTTCCTCAACCTACTGGGGAACTTCTGTGCAGTGCTGCGGAGGGAGTTCTGTATTGGAGAGATATCATCAGTAAATTGGACCTTGATGAGTGCAATGTACTGTGATGACTCCACAGTACTGATGGTGATGGTATCCCCCACAATACTGAACACCCTCCACACACAGCACTAAATATTCTCCGCAGTACTGCACAGTTGTTCCCCAGGGTGGTACCACTCGAAGGACGGTGGAGTGAGCTTTTTCAACAACCCGAGGTCCACCTATCCAAATATTGACCTTAACACGATCAAGCTTAACTTCAACTGGAATGCTGTGCGTTAAAAGCGATTCTAATATACAGAGCTACAAAATTATCTTTGCCTTCTTTCAAACCTGATGTTTTTGCTCTCGAGGCTCCTCATTTTAACAGAATGTATACAACTGCTACAATCAAACTTAATGATGAAGCATTGTCCTTGAGTATTGCCTCTTGGTCTTCTAAGAATTGGTCACTTGATGGCAAAAAGGGCCTTATCGAAAGTATATAACTTAGGCCTATTTTTACAGAGAAAGAACAAAGGAAACACACGCACCTGATGATTGTAGGATAGAGCTCTATGGACCACGTGTATATCGAGTCATAAGAAATGGTGATGCACATTTTACCCATAATGCCCAGGAATATCCTGAATGGGATGAGCTCTACGAGGAAAAAATCGGTTTCATTTATCAAATTTGTAAATCTGTAAAAGATATAAAAGTAAGTTGGTATAGAAATGGGGTAAAATCAAGAGTAGCTAGTACAATGACAAAAGCACAGCCCTACCATACTTCTGTCTGTGGCTGAGATTTCATGGCTACAGCTTCAGCACCTGAAAGAAAGCTGCAGAGCCAAGGGATTGACTCTTCGACAAAAGGTGTGGTATATTACTGGGCGTTACCCCTAAATTTCAAGTTCAAGCTTAAGCTTAAGTTTGATTTCAAGTTCAAGGTCAAGGTCAAGTTCAAGTTCAAGTTCTAGTTCAAGTTTAATTTCAAGTCGAAGCTTAAGTTCAAGTTCAAGTTCAAGTTCAATTTCCAGTTTAAGTTCAAGCTTAAGTTTAAGTTAATGTTTTGTTTTTAAGTTTTGCTTCTACGTTAAAGTTTTTTTAGTTAAGTTCTCTATTTTAGTGAATTTTCAAAGTCTTGTTACTAAGTTTTGCTTTAAAGTTTAAGTTTCGTTTTTTAAGTTATGATTTTAAGTTTTGTTTTACTTTCAAGTCTTTTTGTTTTTATAAACCTTCGGGTTGAGAAATTAGTGGTAATATCGATTCCAACCCTGAACCTGCCATAAACAATAAACAGATGGGAAGTGGTTGGCTTTAAACTTACTTGAGGTCTTGTCTTTAGTTGTGATCAACGAGGCTGCAATGCAAGCTATCCCACCAATTAACATAGGAAACATAACCGTCTTTTTGCGTCCAATTCTGCAACACGAAAAAATATGATTACCTAATGTACCTAGCAATTACAGGTAATGAGGAATGATAAAGGAAGGAAGATTATACCAAGGGACATATCTCTTTGTTTGTGATATGTAAACTCAAGAGAGACACGATAGATATACACTGATCTGGCCTAGATATTTTCAAAACGGGAGATTTGAAATTACTCTTGCGTTATATTGCTCCACAATGAGACTACGTGGTAATTGCAAACCTCTAATAGTGGCCTCTTTTAGATCCAAGGTTAAGCGGCTATACATTAGATGTGGTCAATATTCGTAGGTAATCTTCTATACAGGAAGGTATTTTGGATATTGTAGTCGTTACTTTGAGGTGGCCGCTTTTGGGAGGTGACCGTAACAGAATGATGTAAAAGGAATTTTATCATCTGATATTTGTAAAAATCCCTGTTAGCGTTATCATTTGAAAATTATTTTTCTCACTATCATATATTGAAAAATGTTCCCTGCAGCTACCCTACCCAAGGTAACAAACTGTGTCTCCAGGAGAATTTTAATTTTCTTTGCAAATGTCAATTCTCTTGAAAATCTCAATTCTCATTATTTAAAATGATAGTCACCACTTATCATGACAAGCCTTTAAAATTCAGTAAGGAAACGTTTCGCAAGAGATCCATCGACCGCCATCAGAGGCCATAGAAACATATGTATTCACTAAATCTCGATTCTCTTTGAATATCTCAATTCTTTTTAGAGACTCTTGTATCCAGGGCGCATTTACTCTTTGTTGCCCTTAGAGAAAGGGGTGACCCTGCTACAGAAATAAAGAAATATCTAAATATTGCCTATAAAGAAAAACTGGAATCTACATACTTTTTGCAGAGGTAGATGGCAAGCACGATGCCAGGAATCTCAACAAGACATAACAGGACGTAGTCTCTATACATGCTACCCCCAAGGTCTGCTGCAGCAAAAGAGACTCCATAGTACACCAAAGCATTCACTATCCTAAAGCCAAGATGAAAACGACTTTAAGTTTGAAATTGAGGTCTTATTTGTACTACATTTAATGATTAGTTTAGTTTTTCCGGTGTCTAAGGAAAAGTTTGGCGAGGAGAAATAAAAGAAAAGGTGATTCAGATACTTGAAGGAAGCGTAGATAGACTACCTTAGACATCTTCCTTATAAAAATCAGCTGACAGAGTATAAGATATGGCCTTTTAAAACTCAGTTTCCAAAAAAAGCTGAAAACAAGCAAACAGAGACAATGACTCGATGCAGAAATTGTTTTCAAACGGTTAAATATTTGACATAGATATGTTTGTGAAGACGCAGGGTTTGGAAAATCAATTGAAATTAATTTGTGAGAGTGAAATGACCCGGCTAAGATTTTAACCATTCTATCAATCAGTTTATTGCCTCAATGGTCACTTGGTAAAATGGTTGAAGCGTTTACTAAAAGGTCGTCGGTTCGAGCCCCGGTCATTTCATTTTCATGCATCAATTTCGATAAATCAATAAGTTTTGTTCCAATTGATGTCGATTCAGCGTTGGGGGAGCCACAGCCCCTCCCCCAAACAGCAAAACGTAGTATTTCATCATCAGTGGTTACTATTAAGTCAAATAATGTGTCAGAAAACGCCTTGATAAGACCAAATGTATTTACTCATGTAGTGTTTAATGCATAATGTTAATAAGAAAGCATCTTCTCGCATTGCATCAATGACGAAATCATCAGCGATTGTTGATCTCGCTCTATGCTTCTGTAGAGTTTTTCGCATATTTTAAACTGGACTTTTGCCTCGACTACTCTCCATTGCAAGTTATTTCAAGGCTATGTTTCAAATAATAGTAATGATATATATTTTTTAATGTTAGTCATTACGTAGTACTGAGACTAATATAAACTAACATAAAGTAACTTAAAGGTACATCAAGTATGACCGCTCCTATGACAGGTTGTTTTTGGCTAAAAGGGTAGCAACATACATTTTCGAGAAACCAAATTTTGGACGTGTTTCAAAATGATTTGCAGAAGGGAGCTGACTTGACTTGAGATGAAAGACCTCTTTTGGAGGAGAGTGTGTCCTGGCCATGTCTTTCTCTGTCTTTCTGGTGAAGATACTACCTTAAAAGTAAAACAAAACAACGAACATACCATGCGAAACCTTGAACTAAACTGTTCACCGCCATTTTCTTTGGTCTGAAAATGTTCAAAATGTTGCCACTGTTTTTGCTCGAGTCTGTCTCGAACTTGGCTAGCGTCACTTGAGGAATGTCTCTGCCATTCATCTTCGCCACACGGTGGATTTGCTGCATGGCTACGTCAGCCTTTCCGTGCAAAGAAAGCCATCGCAGAGACTCGGGAACCCATCTAATAGAGAAATGTAATGAGTTTCAGAAAAACCACACTGCCTGAAAAGACGCTGGAGCATCCCCTTCAATAATCACAGCATCGTAGCCAAAGGGAGAGCCGAGGAAGCTTCTACACCCCTTGTAGTAGGACTAACAGCACTACACGCCACTTCCTCTAGCCTCTTTATCACGTTTAACCTAATGTATGGACTTTATAACCTTTCTTACTTTCTTATCTATTTTTCTCATCCACCTATTTCATCTCATGTGATTGGTTTATTTGTTAGTCGGTAATATTGCAAATATCACAAACACGCGTCCGTTTGCTGGCTCCGTGTCTCCAACTCTCCGTACGTTAAATGGAAGTTTACATAAGTACTAACACCACCACGAGGAGAGTCTCTCGATACTGTACGTAGAAATCACCTTTTATATTGAGAAAAAAAGAGTAAAGAACTTTAACTCAGAATCTCGACAAGCCCGTTTCGTGGTTACCCACACAAATTTGTACATCTCCTGATGAGTGGGCCAACCAAGAAACAGGCTTATCGAGATGAAGAATGTTTCTTGACTCTTTTCCTCTTTTCTTCTCAATATTCATCACGCTCTGCACTTATGTATTGAACACTCTAAAAGGAATCTGAAACACAGACTTCAGGATCACCTTATATGTATTACTATCCAGCGGTGAATGCTGAAATTGTGAAAGTGTTCTATCGCATTAAAATCAGTTAAAAACTTTAGGTATATATCATGGGATACATACATGCAAGAATTTTCTAGATGTCACTGTGAAAGTACACTATAACATTGAAATCAATTGAGTACATAACATAGAATACATTCAGACAAGAAGGAATAGAAGAAAAAGGATTACTCACGGGAAAAATAGAAAAACGATGAAATATGGTGCCGTGCACAGGATGATCAGCAGTTTCCACGTCCGAATGAAATACGCCTTCAATCCCATAAGAGCTATGCTCAACGAAAACGCAAACCAAAGAGTGATGCCGGCCTGTGGTCGAAATTTAGGCCCAACGAATTCGGATATCAAGACGAACATTTGGACGGAAGTTCCAGGGATGAAGAAGCCAATGACAACTCGTGCAACGGCGTAAAATACAAAGCTGGGAGAAAAAGCACTGATCAGGCCTAGAATCATAACGGCGCATTGGGAGATTATGAAGATGATCTTTCGTCCATACCTGAAATGAGAAAATTCAATTAGTTAGAGCGTTAATGCAATTAGTGGTGTAATGATATTCAGCAGTGCAGAGGACATCGAGTACGAAGGTGTACTGATAAGGGGGACATTCCTCTCCTATATCAGTTGCATGAGATGAGATTTAACATTTTGTTGTCTTTGTTTTGATTAATTGTCACCCTTGGGAACACCTGTGCAGTACTGTGGAGGATGTTTAGAACTGTGGGATACATCATTCAGTGCATTTGAGGGTGTTCAATACTGTGAAGGGATACCATCGATACTTTAAAGGATATTCAGCACTGCAGAGGGAAACCACAAGAATTATGGGTATTATGTCTACAGTGCGTGTGAATATTATCAGATGCACTACTGATGCTATCTCTCCACAGTACTGATGATGTCACCCAAAGTAATGATGATATCTCTAACCGTACTGATAATATCCTTAACAGTACTCATGATATCCCAACAGTACTGATGATATCCCCACAATACTGAACATCCTCCAAAGTACTGAACATTTTCCGCAGTACTGCACAGACGCTCCCAAAGGTGATACTCCAGTTCCTGCTTCACCCCAATCTATATCACCTACCCATAAATCAGCAAGAAATAAAACCTTACTTGTCAGCCAGCCACCCGAGAACCACGGCACCAATTGCCCAAGATATGAACACCATTGATGTTGCAAGGAGGTTATATGGCTCCATGTCGCAATAAATGTCAAACTACATGAAAATAAAGTAATAATACAAATGGATGAATGTGTCTAAAGATTAATAAAGAGTCCTCAAGAAGTTACAAGAACAGCGAGCGTAATACATGTAATCAAGAAATCCAATTTGCCATCTTGGTTAGCACCACACTGGCTGTGTTGCAACTCGTGAATAAGGGAATACGATGAACGGTTACACATTGTTGGTATTCAAGAATCAAAAGAGTGCTAAAATCACTACAAGAGCAACGAGCCAAATAATACAATATAATTCTTGAAAATGATGTATAAACTTCAATCATGAATAACACAAAACTTTAATCTTATCAAATTTTATCATCTCGATGATATTCACAATTAAATACAAAAACTCCCCTCAAAAGACCGACTAGGCAATAAAGGCACCAAGGCAGCCTCAAAGAAGAACACTGCTTGTTCAAAAAGCTTGGTTGAATTGATATACTGTTTTTAAATGAGGAATATACTTCTGGTCTGGAGGAAGGTCCAGATATTTTCATAACTCTCGCAAAGCTTTCTTTAATACGCAGCTAACTAGCATAAGTCTGTACCTGGGTAACCACTGAATACTCCTTATCTGGTACAGCGAATTGCCATTCAGATCTTGGCATCGAGCACCGGTCTTTGTACTGCTGGCTGGATGATGTGATGGTACCGTTGAGTTTGCAGACGGTACTGTTGGATACGCACTGCCAGCCAGGGTCATGTTGGACGAAGTAAGGCGAAAATCTCGCCATGGAAGCTGGCACAACTGAGATGCATAATATTTGCAGGAATATTTGGTACTTCGAGAATTCTCCAACCAGAGGCAATATCTCATCGATACTTAATGGTGTCTGCAAGTGTTCTTCTCCAAGCAAGGACATGTTGAAATGTTATTTTCCCTTACCTCATCGAGAAATCCATCTACCAATTCATAGGAACTTTTATAACGTGAAGATTATTGATAAATCAGAAAATATTGCCTTTTTACATTAAGTTCTCTCTATTCTGATTGACGCTTAATGGCCTTGTTATGTGGAGTTGTTGTGCAGGCGCAACCACTCAGCTGTGTTGTTTTTTGCGTGATAGTATTTGTAAGGTAACTTGCATTTAACTGTTGTGCAATGAGGTTAGATAATCGGTGGTTCGTGTTTTTCCATTTGTATGAAACTTCAAGAATGGCTCACGAATTCACGGCACTTAACTTTCATCACAAATAGCGTGTGCTTTGAACGAAATACAGTAGAATCCCGATAACTCGAACATGCGAAACTCGAAATCTCGCTAACTCGTTACAGATTTGGCATTCCCCTTGGGCCTTATTAATGTTATGAAGAGCCTCGATAACTCGAACATTCGATAACTCGAACTATTTTTGTCCCTTGCTTGTTCGAGTTATCGGGATTCCACTGTATTCCAAAGCGTTTTATGATCGTTTTATAAAATCAAAAAAGGAACGTCAATCATCTCGATTTCCTCTGAGAGAGCTTGGTAACCAGAATTACTACAGTACCTATCCAGATTAGAGAAAATATAGTTCCTTGCAAAGATTGCAGGTACACCCCTTGGCATTCAGAGCTTCTTCTTTTCTATATTATAATGATGATGGTACAGTGGAATCCCGATAACTCGAACAAGCAAGGGACGATCAAAATAGTTCGAGTTATCGAATGTTCGAGTTATCGAGGCTCTTTATAACATGATTAAGGCTCAAGGAGACTGCCAAATCTGTTTGAGTTAGCGAGAGTTCGAGTTATCGCATGTTCGAGTTATCGGGATTCTACTGTATTAATATTTTGATAGGTTGACTTCTTCAGACGTGAAACATCTGTTACCATTCTAAGACCTTTTGTCCTATCTACACAATATTTATGTTCAAAATCAGGGTAAAAGTGGAATAAAATGAAGAAGATCCATTTGAAATTATAGATGACCATTCTTAAGTCAAGACATAGTTCTTTGCAAATCCACAGAATCTTTGCAATTTTGATTCTCTCTTTAAAAAGCAAGATGAAAATTTTGTCACGTGCTGTTTTGTCATGTTGGTAGAAGATGCGGGCTCCCTAGTGTGTAAAGTACTTTTTCCTATGTCAGTGCACAATTTCGATAAAACAACAAAAAAGCTATTGCCTCTTCGTTGCCGCTTGTGTTTATTGCATGCTCACATCTTTTGCAATTAAGCCCAGTCCACACTAGCAAACTTCTCCAAAGTTTTATTTGCCAACTCCAAATTTGCAAAAGTTAGGAGAAGTTTGTGTATCCAAACCACCCATGACAAAAAAGTGCGAAGAGCAAAATTCTTGTCATGCAAATTTCACCGCGCACGTGACCACAGCCAAAAATTTGATTGGCTAGACTCTAGCAAACTTTTTCAAACTACTGTGGTAAGAAGGTGCATGTCCTAACCTGTGCAAACTAATTTGCCAAAGTTTTTCGAGTTTTTTTACTGGTCTAACATACTAACATACTAACATACTTTACCGGCAAATTTTGTTTTCTAGTGTGTACGGGGCTTTAGAAGTACCAGCATCATATTGATTTAAAGCCTTGGTCGGCATACGTGAGTGATCTATTCGTTATTTTGTATACCAAAGAAAAACAAGGCTTAGCTCCTTCTCTCTCTGAAGCTCCGCGATTTTTCAGCAATGCGAAAAAGCGCTGTCAAAACTAACCTTTCTAAAGCCCTTTCCAAACTAACCCTGAACCAACCACTGCAATGTTTTCAAGCGCAGAATTGGAGAAAAAAAGAAATAAGCATGACAAAACATCAATATGAAATAAATGAAATAGGGTAAAATAAAAAAGGGGAAAATTATAGAAAAAATGAAAAATTGTTAAAAAAGAGGGTATTCCCAACCCCAACCATACCATTGTGCCCCTAAAACCCCCCAGCCCTAACCAACTCAGCAATGCCATAAGATTCAGAATATTAGTATTTTAGATGATTAAATCAAGGTTGCTGGTTCTGGCTGGCTGGAGAGATTCTAAACCATATCTAATTAGATCTATTTATCATCGATAGAAACTAGTTTTAGTGAATGTAAAGCAATAATCGATTCTAAGAGGCTTATCAAACGCATCTACTTTTATCTGGCGCACACGTCATATTCATTAAGACTGGGTCGATTTGGTCCAAAAAGATGGTTAACCATAAGAACCATAATACAATTTATAGACAAAATGATAAGCATATCATCCCTTCAAATGAAAAGAAACTCCAATGTTGAAAATATTGTTGCGAATGGAATTGCACCCTGAAGAGAATTGTACCTCTCAATTTTCGTTCACTCACTTTTCGTCCTTAAATAACCTATCGTGCATGCTTGAAAAACAATGAATTGTTTATGGGAGCGGTCATTCAATATCAGCTAGGGAGAGCGCCAAAAAACCTAGAGCTAATCCAAAGAATTGGTTGCCCAACTGCAAAAAACAAAACATATCGTAGCCCATCATTAATAGGGGAATTTTTCATGACCCTCCCTAACATTACTATCTGTAGTAATAATGAACATATAAATTTATCAATATAATAACATGTCTCTATTCGGTATTAATAAGCAGCAATAGATTCTTCAGTTTAATTTTGTATACATCAACGGCTTTGTTTCTTTGACCATCAAAGGTACGGACAAAGCTTTGCAGCCACGTGTAGGGCGATCTATTTTACAGCCCATTCATACTCCCTGTAGCACACACTAGCTAATAACTGATGAGGGGGCAATGAAAGTATTATAAAAGAGGGTTAGTGTGGGGGTTCTTATGCAAGAACGCAGAAAGTATCCAGAATTTGAAAGCATGAAGCTTCAAGGGTATTTTTTCATCACGGAGGATTGACAATGGCTAAAAGCAACAAGGGCACTTCATGGTTTTTTCTTAAATCTTTTTGGGATCCCAGGACGATTGACAAAATCGAATTAGATGAAAGATAACAAATAATGAAGAAAAATATTTTGGAAAGTTAAGCGAAGCACGTTAATCTTATAAACGAGAGTGATGTGTTTAAAACACGAAAAACAAAAGATGAAAATTGCTAAGAACAACGTGGCATAAAAATACCCATCTCGGCTCAAGGGGCAAATAACTCAAAAAATCTCGCAAATTTTCAGCTAGAAATCCTTAAAAATCTTTAGAAATCTTAATAAATCTCGTACACTCTAATTGGAATGATTTACCTCTCGTCTCGGCCCTCATGAAAGGTAAAACTCTTTTCAAGGTACTACTCCATTCGTGATAAATGGTACCTGGGTAACCACTGAATACTCTTTATCTGGTACAGCGAACTGCCATTCGGGTCTTGGCATCGAGCACCGATCTTTGTACTGCTGGCTGGATGATGTGATGGTACCGTTGAGTTTGCAGACGGTACTGTTGGATACGCACTGCCAGCCAGGGTCATGTTGGACGAAGTAAGCCAATAACTTCGCCATTGAGCCGGGTACTATTGCCACGCAGAAGAAAATCTGCAGCAGAATTTGATACTTGGAAAACTCCCCTATCAGAGGCAGAATCTCGTCCATTGTTAAAGGCGTGTTCTCATCTCCAAGTAAAGCCATTTGGAAATTAGATATTTCTGATGCTGGCCAGGAAGGTTGATTAATTTACATTAGGTTTTACTCTCTTTGTCTGGATAAACATTGGCTGTGTGACGAAGAAATGGAAAATGCCCAGTTATAGACGTGATAGTCGTGTTATTCCGAATATATAATCCCATTGGAAATACAATTCGTTATTCAATGTTGTACAATATAGCGGTTTTTATTAAACGGGGGTTCCATTTACACTCTTTTATTCATAAGGTCAATTTCATAAGAACACGAGCCTCAAATTCTGCCCAAGGCCAAAAATAAGTTAAGAATAAGCTAAAGCTGGCATTTTTTTTAATTCAATACGTGAATTATTAGAAATAACCATAAGACTGTGAAATAAAGATAGTCAAGCAAGCTGTTTATACCCTACTGGTATGTCAGATGGGCCAGAAAAGTGGCAATTTGCAACAATTTACACAGCCAATAGCAAAAAAACAGGCTTTAAAAGCATTACAAAAGTAAAAACAATTTAAGAGCATATCAGGCTAAAAATTGAGCAATATTTAGGAACAGCCAGTTTCAAATCAAATTTACTGGTTCTTATAAAAAAAGAGTGTAGTTGCTGTGAGTTTCTTCAAAATCAGACGACACTGAAAGCTGATCATTGCTTGCGTGCGTTCCCCGTCTGACCGATTTAAGGCATTGCCCCATTCATGTGCATTCGTTTGTAGAAATATAACAAAGTGGATTTAGTAAAGACGGATGTCGCATACAGATTTGTGGCATCATTTCTACATTTGAATAAAAGAATATTACTTTTGATTCAGTCCCGCAGCCAAGCCTTTGAAGCCGGGGTGGCAGAAATTTGAAGTGAGGGAAAACGTTTTTCGTGGGGGAAGGGTAATGCTAAACGTAGAACAAATACGGACACAATAGAAACGGCAACTATCATCAGAATTTAGGCACATTTATATTCAAATCATAGAATATGTTATTTTTCACACTTATTCTTATCAATATTTTCCGCTTTTTCAATGATATTCTATAGGTCCTTCAGTAAAGGTTACAACACCGGGCAATTAGAAAACTATTATTGTTTCTCAAAATATTTGGTAGGGGTGGCAAAAAAGTATACTTTAAATGCATCAGTGGTGGCAATGCAAACCCGTGCCACCCTACAGCTACGGGTTTGTCGGCAACGTTTTCATAAGAAAGAATTAATCGTTACGCAGTGCAGGTAAACCACTTTGAAGAAATGAAATCATGTGAAAGCAGCACGATGGGGTTTCCTCACTGATTTCAAAATATAGACTAGATGGAGCATTCTGTAGTTTCTGGATTGAGATGTTAAAGCCAATTGCTTACGTTTGGCCTCCCAATACGGCTGCCAAAGAAATCATATTGCCTGTATTTTTTGCTAACAATAGCTGCACGATGATTCAGTCTCGTGCTGAGCATCCATAACATTCCAACGATTGTCAAAGAAAAAAGCAGCCCCTAGTGGAGTCTCTATGCATTGAATTGGACCTACCAATATGGCTGCCAATGACTGCATTTTGAACGACAAGTGCTCGATCCAGTCTTTACTCGATCAGTGGGTTTCCTCTACTTGAATATGTTTCCAAACACTGTTGGGCAGTTCGAGGCGCATTTCGCTCTCTTTCAAATCGTAATAGATTTTTTTGAAGATCAAAAGAATTTCCAAGGATTTTCAAGGGATTTTCATTGGGTAAATAGGATTTTTAGGAAAAGTGTACGAGATTTCTAAAAGAAGTTATCTTCTCTCGGGACAGCAGGAATGCAGCTGATGTCATCGTGGGAGATATCAAAGTAAATGCCTTTATCTAAAAAACAATGCTTCACGTTTTTCTCCATGTAGCTAGAGGCAAAGATGTAAGGGGGGAGTCGTTGACCACTTTTCGCATTCACTTGTGGATGAAAGTCCATAACAATGTTTCTCTACACTCCACACAATAAACCTTTTTTTCAAAACAGACCCCATCTTCCCCCCTCTTGCAACTTGCAAGTATCTCTCATGGTAACAAAATACGCAAGAGAAAAAAGTTCCCTATTTTCACTGGATTTGCCGCCCCTCCTTCCAATCCGGAAAGATATGGGGTGCGAAGAAGATTGACAATCTGCGGGACCGATCACTCGTCTGTGATAGCTCTCGTGGTAACAAAATACGCAAGAGAAAAATGTATTATATTGATGCTAGAACACTGAAACAAAGGAAGTTTATCTTATGCTGCCGTCCTGGTTGCTAAAATCTGACTTCCATATAACCGTAACTGCCGCTAAACTGCCGGCAAAACCTTGTTTTAAATAACGCCAGCAGCTCTTGTTGACTTGTTTCCATATCTGCCGTTATTGTCGTAATAACCGTTATCACTTTGCCTCTTTCTCATGAAAGTCGCAATTTTGAAACAGGAGTGAATTTGCTACTGAACAGATCAAATTTGATTGGTTTTGTGGCGTCATGTGACATTATGAAAACAATCCAATTGCCCCTGTGAACGCTAATAAGTGTTTCTATTAAAAATCTCAATGCCGGCTGTACCGTTAAGCTACCACAACTGCCGGCAAAAGTTGAACACATAACTAAACTTTCCCTGTTGCAATTACGGTAGAGCCGTTCACACCGGCAAGTCTGTTTCCATGAACATTTATGAGTCCCGGCAGTCCCGGTAGTACTGTTAGCCGAGTGTCGCCGGTAGTTTAGCGTTGGCTATGGTTATATGGAAACCAGCCTTAATAGTCCTTATTGCGCAACACATAGGTTGTAATGATACTCTGACTAAGCTCTAGTGCCGAACACATAGATGGCAAGTTGTAGCCGGTTGGCACTAGCTACATCATTTTGAACTTGAGGACACGACATCATGGTTTTGGGCAATACTAAGTTCTCTAAATCTGTTTCAAGACCTCTCTGAACCCAAAATCTTAGAACGGACCCTCATTTGAACAGTTCAGAACACAGGTTTATGGTCGTTTCTAAGATTTTTGGTTCAGAAAGGTCTCCAAGTTAAAAGTAAAGAACTAGTATTGCACAACACCATGAGGTCATGTCCTCAAGTTCAATATGAAGTAGTGCCTACCGTTGTAGCCTAGGTCACTAGACAACAGTCTATATGTTGCGTAATAATGTACGTGTGAAGCAGTGCCGATCGATGTACCCAACCCGTGGTCAAAGCCTAAAATACGCACATTTTGTTTCGAGTTTAAGCAAAAAACACTCTGATAATCTCTTTGAATTCAACGTCTTTTCGGCTTTCGATTGCAATAAGAGTTCACCGCTGATTAAGCAGTATTCGAAACGCGAAAAATTGTAGAATAATTCAAAGAGTGCTGCAAGGAACGTTTCCTAAATTCAGGATGCTGCCAGTGGGGGATAGTCCAGAGAAAAGCTTTTCGAGTTATGTAGAGAGGAAATGCAATCATGTTTGAGAGAATGCAGCTGACTTTAGCAAGCTTAGAGCGTATTACACGCGAAAACAACAAGTTATTACCACCTTTCGTACTACTTCTATTTTCGATCTATCGAAGCCGGTATAAGTTTCTTCGTGCAATGCTATTTTCCATTCCATGTGTTTTGAACTTTATAATTTTTCTTGAATCCTTTTTGATGTTACCGTGATCCGTGATTCTTTCAAATTTTCTTGTTTTCGTGTCAAAAATCTTATTTTGCTTGGTCCGGTATTCATCCATTTCGGTTGTATAACCGTACTGTGTAGCATGTTCAGTACTATGGAGTATGTTAAGTACTATGAAAGGATACCATCAGTACTGTGTAGGATCTTCAGTACTATGGAATGATACCATTAGTACTGTGTAGGATGTTCAGTACTATGGAATGATACCATTAGCACTGTGTAGGATGTTCAGTACTATGGAAGGATACTATTTAGTACTATGGAGGGCTATCATCAGTACTGTACGGGATGTTTAGTACTATGGATATGGAGGGCTATCATCAGTACTGTGTATCATGTTCAGTACTATGGAGTATGTTCAGTACTATGGAATGATACCATTAGTACTGTGTAGGATGTTTAGTACTATGGAAGGATACCATCAGTACTGTGTAGGATGTTCAGTACTATGGAAGGATACTATTTAGTACTGTGGAGGGCTATCATCAGTACTGTACAGGATGTTCAGTACTAAAAAGTATGTTCAGTACTATGGAAGGATACTATTTAGAACCGTGGAGGGTCATCATCAGTACTGTGTAGGGTGTTTAGCATTATTATCAAGCATTTTGAATGTTCGTATTTCAAGTCCGCAGCAGCTCTAAATACATAATAAGTCCAACAGGGCTTTAACATTCATTACAGTAGAACATCTGAACAGTCTTTGAAGGGCAGAGAACCAGATAACTTCAGAATAGGTAGGGGGCTGTTAATTACGTCACACAAAATCTACCTTTTCAGCATACTAAGAGCGATTTTGAGTAATATTGACTAAATACTAATTTCATGATATCAAATGATATTACTGATTGAATACTAATAGTGATTTTAGGTTATATTTATTTGCAAGAATGTTTATCACTAAACCTCAATTGATCTTAGGTATTATTGATTTTAGTTATCCTAATTGTGATACTAAGAGCGATTTTGGGTAATATTGACTAAATACTAATTTCATAATATCAAATGATATTACTGATTGAATACTAATAGTGATTTTAGGTAATATTTATTTGCAAGAATGTTTACCACTAAACCTCAATTGATTTTAGGTATTATTGATTTTAGTTATCCTAATTGTGATACTAAGAGTGATTTTGGGTAATATTGACTAAATACTAATTTCATAATATCAAATGATATTACTGATTGAATACTAATAGTGATTTTAGGCAATATTGATTTGCAAGAATGTTTATCACTAAACCTCAATTGATTTTAGGTAGTATTGACTTTAGATATCATAATTGTGATACTAAGAGCGATTTTGGACACTATTTATTAAATACTAATTCAATAATATCAAATAATATTACTTATTGAATACTAATAGTGATTTTAGGTAATATTGATTTGCAACAATGTTTATAACTAAACCTCAATTGATCTTAGGTAGTATTGACTTTAGATATCATAATTTTGATACTAAGAGCGATTTCGGGTACTATTGATTAAACACTAATTCCATAATTCAAATGATATTACTTATTGAATACTAATAGTGATTTTAGGTAATATTGATTTGCAAGAATGTTTATCACTAAACTTCAATTGATTTTAGGTAGTATTGACTTTAGATATCATAATTGTGATACTAAGAGCGATTTTGGGCACTATTGATTAAATACTCATTCAATAATATCAAATAATATTACTTATTGAATACTAATAGTGATTTTAGGTAATATTGATTTGCAAGAATGTTTATCACTAAACCTCAATTGATCTTAGGTATTATTGATTTCAGTTATCCTAATTGTGATACTAAGAGCGATTATTGGTAATATTGACTAAATACTAATTTCATAATATCAAATGATATTACTGATTGAATACTAATAGTGATTTTAGTGAATTTTGATGTTTTTGGACAGAGAATACACCCTTTCACTTTACATCATTCATCAAATGGGGGATTCGCATCGAGTTCTTGAGGCAGCAAATTGTTAAAATTTTGATTTGGTTCTTTTATAGTTATCGCTACATTTCAAGCAATTACTTTAATTGAAACAGTCGAAACGTAACCAAACTTGCACAATGTATACCGAGGTAATGAAGGCATATCTCTTGTATTTCGACTCCTCTCTAACTTTCAAATGAGAGAAGAGGCATCCTCGCTAACTCAAACAGTTGTTCGCTCTTTTTTGAAAACCACTGCTTTAGCTTCTTAATCATTCAAGCCCTATGGATCAGCAATCTTGTGCATATGCAGTTATCTACTAAATTTTCAAAATGAAGAATTCATATGCTTCAATATTGATTGTCTAAAAGTTTTTTTCTCTCTCCCTTTTTTACTTTCTGCGAAATTCTAACTTAAGATATGATGCGCCATATTTTGGCATTGGCCTGTGAGGTGATCAACAGATGATGTTGATTTCTGGCTGTATTCCGTTTGAAATACGTCCGCCCATACCACTGGACTGACAACACTCTTTTTGTAAGAAAAAACTTCATTAAAATATCGTTGCTCAATTTCTAATCATATTGTTTAGAAGGATGGGGAAAATAGGAAAATCTGAGATGTGGAAAACTGTATTTTTTCTTTTAAAAAAAACTTAGTTAGAAAGGCCCGATTACACTTGATTACATAATATCGAAATGAAACTATTTCATTTTCAAACACAGACAACAACATTGATCTTCCTCTTCACTAATACTGCAACTGCAGCTCTTCTCATACACCCTTTTTTCTTCATTTCTTTGTTAAGGTTTAAGAAGTCTAGGTAGTCAAACGGTTTCAAAGAATCCGAATAATGCAAGTTTGCTTTACAACCAAAATCTTTCCCCTATTTTCACTCCTGTTCTTTAAAATCTTGCAATTTTGTACAGTTGCTGATTGGCTAACGGGTGAATGTCAAAATGTGGCACACCATATGTAAAGCGAACATTTTGATAAAAGTAAGAAAAGGTTTTGTAGAAGATCATTATTGAAGTATGAAGATTCTTCATTTTGAAAATTGAGCTGATAACTGCATATGCACATGATTGCTGGTCAATAGGGCTCGGGTGATCAAGGAGCCAAAGCAGTGGTTTTCAGAAAAGTGCGAACAGCTGTTTGAGTTTGTGAAGATCGATCTTATCTCTTGTGAAAATTAAAATGGAATCGAAATACAAGACACATGCCTTCATTACCTTAATTTCATTGGTATACACTGTGCAAGTTTGGTTATGTTTCGACTTTTTCAATTGAAGTTATTGCTTGAAATGTAAAGATAACTATGAAAAGTGTTTAACTTTTTAAATGTGTTACTAAAGATTCAAAATGGTGTAAAAAATTATCTGAATCTTTAACATATTTGTGACACAATTTCACAAAGCATGGCAGAAATTATTTTCTGAAACGTTTCAACTTTGTGCAGTGTTCAAATGTGAAGGCATTGACAAAAACATAATTTGAATTCAGGGTTTTATCCTTGAGTACTATTTCTCGAAAGTGAAAACTATTCAAGGTATGATCCTTAGCGACATTTTTTGAAAGAATAAAATGATTCAGACATGATCTCTTTCCGTCCATACCTGGCAATAGTTATGAAGTATCTTCTTAATTAGACCAAACCAAAATTAGCAAAAATTAAACCGAACCTGTCCCTGTGGTATTGAAAACAACACGGTTTAAGTTTACAGTACTAGCCCTAAAACTTTCCTATCAGGATCCATGCACCATAGTTCTGAATTCAGTTGACTGTTGATAGCATGAAGCTTAATGTCACAGCAGAGTGTCTTTTCTGGAATCAAACTCTTCTGAAATTCACTAATTTTGGAAATACCCGATCAAATTGGACAGCGACTCTCTGATTTCTCTTATCTCCCTCATCATCCCTCGTCTTGTATCCGACATTCCAAAGCCATACACGAATGGGTCTGCGAATGTGTTGATCTGGTTGAAGCATATCACCGCTTGTCGGACACTGAGTATGCCGTAGTCGGGTCTGATCTCTGTCACCACAATATAGAAGGCCAGCGGACACATGCAAACGACGTACATGACGATGACTATGCTTGCGACAAAGCTCACCTTCAACTGGCTTCTGCGCATATCATTTGCTTCTGCATCCGAGCCGAAGCTGGTGCCTGTGGCCGGGTTCACCCTAATCAGCCTGTGTGACTCTCTGTACAGACGGAACTGGATGAACAAGAGAACGCCAGAGCTTGTCAACACGACGATCGTGTACAGGATCTTGAATGCTCTGGTCAGAGGAAAGGCAACTTGCGATAAATTCGCTTCGTACCGCTTCTCGTCACAGAGCGAGCATATGATGCCGAAACCCCAGATGCCACCCAACGCCTTCAGCACTCGCTTCTCGGAGACAATCTCGTGAGCACGGAAGCAGTGGATGCACGCCATATAGCGCTCGATGGATAACGCGAGGATGCTGCCACTCGTCGTAACCGTAGTCACAACAACTGTCACCTCGATGCTTTTCCTCACGATCTGGCAGGTAGGGTCGGTGGCCTTCAAGCCAGAGAAAGTCCCTATGAGCTGCAGAAACGCCATGAACGCTATCTGGAAGTAATCCGAAGCAGCAAGGCTCAACAGGATCAGATGACGGGGCAACTCCAGCCTGAAATTCTTCACCAGAATTTTAAGCAGCAGAAAGTTGACTGGTAGCTCAAGTAGCGTCATGATTACGAAAAATTTCGTTATCTTTACTCTGACGCAGTCGTTTGCAAATGGCCCTTCCATTGGAGAATTGCTGGAGATTGTTTTCGCATAATTCAGGAATGTTGCGTTGTCGTAAAGAGGAAACGTTCTGCCAGTGGATGGGATCATTGATTCGTTTGAAGACATTTTCAAGACTGCCACGCAGCCAATCCGTTTCAAACTGTCAACCACTATCAATTCCACGCCCAATATCAATCCTCATACAGTTCCCTTGCTCCAATATCAATCCTCATACAGTTCCCTTGCTCCAATATCAATTCTTATACAGTTCCCTTGCTCCAATATCAATCCTCATACAGTTCCCTTGCTCCAATATCAATCCTCATACAGTTCCCTTGCTCCAATATCAATCCTCATACAGTTCCCTTGCTCCAATATCAATTCTCATACAGCTCTCTTGCTCCAACATCAATTCTCATACAGTTCCCTTGCTCCAATATCAATTCTCATACAATTCCCTTGCTCCAATATCAATTCACATAAGGTTTTCTTGCCAGTGGAGATGTTTGGATTTCCTTCGCTTCCGTCTTACCTTCGGTGCTCCGCCTCCGAGAGTATCGCTGACAAATGAGCCATTACAATGTGATCGGGACTCTTAATTGCAACGCGGCGTATTTGTAGGTCAAAAAGCAATTACAAACAAATTCCCAACTGTGAAAGTGATGAATTTTTAAAACGCGGCCTTGTATTAGAGCTCAGGCGAGTGGCAGATTGGATGAGTTTTCTGCTTGTTGATCGCTTTGCGTCTACTGTTCTTCCTTGCAACTTTCAGCTCACTTCGTGCCTGTTCGATTCATCTGGGTAGTCATTAGAGAGAGCTTAGTCGGAAAAGTAACGACAAGATTTTTTGGAAATCTTTTTCGTAACATCACTCTGATAAGCCCTGAAATTGGGCGAAACCGGTCGTCGCCGACTGTTGAGGAGTCAAGTGGTACTCTTCTTTTACTCTTATCTCCCTGCTCACTAGTGGGATAGTGCACAATCCGCCAATGCTCAAGCACTGTATACCGGTGCGACTTTGGTAGTACTCTCTCATTAAAGAGGCCGCATCTAATGCGTATGCCTTCTTCTCAACTTATCACTCTAATTGTTTTCTTTTGGTAGGGTTCAATGTCCATGAATTTGGTAGGTTCTACCTAACATCGCTCACATGTTAGACTAGCAAATCCATCGATTTCTCAACCATTTAAGGCCCAGTTCACACTATAATGGATAGTAGAACAGTCTTTGATTGGTGCAGAGCTTGAGGATGGTAAGGAAAATCGGAAATAAAGTGAAATATGATAACTACTGAAGCTTTGCCTCTTACACTAATCAGAGTTGTACATCAGAACAGTCTTTAATTGGTATAGAACATGAGGATGGTAAGGAAAATCGGAAACATAGTGAAATATTGTAACTATTGAAGATTTGCGTTTGACACTCATCAGAGTAGTGCATCGGGTCAGTCTTTGATCGGTACGGAGCTTGAGGATGGTAAGGAAAAATAGGAAGCATGGCAAAACATAATAAATATTATGTGTCTGACACTGATCAGAGCAGTACGTTGGAAAGAGAACAAAAATGAAACCTAACAAATTATTACACCAAGATGTGGATCGAGCTTGGCGCAAATTAAGCCCAGTTCTCCTATATCGCGAAACTTCAGCAATAGGTCGCAAAGCGTCGGCAATGATTGGCGTAATGCTGGTTTCAGATCGAATGAACACGTCATCCACCTCGAATTTAAAGCTGGCCAAATTGAAGTCTCTGAAACAACTGCAAAATGGACACATTTGAGTACAGATGCTTCCTCTTAAATCAACTGAGACTCATAATTACTCTTTTACAAAGAATAACCCTTAATTCTTTTATCGTGGAATTCTTTTAAACCCTTGTAACAAATGGGTGGGAACTGAATAATCAGCTCCATATATTTGGCATCATTATCTGAGGCCTCTTCTGCCATCACTTCAAAGTGTCCCTCTTCCTTTGCCGTGAAATTAAACTCTGTCATTTTCTTTCTGGATATGGCAGTTGCTGTGCAATTTAGACACCTCGGTACGAATAGTTGTTGCTGGTGATCGCCGACGGCGTTTTCATAAACTTTAAGCTCCATAAACTCATTGGCGATGATCGCCTACCGTCGCAGAAAACAAAGTTTCTTTGTTTCTCGCGACGCATTTTTCGATGCTTCAGATGGTTGGCGATCATCACCGATGACATTTTCACCGCGTTCTCATACGTCGGGAACGTCGCAAAGCACACGTCGGCGACCATCGCTCGGTTTGTTTTCACTAGATGTCCATTGAGACTTCATGATTTTGATTGCTGAATGCGTTTCCTTTGCCATACTTTGATGCACACCATTGCATTGCTACATGCAAATAGTTGTTACTTCATACAAACGAAACTCGGAACAGAGAATTGTTTTCTTCTGTTAGCCTGCCCTCTCGCTCTGCTCCACTAGCCAATCCATTGAATTACTAGTTGAGATTTTATTTTGTTTTCTTTCGTTTTTCAAAATGTTTCCTAATATGCTTTCACGCCAATATTTCCCACTTCATATCTCAAGCCATTCGTCGAAGCTTACACAAAGACTGATCCATCTTATGCTGTTTTGAAATGGTGCTTATTTACAATGGCGGCACTTTGAAATCATGTTGTACTTTAAACTTAGTATGTTTTAGCATATGTAGTGTGTTATACACTGCAAGCTTAGCGTACTGACTAATTACCTTATATTGTAAGAGCATTACTTTGATTTGTCAGATGACGATGAAAGAGGAAGTTGGCATATGGTGAGAATATTACTATGGAATTTTGAATGAAAAAGCCAAAATCTTGCAGTTAAAAACCATCAACCCGCATAAAAGAGCCACTTCTTTTGAGACTTAGTTAAAATAGGCCGGTTAAATTTGAATATTCGAGCGGCCAAATATTTGTAAGCGAAAGGAGCCGGCCAGCTATTTGCAACCTTAGTGGATCCGTCTACACAGGGTTGCCTCTGTTTCGTGTTTGTGCTTTCTTAAAATGCACATGCGCACTAGTTGGATATACAGCACCAAGCCTACGAGAACTGTTGTCGATTATGAATAGCAGTAGGCCTTAATTAGCCGTAACAGTAGGCCTTAATTAGCCGTAATCTGGCTATTTTTAAATTTGTATTTAGTTTAGTTTACGCCTACTATAAGTAAATTAATGATGATGATGACGATTATGAATAGCAGCTTTGATCTCCTTTTCTTATGAAAATTCTTAATATTTCTAATACCATATGTTAAACAATAATAATAGTAATGAAAATATATAATAATAATAATAATGAATAATAATGATAATGATAAATTCCCATAGTAATTAAGGACCTTGTGAGGTAAGGCTGAACTATAGTGGTTCTTATATTCGACTTTTTACTGCAGTCAATTAAGATGAGTGATCTGAAAGCCTTTTATTCGTTTCAATTCTTTAATCCTGGATGTTGAACTATTTTCCATCTATAGGCTATGTTCTAACATGTTAAGATTACAATCTCAAGTCGCCTGGAATCAGAACAATGGAAACGTTTAACGCAGTATTTGGTGCGTGAAATCATTTGTGTTTAAATGTCACGGCGACTGATAAGAAATAACTCTTTCTATAACATTTGAATAGTGGGAAACTAAAGTCTGGTTTCCATATGGTCGCTGAAGTCGCCGGGATCGCTCACAAACGGGTTCAGCGACTTTATGGAAACAAACTAATTGATTTTGCTGCTGACCCTCAACAACCCAGTCGCTGGCATCGTTAAAGTTCTATTTTAGCAACCCTCAGCTACTCGCGGCTGAGTGCATTCAAAGAAATATTACTGCCAGATGGTACAGCGCATGCTCAGTAGTAGACTTTCTTTGCTTAAAAATGGTTGTTCTGGACTCGGGCGATTCTCATCGATCAAATGGAGACAGACTGTTGCTGGAGTCGCTGTGGTCTTTGAACTCATTTTTCGGCGACCAGACTACCCCAGCAACTATGATGGAAACCAGGCTTAAAGTTCTATCTCAGCGACCCACGGTTGAGTACATTAAGAAAATATTACCGGCAGAAAGCACAGAGCATGTAGACTGATTACATGAGCCGCAGTTATCACTATTGATGAATTCGACGAACGCTCAAACTACGACTCTTAATCAAACGTCGCATTTTCCTTAATTGTTGTCAAAGAAAATGCCGAGATGAAAATAAAAAGCAAGTGCTCAAATCACGCCTTTTGCTCGCAGCTCGCACTCACAGCTTCAAGCTCAACCATCCAGCTCGAAATATTCGCAGCGCAGTAACCTCGGTCCCATTCTTGACAGGAAAAGCTGTTTATTTTGGCGCAGGTTTTGTCAGGTTAGATTATGAGTCCCAGTTTGAGCGGACTCGGTTTAGTGCTAGCCTCAGTTTCGTGATGAGCGATATCTGGGACTCGTGTAATAAATCTACGGAGCATATTCGCACAATTTTAATTGCTAGGCCCAGACCTCTGGACCGCGTCGTTTTGAACTCGAGCGACCCTCGGCAATCCAATGGAGATGGACTGCTGCTGGAGTCACGGACCCCAGCAACTTTTATGGAAACCAGGCTTAACCCGAAGAAATTAGTACACATCGATAATTTAGAGGGGTTTTCAGTAAAATTTTCAGTGTTTGTGTAAAAAAGATTGGATTGAATACAAATATAAAGCTCGTCTCTTTTCTTCAAAATGAATTCTGCAAAACAATTCTTAACGTAACATACAGTAGAATCCCGATAAACTCGAACATTTGATAACTCGAACTATTTTGATCGTCCCTTGCTCGTTCGAGTTATCGGGATTCTACTGTATTTTCAATCAAGTAACACATGATTTTCTAAAGTTTTGTCTTGTCAATATACACTTTCGTTCTGCTCTAAATGCAAGTCCTTCGACTGGTTCACGATTTCTTTGCTTTGCCAAAAAACACATGAAGCAGGTCTTTGAAACGTCGATTCCAAATTTCGTGATGGACTCGCTGGACTATTTTCGTCTGGTAGAGATTAACTGTTTATTAAAGCAAGACAGGAACAACGCAAGACGACACACACAGAAAAAACGTAGATGGATTTAATATCATATGTATATAAATGTTGTCAATATTTCGCCCTGGCATACAGGGCTTCTTCAGGACTAAATTACTGTTTATTGTCAGGTAATTCGATACTAAACTTCGTATTAACAGTTTTAGGGAGTGGCAGCTTAAATAAGAACCGCAGCAGAAGGGCAGATAAAGTACAGATAAAAACTGTAAGATTGTTAGTGAGAAGAACATGAGGGGAAACGCAGGTGCTCATGCATCAAAACCATCTCAGACTGCTCCACGCGACACGAAGATGATCATCTGATTAACATTTTAATAGTCTCTCATCCTTCTACATTGAGTATTCTCTTTGCAGTACCAAAATTGACCTGTTCCGAGTCTGGTCGATAGAATGAATGTCACAAGCAGCAGCTAGGCACCAGATAAAAGAACATCGAGAACTGACACCAACATTTGATGCAAACATAATAGAGTAATGATAGGGTAAACAGACAGAACCGACAGAAAGCGAAACAAATGTTAAAGCTCTTGGAATTTTACTTCAATATCATTCAAATAGGATATAAAGAGATCAAAGCTATGAATGAAAATAATAATTAAATAAACTACCCGAAGAGTGTTGTGAACATGCTCCTTGAAATTTCGGCGAGTATAGGAGACATTTTACGCATATAGCTAACAAACGACTTCATTAAAGTAATCTAACTATACAAGTCATCTTCGTCATTTTCGTATAATCCGCTCTGGTCAGCAGTACCACTTTGCCCCTCTGACTGACCCTGGGGGCCTCTCCCTCCTTGTTGTTGGCCAGGAAACCTGGATAAATCAACAAGAAATGGTCAGACTGAATGTACCTCAAAATTTTGGCTGAAGAGACCTAAGATCTGAAGAGATGGCAGTAAAGAGCCAATTTAGAGGGGTAAAACCACAGTCCAACCCGCAGGGATAATAAAAAACGTTAATTGTGCAAAGACAAACGTTAAAAATTTCAATTCAATCAACTTTATGTGATAATATTCAAAATTCTTGGTCGTATCGAACGCTCGGGGTTTGCTTGTCAGATTTCGTTGAGAAATTGAAGCAAAAGTAGTAAATAAAGAAGAACCAGACCTTGGATTAAATACAGACAGCACAATAAGGCAAAACTTATCCCACACACACAGAATATGGCTTATTTTATGTTTCAAATCGTTTGAAGAAGGTAAGTGGCCAAAAGCATGAAGCCACTGTCACTGGCCTATTTCCGAATCTGCATAAATTTGACAGAAATTTAGAAATTCAAAAGTTGTTCATTTGACAAATGACAGATTTTTATTAGCATGCTTCTATCTTGTTAGTTAATAATGCTGTGAAATCAATAAAAAGAACACACATATAGAATTTGGAGCGACCATCATGATAATATGTGGTTTTGAAAAAAACCTGTTTCTAATGGATGGTATTTCTCCTCTCACAATATTTCAAACGAATTGACGAATTGTGAAAGTGGCCAATTGTAGAAAAGCTTCGAGAAGACTGTCTATGACTAGATACCTACATGTGTCTCGCGGCAGTTCTATACACGACATTACGCTAACTGACTTTAGAGGAAGAGTGCCAAGTAACAAGACTATTCCTTCCTTCTTCTAATGTTGAAAATCCAAGCTTCCACAAATCTACTTCTACTCTAAACATCTTCTCTAGAGATCCACGTACTTTGCCATGAAGGAAGACACTAAACATGTCAAACTGCGCCCTCTGAACAGCCCTAAGTCAAGAAAAAAGCGCGTGCTGCGTCGAAGGACCGCCTCGCGTACCATACAAAGAGCATTTACGTTAAAAAGCTTGAGATATCCAGTCTCCTTGATTTGAATAGTGCTGCATAAATTTCAATAAGTGCGTAGTAATGTAGAGTGTGTGCTGAAATTTGGGAGGGAAGGGACTTGGGCAGTAATGTGGAAGGTGTTCAGTTATAAGGAGGGATATCATTATTAACAAGAAGGTATACCTTACAGTAATGTGAAAGAACCTTAATAATAGTGTTGAGGTTGTTCAGTGAGGGATATTAGTAAGTTGAGTGATAACACTGAGGGATACCTTGCACTAATGGGAAGGAGTACAGTAATGTAGAAGCATTTTTGCAGTAGTGTGGAGGGTGTTCAGTAATGTTGAGGGATACATAAGCAATGAAGAGGGACATATTTCAGTAATGTAATGTAAGGGTAACAAGATGTTCTGTTACTAATAATTCTTGACGAGGCCATAAAGGAGTTGGTCAAACATTAAGGTAAAAAGATGGTAATTATGAGAAAAATAGAAATGATTCAATAGAAATTACCTGAATCCTCCACCAAGACCTCTGCTTTGTTGTAATGTCTGTGCGAACATTTCATATTTCCTGATGTCGTTATCACTGACTGATCTTCTGGCAAATCTCATTGCTTCTTCAAAATGATCTTTACGGATTTCAGGCACTGCATCTTCGTCTTCGAAATCCTAGAATAAAATTTGTACTCACTGCTTATTCTCTGCTGGTACAGAAGACCTAACATAAAGCCTTGAATGTTTGGTTAGCGATTTTTCCAAGCTTAAAAATAGCTTTTGCTACTTTCATTCAATTGAAGTGTATTGAACTGAACCCTACTTAAACCCTACTTAAACCCTGCTTAATAAGCTCTACTTAAACCCTACTTAAACCCTACTTAAACCCAACTAAAGCTTCACTCTCACTGAATCGTCAAACACTTAAATCCACCGAGCCTTTAACCCTTATTTAAAACTAGCATCAGAAATCCCTAAAAATTTGCTTCCATTTCAAAAGGTGATTTGGAGCTTAGAAATAATCGCTACCCTTGATGCCTAGTATGGCAGCATTTCAGGTATTCTTCAAATATTTTTTCGATGTTTATACACTTTAAAACTGGCTTCCGCAATAAAAAAGGATAATAGTCATATTTCAACTGCCTGATTAAAGGCGATGAAGCTCTCCCGATACGTTGCCCTACAAAATACCAAAGATTCATGACAAGTGGTAACTATCATGCCTAAGATTTTCACGACCGGAGGAAGGTTAACAACTTTCCTGGAAAGATTGACAACTTTCCTGGACCCTAAAGAAAATAATGTTTATCTTACCATGTCTGTGTCTGGATTGGCCTCTCGTTCTCTTTCCTTCCTGATGTCACTTTCGATGCTTTCGCGAATGGCAAGCTTGCAGGCCTAAGTAAAAACAACCGAGAAAAAAGTTTCACAATAACTGTCCTACCATATTATAAACTCTCAATAACTGTGCTGCAGTTAATCAAAAAACATAAAAAAATCAGAGCCCTCGTATTCACACCACACACCAATGCGAGCACTTTTTAAAGGTAACGACCAGGAATCCAACATTATTACTGGTGTTAACTACCATTTATTCGAAACCTATTCAAGCTAACTCTCGTAGATGACGGTTACCAGTTGCAGGTTTAAACTGTTGAAGTTGGTTGTATTTGAGGAATTTCGATACACAAAATTCATAGATGGTTGTTTCTTCATTCTCTCAGATAAAGATTTGACTCTTGCCAAGGGCGGCGTAGAGGGGGAATAAAGGTAATCGCTGATTACCTATCTATTTTTAATAACTAAATCTGCATATCAATGAAAAATACATGAAAAGTTTCCCATCCATCAATTATCTTACGTTGGCTTCCTAACATGGTAGCTTCCTTCTATCCTTGTTTTTAACCTGTTAGATATATTGTAAACTAAATTAGATTTAGATTCTTTAAAATAGCCAAGAAAATCGGGAGCATAGCGAAACGAAAACATAGATTACTTAAGCTTTTCGTCTGACACTCAAAGCTTGAGTAATCTATGTTTTCGTTTCGCTATGCTCCCGATTTTCCTGGCTATTTTGAAGTTTTGTACCATCCAAAGACTGTTCTATTACTTTAGATTCTTTGTAAAACTAGTTTAAGAGTAGGCTTTAATTAGACGTAATTTTGCTATTTCAATTTTAATTTTATATATTTAGCCTACTATGAATAAATTATTCATGATGATGATGATGATGATGATATCAAGAGATTGATTGACTATTTTTAAATTCTCAGCACTGCCCCTGGCCCTTACCCACCCCTGAAGAATGAATAACAAAATAAAATATTACCCTCTGGCAGATCTCAGTCAGATCAGCTCCACTGAATCCATGCGTGACTTTTGATAAATATGTCAAATCCACTTCCTTTAAAAAAATAAAACAACATGTATTAGTCGAGTAACACGTGTAGTAGAAACTTGACCTTGCTCAGCAATAGTCCGTTCACTTAAATCCAGCAATGTTTAATTTCTGTAAAGCCCCGGCTCAACGATGCAACATTTGCATGAAACATCTGTTGCCAATCCGATGTTGCTTCATTTGGCCAACCATGTTGCACTGTGCAACATTTGTTGCACGATGTTGCATGAAGTTTGAAGACAGTCAAAATTGTTGCACCATGCAACATGATGTTACAACGTTTGACCGGGTCATGCAATATTGGTTATGTGAACGCATGCGCACAGTAAGTACTTACCAAACGTACGCCCCGAAACCATAGAAATAAGATCATTGACTTAGTAAACGGACAATAGATGCATGACAATTTGATGCGCCAAATTTTCATCTATGCATTTTTTGCTAATTACAAATGAAGTTACAAATGAAGGGCCAAGCAAAAAATGTTTTTAAGTCATATTTCAACTTTTAGTGAAACCGTTCTGGGAAACTGGACTTCAGTACTTTTAGCATAAGCAAACTAGCCAGGTCAAGAAAAGTTCCTTAATTATGAAAACAACCAAAAGGACTTGAGAATTTCTTGGTATTGAACATAGCAGACAAAAGAAAATGGCGTGTCTGTCAAAGTTATGCATATAATCCCTATTGGTTCTTCATTCATTAATTTCAAGAATCTCCACACACACAACAAACGATATTTATTCAAAAGTCACAAAGTGAATTAAAAATAAGGAACTTACAGATGCCACCGGTGATTTCCTTAGAGAAGCTTGCAAGATTGACAGACGAGACTGAAATAAAAAGTCAGAATGAAAATCTATAAAGTGAAAATAATGGTTTTCAAAATAACAACGACAGCAGCATAAAACAAGTCGTATACAAAATCACGTGTTAAGGGTCTATTTGTACGAAGGGATGACCCTTAACTACTGTTACTCGCCTTCGAGGGGAACTCTGTGTAGTTATGGCTATTTTCGAGACAAGCTCAGAAATCCAATATCATATGGAGGAAGAAATGTGCCTCAACTTGTCGAGTAATCTGGCTGCCCAGGCCAATCGGTCAGCGAAGCAGTGTGACTGCCATAGTGGGGAATTCTACTCTTAATGGATAATAGAAATATGTGACGTCCATACATAATTTTGCAAGGAATATCTCATTGACTACCAAGGACTAAAAGTGCTCAGCGGCAGACGCAGAATTGAGAATCAAATCATAGTTTTTACTTCTACTTGGATAAGAATTTGCTTCCCTTTGGTCGTGTAGGGTACTTATACTAATAAACCATAACATTTCTAGATATAGACACAAAATAAAGTGCTTTGCACCTATTGTTACTTTGAATAAAGTAAGCAATTTAAAAAAATGTCCTGCAGGAATTTCAAGTCAAACTTTCCTGCGACCAACGGTCACAGGGTCCGGTGTTTTTTCTTGCACTGCTCTTACGGCTTGTTAGATTAAGTATTCTAGCAATGAAATGGAAACAAATATTGAAATGAAAATACGAATAAATCTAAAAAACATAAAAAAAATCACGAATTTGGCAATTTTACTCACAGGCTCATCAGGCAATGGAATGTAAATCAGCTGGTCAAGACGACCAGGTCGTAGGATTGCAGAATCAATGATGTCAGGCCTAGATGGAGAAAGGAAGAATCATTCAGACAACAAGAGACTAAAACTAAGTAAGCGTCCGCAAATAATCCCTGTGAATAGAAACGATTTAGAGAGTTTTGACACGGTTTGAACTCCTGTTGAACGATTTTGGTCCGATTGGAAACAGTTCAAAACAATCTTGTCTGAGTTTCAACACGATAAAAAATCCTTTATCTGGCTCAAAATATCTGCCAATGATGGGATCATGAACTAATTTATTGAAGTGTTAGAGCGACTCACAAAGCATTGATATTGAGGTAAGAATTCGCAAAATTTTGAACTTGTCTAAGATGGTAGGCCAATACGCATACTATCTCCATAGGTTTTGCTAAATGAGGTGTTGGTCAAAAGGGTCTTGAATAGGTAGATTTATTCAGCAGTGCAGCCCTGGTCCTTCATCTTGATGTAACTTCAGTATATAGTTTCTTTATGCCTGAAATTATACAGAACTGATAAATTCTCTCCTTTCTCTTTTGTGGCAGGTCACACGGTAGCTTTGAGCCAATGACTCTTTGCACATGGGCTATGTTATCCAATTAATTAGCCATTCCATCACAAACTCGATAACGGAATCGGCAAGACTTCTTTGTATCCATTGGTGTCAAAACCATCAAATAATCGTGAATAATTCGAGACGCTGAATACTCAAATATAGACGAGGCAAGCTTTACCTGTTGGTAGCACCGATGATAAAGACGTTTTTCTTTGGACCCATACCATCCATTTCAGTGAGAATTTGATTGATGACACGATCAGAAGCACCACCCCCGTCTCCAGCACTTCCACCTCTTGATTTTGCAATTGAATCCAGTTCATCAAAGAACAGCACACAGGGGGCAGCCATACGAGCCTGAAACCAAATAAGTCAAATTCATTCCAGAATATCTATCATAACCGACCTATTTGTCAGATGGGAGTGTACAATTAAGTAATTTAGCTGAAGTCAAAGGCGACCAGAGGGTTCTTTTTCTTTGGTTGCGACTTATCTTCCTGGCTAGGAGTCACTTACATTCATTCCATTACAGTAAGTTCCTACAGATAATATTCGACATGATAGTCACCACTTATCATGACAAGCCTTTTATATTTAGCGGGGCAACGTTTCGGGAGAGATCCGTTTCCCATCATCGGGCAATGAGAAATGTGGTTTCATCCCTATTTAAGCAAAAGTCGGATCGAGAAACCACATTTCTCATTGCCCGATGATGGGAGACAGATCTGTCCCAAAACGTTGCCACACTAAATATCAAAGGCTTGTCATGATAAGTGGTGACTATCATGTCGAATATTATGTCAGAAACAGCCTTAATAACACCAAATGTATTTACTCCTAGAGATAAGAAATGAACATATAAGAAACTGCTGCCTGCCACCTTAGATAGTATTACCTCTATTAAAATTATTTTTCGCTATGATGAATACTGTAGGGACTTCAAACAGTAGCTACATTTGTTGTTGATAGTTACTTGACATTCTCCTCTTTTCCATTGGGCAATGACATCTACTTGATCATAAAGTCGTTTAGTATGAGAAACAGGACAGGCTGATTAGATAATTTGAGTTTCTTATATGCGGGGAGTTACTGTACTACATGTTGAGATTTAAGCAGAGAGGTAATACCATTTTTAAAGTTTTTACTAAGACTCTAACAGAGATTGATCCTACAACCTTAGAGCACTATGGCCAGCTCTCTATCATTAAACCACTGCTAGGTTGGGGGCACACCCACTTGAAGGGAGCAAAACAAAAACATATATTCTGCTATCTTTCTCTGATCATTCATGGAAAATGCATCCTCAATGACCAGCTATCATTGTGCAGATTTATTTCGCATCATTCAACGCCACAGATTCACAAGCATCATAAACTGCGATCGTTCCTAGATGCATTTGATTGATTAAGATATTTGATTCAGAAATTATAAAACCAAATCAACTGCGCAGTTTTCATCATAAACGCGCATTATCCTCATAAACGAACACATAGATTACTTAAGCTTTTCGTCCAACACTCAACAGAGTAATACGTCAGAAAGAGAACGAAACAGAAACCTAACTGATTTATATAACCAGATGTGGATCGAAATAGGCAAATCAGAAAGAGGTGAATGAGTTAGGTTTCTGTTTCGCTCTCTTTCAGACGTATTACTCTGTTGAGTGTCAGACGAAAAGCTTAAGTAATCTATGTATTCGTTTCATTATGTTTCCGATATTTCTGGCTATACTGAAGTTCTGTACCATCCAAAGACTGTTCCATAATTCTGAAATAGCATTAGCGGAAAGAGTTTCAGTTTGAAAATCAATAACTTTAGCAACTTTCTTAATTGCAAATATTTTCATTGTTTTTCATTCTAAAACCTGTAATTTCAGTAGTAGTGACCAGGTGGAAAGCCATTCTGCAGAGATACTGGTTATGATTTTATCATTATCATTATTATTATTTAATAGGATGATCGTACAGTATCATTTTTAAGTTCTGGTTATTCTTAAAAAGGCCTCAGACAGAAAGGACCTTGAAAAATATCATTATTATTATCGTTATTATTATGAATGTTATCATTATTATCATTATTATGATAGATAAATAAGGCCACGCCTATTTCTATATTATTTTTATATTTTTATATTTCTATATTTCAATTTCTATATTTCTTTATTAACTGTACATCTGTATCTATACAACTTCTGATGAATGGGAAACCACGAAACAGGCTTGTCGAGATGGACAGTTTTGTCTTTTGAGTCTCTTTCTTCTAAGTGTTAATAACTCTACTTTATGTATTGACTTATTTTATGTAAAACCGATTCATAGACTTCAGCTTGCGTATTCAGATTTTTGAACATAAATTGCGTACCTTATCAAAAACATCCCGAACATTAGCCTCAGACTCTCCAAACCACATAGTCAGCAACTCGGGACCTTTTATAGAAATGAAATTTGCTTGGCATTCATTGGCTATTGCTTTGGCCAGCAGAGTTTTTCCACATCCAGGTGGTCCGTAAAATAGAACTCCCTTGGAAGGCGTCATTCCAAACTTCAAGAACTTCTCTGGATGTTCTACTGGGTACTGAACCAACTCCTGCAATTCTCGCTTGACACTTTCCAGACCGCCAATATCGTTCCATGTAACGGTGGGCACTTCAACAACAGTTTCTCTCAATGCTGAAGGGTTCGTGGCACCCATTGCATACTAAAATCGAATAATAATGTTAGTATTAAGATCATTATACATCAATCCACTAGGGCTCTTTAGACCCACGCATATCTTAATTGTAGCCTACTTGGCAATGTTGTCAATCATTCACTAGCAAACCGTGTGGAACAGTGATAGAAGAAAAATACGGTCAGGGGCTCGGGAGACACGTACTGGACTCGACTTTTTGGCCAAGTCCTTTAACTGTCATTTCTCTATCTGAGAACATTATAGGGCCTTTCCGTTGTCTGCAAGAGTTGCCCTGTAATTCTGGTGCCCTTCCGTTCGTCCTCTTTTACATCAAATTTCTTTGTAACTCTTGTCCTTCCAATGGCCATGAAACATTAGTGCTGACTCTTGCGTAAGGTGGAACTACCCTGATCAGTGGGATGCCCGTATGGTCTTTACTAATTTTGTATATAGACGTAGATTATCAATAGCTTTAGTCTGATAATATCAATCTTCTATGCCCCTACTTTCCGGTCTTTGACGAGTTTTTTGGAGTCAAATAGTAAAGTCGAAAAGAGGCTTTGAGAGTCAAAGTAGCTGCATCTAGGTGCATATTGTCTGGTATGCCCCTAGCTCCCTAAATGACACCTCTGATGCCATTATTACTATATTATCACTTTTTCGTGTGTTCTCCACTATTCAGTGCCCTCCCAAGCTACTGGCCTAATTTGCTTTTTATAGGAGGAGCATATTTTGAAAGACCTTCGGGATGATGTTTGAAAATCAAAATGGGCCGAGATGCACTTTAACCTAAATCTGTACAAATAATCAACGAAAATCCAACAATATCATCTAGCCATATCTTTCAAAGGCGCACACGGATAGTTTGGCAATTTGTTGTTGCGCTATAATTCGGTTCAATTAAAATTTTGAAAAACTTGCTTTGGACATGTGAAGAAGTTGATCTCTCCAAAAAAGATTAGTTTCAAAATACCCTCGCTAGTGTGCAAGGGAAAGCAAATGATGTTCTAATTTTGTCGCCCTTTTTAAGAAATCTTGATTAAGTAAGCAACAATTTTTCTGGTGAGCATAGATTTAGGACCAAATAGCCCCGCATACGATATGCGTGCTTGCAAAGAATTTTCAAGGCTTCTTGAATCTAATTAAGGTATATCACATATATGCCCGATCCGTGACAACTTGAACAAACATCTCACCCTGAAATCATCCATGGTGACAGCCAATGAGTTCAATACTTCGGCGTCAATTGTTTCATCTTCAAGATCAATGAGATCCATCTTCTCTCTGATTTGTTGCAATGCTGCTTCTGAGCACAAAGATGCCATGTCAGAGCCAACATAACCATGGGTCTCAGCAGCTACCTAGATAACATAATCACAATATAGATGCAGTGTTTCATGCAGTAACAGTCAATAACAAAGCCACAGATAAAATATGCTTAAAGGGCAGAGCAGCTTTGATTTATGACTACACTGTAGATCATATTGTCAATTTAATATATATCAGTTTCAGTTGTTAAAAAACCAAGTTCAGACCAGGCTATTTGAGGTGGGCACTTGCCTTACTGCACCTCAATTCCCTCCTTAGTCACTTTCTCGACTTGTGCACAGCATAGAAAATGAGAGCGTTTGGGAAACTTGTTCAGTTTTTAAAACTGTTAACTTTCATTACTTTACTTTCCTTTGATTACTTTGATAACGGATTACTGATGTAATTATTGATATGATATAGTGTACAATACTTGTTACAATATATTACGTTGTTGTTGTTTTTATTACAAAGATGTGTATTTTGAGTAGTTGTCGTTATTTGTCATGGAAAATTTTTTCATTTTCAAAACTCATCTTTTTATGTAAAATCTTTATGTTTTAACGCTCTTGAAACAGTATGGTGTATCAGCAAAGTTTCTTTCCTTTTCTTTCTGTTATCTCTTTTGAAACCTGTATTGGGTATTTTTCGTTGTTGTAATCATATTTTCCTAATGTTTTAGGTAAAACGGCAAGGCTAGATAAGCTGTTGCTTATCCTTGGTCGCATCGGATCGTATATTGTAAGTTTTGATGATTACTACGTATCAAGTTTGAATTGAATCAGTCTTGTTCAGTCTTACAAAGTCAAATTCAATACTGATCAAACTTTTCATCAAACATTTGTGGAGCTGCCAGTGTTCAGTGATGTTGAGAGCGTTAGTCAAGTTATTCAAAATATTTTCAATAAGCGCGTGCATTAGCAACAGTAAATTGAATGTTCATGAAAATGTTAAATGCGCTTAACCATCCCACTATTCAACAATCTTCAGCACTTCTCTTAAACCTGAGCAATGTCCAGTGTGTTTAGCAAGGGCTTTAGGCTCCGTTCACACTACTCCGTTTTTGTTATCATTCGTTTTTGCGGTGTCGAAGCTATCTGTTCACATCTTTCGGTTTTTGTACAAAAACGAATAGAGATACCCGTTTTTGTCGGTTTACATCAGAAAAAACGCATTGATGAATATTGATTTCGGAGATTCTTCTCTCCATTTTCGTACAGAAACGGATTAGTGTGAACGGGGCTTTAGATCAGCAATACCTAGGTCACAAAATAAGCGTGTGAGTGAATTAAAACCTAACAGAATGAATTTGAATATGCGAAAATATATTGACATCCTCTCTGCGCTATTACACTGAGCGGTTTCCATTGAAGTTCGATTGATGAAATCTGCGACATGCTCAGTGGAGCTTGTTCGATTTTAACAATGATCTATAGCACCTAAAAGCACAGATTCCACATCAACCATTCAACGTACTTTAAAATGATCATGAGTAACCGAGTTTTAATGGGGGAAAAGAACCCTAATAAGACGTTATGAAACTGAGAAATAACATCAATGAACTGTATATTAGCTTTGTTTGTAAACTGTTTGCCAGCACAGTCCATCGACTTAATCCCTCATATTCAGTAAAAGAGTGAAAGGTTTGGTGTTAAACCTGAAAATGAATACTAGTTGTAAGGAAATTAACACGCACCGTATTCAAAGGTATTTACTGGTCAGTTGCTCCTAGAAAGGTTTTTATAACACAAAAAAGAAATTGGTGTATTTAGCAAGGAAGCTAGACTCTATTTTATAAGAACAATTTTATAAGAACACGAGCCTCAAATTTTGTCAAAACTTAAGAACAAGCTAAGAACAAATCGAAGCTGAAAATTTTCGGCTCAATATGAAAATTTTATGAAATAACCACAACTCTGAGAAATAATTACAAAACAAGCTAATGTACAGGACAAAGATAATGTCGGATGGTCAAGAGAGTCAAACTTTGCAACAATTAACAATACTGCTAGCAAAAAGGCTTCCCAATCATTGTAAAAGTAAGAAAAATTTAAGAACATTTCAGGCTGAAAATAGAGAAATATTTAAGAACAGCCAGCTTTAAATCAATTTTACTGGTTCTTATAAAAAAAAGAGTGTAACTCACCTGTTCGAGGTCAACTTCATCATCAAGTTTCATGTTCTTCGTGTGAATTTGAAGAATTTCAAGACGACCTGTTGCATCTGGGATTCCTATGTCCACCTCACGATCAAATCGACCTGAAAACCCGAAAATTAGTTGTTGTCATATTTTGACAGTATTAAACGATGTTCGGTACTGCAGGGGAACCATAAGTTCCGTGGAGAGATACCTTCAGAACTGTGGACGGAGTTCAGTAAGGTGGAGGCATACCATACCAATGTGGGGGATATCATATCATCAGTACATTGCAGGGTGTTCAGTACTGTGGGGGACACCGTCAGTACTGTTGAAGGGATAATACCATCAGTAATGGAAGGTTGTTTAGTACTGTGAGGTATATATCAATAATACTGTGAAGTTGATACCCAAAGTTCTTGTAGAAATCCCTCAGACTTATGATATCTCCCTGAAGTACTAAGAAAGCCACCCACTGTATTGCATAGAAGTTGTAAAGGGTGATGATAACCCCTTTTATGCTACCTGAATATATGACATTGCTTTGAATTCATTAATTCCAAGAGTACCTTTTTGAAATGAGTCCACAACAATATGTGGATGGCTAATTAGACATGAATACAAGAAAACGAACCGAATCTCCTCAGTGCAGGATCAATACTGTTGGGCCTATTTGTTGCAGCCATGATAATGACATGTGATCTTTGCTTCAAACCATCCATCAATGTCAGCAACTGAGAAACAATTCTTCGTTCTACTTCTCCATGAGTCTGCAGAAGAAAACTCAACAGCTCAGAAATAATCATGACAAAATGACAATACCTTGCATGTAAATCTAGATAAATAACCCTAATGGTTCTTCATTGGGCCTTTGGAATCGTGCATAAAAGAGAAATTCTTCTGAGTTAATCCCTACCCAGCCCCTTTAAAACTAACGAAGACCCTTATAAAAAGCCACTCTAGGGCTTATGTATTTGTATGAAGAGAAGATGACCCTCAAACCTATCCACCATCAAGGGAAACTTGAGGTGGGTAGGAACACTATTTTAGAGGCAAGTTCTGTCAAGAAAAAATGTTTACACAGAGAAAAAAACAGGTGTTTCAACTGGTCCAGTGAGCGTCTGCCCAAATCACTTGATTTGGAAAGCCAGGTGAATAGTCATACTATATCATTCTACTCCTAGAGGAAAGCGAAAAACGAAAACATGTCAGTTTACGATTTTGCAAAGAATCTCATCCATCCAGGACTGCAAGATCTTATCTGCCCATGCAGTGTGAATGATCCATGGAAACAAACAAGGTTGTTAATATAACTAATAACTATGTACCTTCTCTCGCTTTGGTGCGATAGCATCAAGTTCATCAATAAAGATAATTGCTGGGGAATTTTTCTCAGCTTCTTCAAAGGCTGAAAAAGAAAGAGATTATAAGATGAACTGAATCAAGAGTCTACTCAGCAGAACAAGAAAGAAGATTAACATATAGTTTTGGTTATAGCTGCAAAAATATTTTTCTTTCTGGGGAACCTAGGAAACAAGGAAATTTTTACAAAGTAAAAGCACTATGTATTACAAAGAAGTCCCAGTAAATGACGTTTGTTATGGTCTGGAAGGGTTCTAGGGAAATGTTACAGAGTCTAAAGATAAAAGCAAGATTAACAAGGGCAAACTAAGGTGGCATCCTGATTGCTGCAGAAGTGACAATTTTCAAATTCAAGCATATCTGATTTCTTTGAAATGGAAAATTAACCATATTTTGACAAGGAAATATTTTTTATTTACTCCAATGAATAGTGAACTGGCCAAATTTATTTTCCACCAAAATCGGGCTCAAAATTTTCTGCTAGCTCAAACAAGCTTCTGGGAACCCTATACTGTAGTTCCCAAGTTAGGATACTTTACACAGCTATGGCTATGTTAAAATCTGTCCAATATCTTATACAACATTCTGCAAAAATATTCTTCACTTCTTTTTTGCTTTTTGGGAAGGGGGCAGTCATGCATACAACATTTCTTGCAACATTTTACAAAACAATTGAGGTAATGTAAAGCCCGTGCAGTCTCCATTGTTCACTTCAATATTGACACATTCAAGTAAAAACGTCTCACCTTTTCTGAGGTTGCTTTCAGACTCGCCAGCAAGTTTGCTCATGATTTCAGGGCCTATTCAAAAAAATTCAGTCATTAAAGTAAAAAATTACAAGAAATGTTTATCCTATTTAAAAAGCTAAAAACGAAAGAATTCAAATATAACATAAAAAATTTAATGATTTACCATTGATAAGGAAGAAGAAAGCTCCTGTTTCATTTGCAACAGCTCTGTAAAAGAATAGAATAATCTTCAAAACCACATTTATGGGGAGCTCAATTAATAACTTGATAACTTGACCTGATGTTGGGTTTTAAAGTTTTTTCTTTGAAAACCATAGCTCCCACTTTCTAAACGTGTAATCTCAACCTGAAGCGTTGGTTTCCTCCTAGATACTATGTTTCACTTTATATGTTATATATATACACATATGGTAATACATACCATATTAACTTAATAAATTGACTTGATAAAGAGTTAAAATTTGATACATTGTTTTTTATAATGACAAATTTCAGCTGCTACTTCATCTATTGCTATTCCCACTAAAATGAAAGCTCATTAAAGTTTTGAATCACCGACCTTGCAATAAGTGTCTTTCCAGTTCCTGGTGGTCCATATAACAAAATTCCCCTTGGAGGCTGGAAACGAAAAAATTTCATCATCATCTCAATAATCCGCCAGTCTGAAATGAAACTTTATAATTGTATGAAATGTATAATTACATATAAATTAAGATTTATTTTCAAAACGAGTTTACCAACCTTAATCCCAAGGGCTTTGAAAAGCTGTGGGTGCCGCAACGGGAGTTCAACCATCTATAAAACAATAAAAAATTAGTTTCAAACATCCTGGTATCCTCAGAGGTGAATTTCAATGAATGTATTTACTTAATGATTAACTTCTATAATCTACATAATTTTCTTTATGTTATTATCTATTTAAAAATTCAATGTGGCCTTAAACTGATTGATTAAATTATCAATACACAGTGATTTCACTAGATTTTAGACCCTATTCTAACCCTTCATCGAATCATCTAGATATGTTTTAATCATAAGTATTTGTTCCAGAGACCCTATGTACGCTTCTGGTTATCAACATACTACTGGCTATGCAGAAACTCGTAAACTTGGAAATATTGAACATGCTCTGGTAAGCATAATGGCTTTTTGGAATTAAAGAGTTCTTCTTCACAACTCATAAATATCAGGATTGAACTGAGTATAATATCAAGAATAAATTGAACATAAATTCTAAATTCACAAGAAACTATTCACTCGTTTCCTCAAGAGTAATTCCTTGTTTCTTTTCTACCAATTAGAATCAGTGTATTTACGCTCTAATATTATGTATTGGGCACTTTTTTTGTAATCGAAACAGACATTATAAATCTTCAATTCAATACAAAATTGACATTGAACTAAAAGCAAAAAAAAATTTCTATGTATTAGCAGACATACTTACTTCTTTGATAAGTGCAAGTTGCTTTCTACATCCACCAACATCATCATAACCAACTTCATTAAGTGCTTCTTCTTCATCCTAAAAATGTAAATTATGAGTTTTGTAGGGGATTTCAAAAACCATCACGTCTGTCACAAAGTTGTGGAGATAATTTGTCACAAATCCCTAATTTCAAGGAAAAGGGTTTCTCTTCTTCATCCTAAAGATAGTAAATCATAGCTAGAGATAATTTGCCACCAATCCATAATTTCAGCCTGAAGGAATCACTTCTTCATCCTAAGGATTCTAAATCACAAATAGAGATAATTTGCCACCAATCTATAATATCAGCCCGAAGGAATCACTTCTTCATCCTATGGATTGTAAATTATAACTATGACACATAGGGTCATCCATGTGTGATTGATGAAGATTGGGGTAAGACTTATCAGTGACACATAGGACAGAATGGTCACAGCAAACTCAAGTGGAAAGGGTCTTGGGTTCCAAACTACCTTGAGACGTCTGTTACATAAATTGTTAGGAGAGAAATCTTTGATTAGAAGACTTCAGGGATAGACCTTTTTATTCTATAATGTTTATATTACTATGAGATTTCTGGAAAGAGGGGTGCTATATAAAAGCGAGTTGAGAACTGTGCTGATTAGACTTGTTATTCTTAATTTTCAGTAGAGGAAATATCGTTTTGCAAGGGCGATTAAAAGCCCTTTTGTAACTGATTTTGTGAGATTATGGGGAGGGCAAAGCGGATTGCCCTTGAAAAAATTCCTGAATCTGAGTCATATTCTCACTAGATCCTAACCTTCTTATCTACTCACAGATACATACCTCACGTTTGATGGGTTCTCCTTCACAGTGAATGACGGTGTCCGGTGCAACTATACAGTATGGAGCAGGGTCTGTTTCTACAACTTTAAATTCTACTGCTCTCATGCCTCCTCTAATCAAGAAAATGTCCCCTGGAAAAAGATGGCATGCATTCAAAAAGGAAGCTAAAGATTCCAAAAAAGGTTATTCCTAAAGTAGCCAGAATATTGGCCGTATGAATAGACCCCTTGCACAAATATGTCAGTTCTTTGCAAATTTGTCTTGAAATAACCTTAGCCTTGAAATGATGCATAGCAAATCCCAAAGCATGCATAGCTTACACAGCAAACTCACACAGCAATTCCCTTTGTTGGTAGAACCAATGTACGCTTTGACAATCAGTACCACATCATGCAGAGCCTAAGGAAGTTTTGAGATGAATTTCTAAAGATATTATTTAATTGTGGAAGGGGTCTATTGACACCAAACCATGTCAATCAATTAAGTTAAAAATCCATAAAGTAACTCTAAAAAAATTCCCATTACCTTTGCACACTGGTCGATATGCTTCCAAGAAATAAGGTTTCAAATATACATCAAACAAGCTCCTGTATGGAAATAAAAATGAATATCAAATCAATAACTTTGAAAGCCAAGAGTGATAATGATAAATATGAAAGAATTCTGCAAAATATTTTGCAACAATATAATGTATAACAATTCTGGACAGATAATATAGTATCTGATAAGGAGAGTCCCATAAGTCCCTTTCTTATTTAAGACAAGTATACAAATTAAGACTAGGCTTTGATTTATGTTTCAGAGCAATGCTTTGCTTCATGTTGAGAAAGAAAGAGTATGAAGAATAAAGCAAATAAAATAACAGGGGTAGGGTTGAACAAGGCATGGCTACTAACCCAATGACTGACCAAAACGTTTTCTACAAGTTACCAATATAGTTACCCTTTCTTTGAATGCAAAAAATTGAGCCCATAACCTTTGGACATAGTAGCTGGCAGTCCACTAAATCACTGCAAGGTTGGGGGCGTACCCACTCAAAGGGAGCTAATCAAAGACATATATTCTGCTATCTTTCTCTGATCATTCATGGGAAAGTACATCCTCAATCATCAGCTATCATTGCGCAGATTTATTTCGCATCATTCATCGCCACAATTTCACAAATATCATAAACTGTGATCGTTCCTAGATGCATTTGATTGATCAAGACAAAGATTCATAGACAGTATCTAAAAATTGATTACCGTAGTTTGGAGTGAAGGAAGGTGAATAGGGATCAAAACAGACAAAAGATTTTGACATTGAAGATTAGGTTACTACAGGTTTCCAATTGTGACCCAACAACAAATTGTTTCAAAATGAGAAGGCCCTCTTTAACTTTCGAAGTCCAAAATCATTGTTCCTTTTTTGTCCCTATTCACCTTCCTGTCCCTACTAGCCCCAAACTACGGTAACTAATTCTAAAACCTCCACACCCTCCCAGATTTAGACTATATAAAGATATAACAATAGATCCAGGTCTTCAACATTTGGTAAGGGGTGCTCTCTGCTTGATTAGCTTTCCCACTGAGAGAGCTCCTATTCAAGAATTCCCTTCATACTAATCCTCTAGAATTATGTATTTCCTTTTTATGTCTTCAATGTATCCCAATTCAATTTGTATTTATTTTATAAGTTTACAAGTAAGTTTATAAAGAATTTGTACATGGTGGAATTTAAAATCAATGAAACTGAAACTGGTCTCGAAACCATCGCTTAGCATAAAATATGTTCAGATTACATCAATTTTTGGGACCTGTCAATAATAAATTGTTGAAAAATATTGAGTTTACAAACATACATGAAATTGCCTTAAAGTGAAGCAAAGCAATATGGCAAAAAAATCATTTAAAACAACTCCTTTCATACCCTGTCAGACCTTCTACTGTATCATCGATTGGTAAAACATGAATCCTTTTTCCATATTTCACATCAGGACAAGGTTGGACACTAGAAAGTAATAAAAAATATGAAAACGAAAGTCTAAAAGATATAATTAACAAATATTCTTTCTATAAAGAGGTTTGAGCAAAGAAAGAGAAAGAGAGAAGTAGTAGAAATAATGAAATATTCACCTGACAATATCTCCAAGTCTAACGCGTAGGTTCTGTCTCACAACTCGGTTAATTCGGATTTTTTCACTAGAACAAGTTTCGTCTGAAAGCACAATGCATACCTGTGGTATCAAACATAAGCATTTGAGTAAGCTTTCAAATTCAGACAGTAGAAACAGCAGAAAATTCCTAAATGATGGTCATAAGAAGATGCACCTATAATAGTGCACAAATTATTGTGCATAATTGTCACTGGTGGAATAAGCTTTTCCAGGCTGTACATCAAAGGTACAGCTTACCAATCGAAGATTTTGGAGAAAAAATTCAGTTTCAGACTAAATTCTTCTTTACAATCAGTACAGGCTACCGTGATTGCCATAGGCCCCAACTAGGTCTGGAACCCTGGCTGTTGTAAAAACAGGCAAGCAAGCAAACTACTGTCCAAAACCATTTCCTGGTCTAGGACAGTGGTTTGCGTGCTTGCCTGCGTCCGTAAAAGCTTGGATTTGAGACCAGTTAAAAAGAGTGACATTTTTAGAAAAAAAGAATGACTAAGCACAAAACTTGGTACTGCATAGTGAAGGCCATGTATATTTATGTAAAGCCATAAAACTTAGTTTAATTCATAAGGTATGCCAGTGTTATCAAAAGATTCAATTTCCGGTTAATTCTTACGGTTTCTTTTCTTCGTTTTCCTTTCAACAAAACTGTGTCTCCTCTAAAAAGTTGCAGCTCATCCATTTTAGCCTGAAAATAACAACAATAATAACTTTAACCTGTAAATGTAACTAAAATCCTTTCCTTAGATATCATGTTAGTTAAAATTATTCTTTAGATTTCATTTTTGTTCGTTTTTTGATGTACTTCTCTGATAACGAATGTCACAGCAAAGTTTAAGCAAATACCATGCTTTGATATGGATGTTCTTGCCATCCTGGAGTTCTGTGCAGATAAAAGACTGTTCATATAGTAAGAGGAAAATAAACCGGTACTATTTCTAGATACCTGTGACATTGTGACAACTGAATTATCATCAGTGGCAGCTTCTTCTACCATAAGCCTATTTGGCTTTGCTTTCTGCTTCAAAATGGCGGTTGCCAATTCATCCCTGTGAAGAATGGAAGCAAACATTTTACTATGTAAACAAGGATAAAGAGATACACGTATTTATGTCCCATCCAAACTTATCTGTTTTGAAAACGAAAGTAACTATGGTAAACCTTGATTTTACCTTGTGTTCACATTGATCCACTCTAAAAACAAGATCTAAAGGAATGCCTTGACTATACAGTGATGGTTTCCTCTGACAGGGGGGGCAGAAGCTCTAACAGAGGGGCTATTTCTCATGGAAATACCACCAAATTGCGCCGAGACAAGGAAAATTCAGAAACACCAAAAGCAGAGGAATTCATATAGGCTTGCAAAAACCAATCTTGTTGCGAGAAAACAAAATCATGTGAGTTTTTGAGAACAAGTGCAAACAAAAATTGAAACTGATAATCTGTCCTTCTGAAAACAAAGTAGTGTCAATGGGTAGGAAAATAGCTTTGTTTTAGTAGTAAAAAGAGAGTTAAATAAAAACGTAAAAGTGTGAATAAAGGATTAGAAATGTACAGACTCCATCATCTCCAAATGCATCGTGGACAACAAACAGAAAGCTATGGTTAATATTGTTTGATTTCCATCTTATTATTGCAAATTTTCTGGTAAACTTATCTTTCAAACTGTCATTGTCTTTATTGTTTGTCCTCGATTGGTGTCATTGCGACTCAAATGGTTCTGGGGGGGGGGGGGGTCAATGGCTAGTGGCACTGAACTTCAAGTGTCAGATGGATGTTATGGGAGGATGAAATTTATGTATGATTAACCCTTAAATAAACAATATAAATCAATATAAGCAATGAAATTGACCTTGTATTACCTACTTTCTTGAAGAGTACTTTACTTTCTTATAAAAAAACGTTTACCCTCCTGGCTTCCGAGAAAACCCGCAACCGAATGACTGGAAAAATCCGCAACTCATAGAACTCCAAAGCCCAGTTGTTTGAGGGGGAATTTATAGTTATTATAAATAGTGCTTGCCAACTCATTATATATAACTACAGCTAAAAATATGTAATGTATTTATTATGTAAGTTATTTATTAGTTGTAGAGGCATCGTTTCAAGCTACCAATGTTGTTTCTATAGGTTTCCTATCTTGTCACTTTTGAAAATTCCTGGGGAACAAATATTTTAAATAATTGTTAAGTTGTGTTATGTCCTTCCCTATCATTGATAATATGACAAACAAGAAGAGGCATGCCATTTTCTATCACTTTCTTTGAGGGATGGCGTGGCCTGCTGTCCTGGCCTCGAGTCCGTATTCAGTTGCCGTTGTTACAAAATACTCAGAATTTCATTTGGCTTTCCAATTTTTCTTCGCTTCTTGAGTCAAAATGCCGCCTCGAATATCAAAAGAAGTGAATTCAAGATAGGTTTTATACTTACTGATTGGAAGCCATGTCTTCTTGGTTCTTTTCAAAGAGAGCGGCAGCTCTTCGGGTTGAGTTTAGTACTAATTTCTTCACTGGTCTGACACAAAGAAACTCTCAGTTTTTAGTAGCTTCTTCCAGAAACTTTCTTCAAATGCTGACAAATCATTGAGCTGCGCGTGCGTCATCTACAAAGTGACGTAATTCGAGCCTCGTTCTAAAACCCTAGACGAGACGAGACATGATTCAACTCGATATTTGCCCCTAAAATTAGACCTAAACCCAACACTTACCCTGCCTTGCCCTAATCCTAACACTTATCCTTACCCTAAACACTAACTCCCAAACCTTAACCCTAAACACAAACCCCAAAGCCTTAGCTCTAACTGTAACCCTTAGCCCTATGTAGCACCATAGCTCGGAGAAAACTATTTGGGGGGGGGGGCTAACCATTGTTCTTGAGCAATACATAAACCAGTTATTATATATATAAGATATGTTTCTGTTTTTATTATCATAGACTTAGTTGTAGGTATTACCTGTAAAACTATGTTTATGATTATAATAAAAAAAAAAAAAAAAAAAAACCCCTACCCCCCCCCCCCCTTCCTACGGACCTGGCCCTAACTCCATAGCCCTAAAGCCTAACCCTAACAACAATTCAATTCACTTCTGGCTGAGTAAGTAAATTCTGCATGCTTAGTGCAGATCTGGAGGGTTCAACAAAATTCCAAAGAGACTTTACTTATTAGACTTCATCTCAGTGAAATTGAATGATGGCTGATTTCATGCAAAGTTTCCCTGGCTTTTTATTATAAAGGTTGGCATTTATTCATCAATGTTATTTTGTTTGTTTTTAGAAACCATGCTCCCTGTCATGTAAATCATTTCCGAAATAAATGGCCTAAACCTTCAATTAGTTGAAGTGAATTGTGACTCCAACCTTACGCAGTGCGCAGCCCCTGAAACACCAACCCCCATTTCACCCAACCCAAAGAAACCTATAAAATTCACTTAAATAGCAGGTAGCCAAGTTGATTTCAAAACTTCAATCAATATATCACACACAACCCAGGGCTGATACCGGTATGCTAACCAAAAAAGGGGCATGATAAGTAAGGGGCGACAAATGCCCCCTATTTTTTAAGCGAAACAACATAGTCTATTAAGTGTAAATACAAAATCTTCTTAAGAAATTATCCTTGTTATACATGTTATGCCCCATTTCTTTCTAATGCAGGACCATACCGGAGACTACACAGTACATAATATAAATATCATGCAGTATATAAATGAAAAATCATGAGAAGTTCACCAACGTGACAAAACACATTTTTGAGAGGGTAGAGGTTGATACATGGTGAAAAATCAGGTCAAAAATGAGAAATCGGCAGACAGAAATGAATAACAAGGCATTCTCATAAAAAGCATATAATCCAAAGAATTTTCTGAATTTCTGTTGAACTCAATTTCTTAACACAAACCAAAATGATATGTAACACAGACTGGCCTGTATCAAGGTAGATGGGAAGATAACTAGTTATCATTACATTAGACTGTGGAAAAAAGACATTCAATAGATTGTGTCCTTGTAGGTGACTTGTAAATATCATGGAGTCCTCCTCAGAGAACGAATCAAGTTATTTAGATGCAGGCATGGCAGAAGTAAAACAGGAGAAAGAGCCTTCAAGAGATGATCAACCAACTATTGATGGAGCAGAGGTCAATGATAAGATGGACACAGACGAGGTGAAGCCCAATGGTGAGTTAAGGCCTTTCCACTTGATAAAACACTGCCACACATGTGAGGGATGTTGATTAAGAATAAATGTTTTATGGTGTGGACCAATCCATCACACAACCTTCAACATCATCAAAATGTTCATCATCTCTCAACTATAATCCTTACCTGGGCATAAGAATTGTAGAGAATAGGGAGATCTCATCGCTCATGTGAGGTGGTTAAGAAGAGTATGAATGTTGAGTTAGGTCTGAATCCTTGCCAAAATAGTTTGGTAAAATCTAGAATAAATCTCAATTTTCTGATGTAAATAATTCATTATCTCCTTTTTCTCTCAGGTACAACCCATGCAAATACAGCTAAAGAAGAACCAGAAGAAGAACCAAATCAAGAAACATTGAACAAGGCACCCCCAGTTAATTGCATGGAAAAAATTGTAAGAATGAATTGACCCATTATAATTTGCTAGGTTTTTGTTTTGTTCTCTTTCTGACATATTACTCAGTTGAGTGTCAGACGAAAAGCTTAGATAATCCATCGCTTCGCTGTGCTTTCAATTTTCCTGGCTATTCTAACATATTTTTATTTTAGATTAAGATTTTAGCAATCTATTTTTCTGTTTCAGATACTTATCATGGATGTATCCTCTGAGATGGGCAGTACATCTTTATATCAGAAGAAGTAGGTATTTGTATACAGGATAGAAAGATAAATCAGAAACATAGCAAAATATAATAACTTCTGTTGAAGCTTTTTGTCTGACACCTATCAGAGCAGTTAGCCAGGTAGAGAACTCAAACGGAGAACTCGTTTTAGGAAGCTATTACCATGCAAAGCTTAAGTAGTTATTACCACGCTAAGCTTCATGTTTCTGATTTTTTTACTCATCCTTAAATTCTGTACCAAACAAGGACTGTTGTACTTGCATATTTTAATTTGCATTGACTTAATACTCTACTTGGTTTGACCGTTCAAGGAAGCAACTTCAATGAAATTAGTTCTGTAATTCACATGACATCTCCTTTTCTGAAGGGTTGATCCCGGGACATGGTTAGGTTGAGATTTGATACTGCAAGATCCTTTATAATGGCGATCTTTTTTGTAGGACCATGTCATTTTTACGATGCCTTGAAAAGACGTTGGATATATTTTTAGCAACCAAAAAGATCCTGAACCCAAGACATCAGTTTGCTCTGGCATTACTTCAAAGTGATGGTGTGTTTTGGGTGAGCATGCACATAGGGCAATTTATCCTGCTAAGTGATTGAATTAGTACTGTAAATATAAGGGAAGGGCTAACTCTCAGAGGACCATTATAGACATAAGGTCCTTGGGACCTTTTTAATGATATCCTGGCCTCTGTAGTTGGGGGTGTTGTTTTTATTTTATATTTTTGCTTAAAAAGTTTTTGATATTATTCTATGCATGGTATATTTTTAACCATTTTTATTTCATGTTTTAACATTGTAAATAGTTTCTAGTGGCAAATATATAGATTAATACATGAAAATTGTCGTTGATAATATCCGTCAAAGTTTTTGGGTTAAGATACTTCATATTCATTGCCAGATATTTTTAATCAACAGAAATTTAAATCAAATTTTCTTGTTACATTAGTCTAGTTGTTTTAAGATTTTACCCAGGACAAAATATTATTAAGCTGAAATTTCGTCAGTTGATGCACAAAGGTATCAGTAATTACCAAAAAAACTACTAAAACTAAAACGTCTGGACTACATTCATTTCCTAGTATCATTGCCATTTCTTATTATTATCTGAGGCGTAAAATAGCCAGTCTCAGCTTGTTCGTAGCTTTTTCTGTATTAGCCAGATTTCAGACTTATCTTCTCATATAAAAGTTCTCACTGATTTGTACGTACAGTAGAATCCCGTTGTTACGAACTCTGAAGGGAGCTATAAAACTGTTCATTACATAGAAAGTTTGTTATCCTGGGAGAATTAATTCATGAGGAAAATCCAAGGAATCATACATTTAGTTTGTTGTACCAAGAAGTTTGTTATATCCGAAGTTCTTTATTTCAAGATTCCACTGTATGTCAGTCTCCTATATAAGTGAGTCAGTATCTTTTTGTATCCTTTTTAGTATCAAGAATTTACAAATGATGAGAAAATTATTGGAGAAATAACTTCACAACTTGAACCAGAAGATCCACCTGAAGCTGACAAAGAAAGCATTTTTTGTATCCTTTTGTTGATTGGAAGATTTTTATCTGAAATTGTCTTTGATCTTTGCCTGGCTCTATGCAGTTACACTTGAATGCTATCATCCCTACTACCATAAAACCTCGAATATGCCCCGTGGGCTTATCCCAAAAACGAATGTTTCGGTGATGGCTTATTCGAGGGGGGGGGGGGCTTATTCAGAAGAAGTTTGTCATTATCTTCAAAGGTTGACGTAAAAATGGCACAGTTTGCTTTATTAACTATGCTAAAAATGAAAAAAAGCTGTTTCTCAAACGGAATGTAATAATAACCATGAAACCCAAGTTTCTTTTTCCTATTTTGTCTTCAGGTGAAGGCAAAAATAAAATTTTAGTTGGGGGCTTACTCGAGGGGAAGGGCTTATTTTGTGGTGGGAGCTTTTCGAGGATTTACGGTATATGTTTCACCACAGCTTTCACGGATCATTATGTGTATATAATACACCACAGTGCATTCTTCGAAGGCGTAGTGAAACCAACGTTTTGTACAGCAAAACACCTCCACATTCCACCATATACAAAAGCTCCTATCTTTGATGTTCAATCTCAGACATTTTTCTTTATAAGTTTTTCTGATAAATTTAGAACGATTCAGAGTAAAAACAACAAAATTTCTCGAATAACTTTAAGAAAGAAAGAAAGAAATTAAGCACAAAAATAGTTTGCCGCGCAAAGATGATCATCACGTTGAGTAAGCCCTCTAGTGTTTATATACCTCATTGTTGCATACCTACTCTAACAAGAATTTCAATACTTGCATTCAAAGTTTCACTTGAAAATTCTTAACCAAATTTAGATTTTGATCACATTGTTGAAATTTTGTAAGTTGCTAAAACATTTATCTTGATTTTGCCTTCATTTCCATAATGTCTTCTTGATTTTGCTTTTTAAATTTTTTAAATTTTTTAATAAGGGTTTGATAAGAAAGAGGAATTTAAGTAGCTTTATTATGTTTTATCTATTTATTCGACCAGTTCAGTTCAGTTCAGTTTCATTATTTTAAATTCCTCTACATAATCGAAAAAATAAATTAACTAATTACGACAAATTAAATACATATATACTACAGAATACAAATTAAGATACAAAGATACACATAGAAAAAGATAAATACGAGACAGGGGGATTTGTATGAAGGGAATTCTATTGGGGGAACTCTCTCAGTAGCTGAGCTAATCGAGGAGAGAGCACCCCCAATTGAAAAAATCTTATCAGTTTAACGAAATTTGAAAGAAACTACAGTAATTAGTAAATGGTGACTATGGATGCTTTTCTTTAGTAGTTACTTTTGAACAGGAAAGCTTTAAGTTTCTGACGAAAGATTCTGACAGAAAAATATGACCTTAAATCAAAGGTTATCATCAGAGAGAAATAAACGACTCGATGAAAAAAGTGTTATTTTTTGAGTAATAACATTTATCACATCTTTAGCGATGACTTTTGCATTAAGGTTGAATCTATAGATAAAAAAATTACTTATGAGCTTCTTATTCTCCTCTTTCTTATCAACTCCATTATTTTAATCAGCGTACGAGCAGCTTAGTATTGGTGTACAAGCCAATAACATTAATTTCATGTAATTCTATTTCGTTTCAATATCAGGTCAGACCACTGCGAATTACCAGAATTAACAGATTTAACTCTACCTCCTCCATACATCATCAGATGCATTTTAATTTACGGAAGATCGAATTGTCCTGTTCAAATGTCCCCAGAGAAGAGAGAGGTGAGGTCATATTATATATTCTAGTTATGTGTTTTTAAAAGCCTTGAAATTCTGCAGCATAAGACAAAAGTCCACAAGAGGTCTTATTTCAGATGGGGCTACTTCTTACTTAGCAAGCAACAGGACTTTGGGTTCAGTCGCTGTTGCTTAACATTTTGCTGAAGATAAATGCTTGCCTACATACCCATACCCAAAAATCTGTTTATTTGCGTGCTCCTAGCAAAAGGAAGTTAGTGAAGCAATCCAAGCAAGTCATATGTAGCCATCATTAGATGCTTTTATGCCGAGATATTACCCTCAATCAAGGCCTTGTTCCTTATTGCCTGTTTGCTTACTGAAAGAAATACTGTTTAGTTCACTAAATAGTTAATAGAAGGTGGCTTGGAAACCTATTGTTACATCTTATTGTTTAAGTTTTCTAAGATTGTCTGTGGACCAATAAGATCAATAAGATTATGGTTGAAAAATTGAACAAAATGCTTCTTTTGGTTCCTTATCCAGAAATATTCGTTGTTTAGAAAATATTTTATGATATTCAGCATCATATACATGTAGGAAATATTTACATGTGAATTTCTAACAGTCAAGAAAGAGAATAAGACATATGTTGTGCACTTTCAGGTACTTCCACATCCAATCTTAAACAAAGTCATACAACAATAGGTTTCCCAAGCATCTACTTCTTTGAAATATGTTCAATGCTAGTCGTAATTTGAGCGATAACTCGATATTTTGGAAATAATGTTTAAACAGTATAAGATATTTATCATCATAATAAGGAATTTATTGATCAGTTCTTTATCTTAGAGCAACCAGTTTAAATATGTGTGGTTTCTATATGATTTTTACCTTCGTTTTAGATATTTGAAAAATTCAAGAAGTCGCCATATTTCTTTATGGATATTTTGTACATACATGAGCTACCATCAACAGAAAATAAAGCAGAGGTATGGCTTGATTAAATCCTTTGATTTCTATCCTTGGGTAATTTGACCAGAGTTCTTGATATCTATTCTTCTCTCGAGTCCAGGTTAAACTTTAAACCTTTGCGTGTTCATTTCCATACACCAGAGTAACCTTTTCCAGTTCTAGGTTTTACACCAAACAATTCATTAAAACCTATTACTTAAAAACTAAAAACTAGACCTTAAGAACCTGAAACCTTTAACCTATAATCTTAAACTTGAAAACCTATAAACTAAAACCTAAAGCTTAAAAACCTAAAACCTAGAACAAGGAAGGTTACTCTGGTGTATGGAACCTAACATTGACCAGTTTTTTCCAAAATCCGCACAAGACCTCCTTATTGAAGACTCCTCTTTTGTCTATCTTGATGCTCATCTAAAGGTCTTGCTTGATGGTTTCTTTAAGACGATACTAAGGATCTGAAATCACCCTGGAGAAAGTCTGTGCATTTGTATTGACGATGATCAGTCAGTTATGCGAGGGTAAAGCACAAGCACTTTGGATATTACCTCCAAAATGCTCTTTTTTCTCCCTATAGTACTGAATATCCTCCACAGACATATGATGGTATCTTCCCACAGTACTGAACATCCTCCAATGTACTGATTGTATCCCCCACAGTACTGAACACCCTCTCAAGTGCTAAACATCCTTCCCAGTACGGAACATCCTCTACAGTACTGAACATCCTCTAGAGTACTGAACATCCTCTACAGTAATAAACATCCTCTACAGTACGGAACATCCTCTACATCACTAAACATCCTCTATAGAACTTAACATTAGTACTGAACATCCTCTACAGTACTGGACATCCTCTACAGAACTAAACATCTTCCACAATACTGCACGGACGTTCTTCAGTGTGAAAATCTCTTCCTTGAAAGACTAACCCTCACTGAATTCTAATATTATTCAAATTGTAGGAGATTTACAATTTCTTCTGTGATCTGGACAAAGAAGAGCGGGGATACGTAATGGAAGTCTCAAACAACATTCAAAGGCTTTATGAGAACGTGGCAAAACTGATATGTCACCCCTTGCAAAGAGCTGTACAAAATGAGGCGTATTTTGATCTTATGCCTCAAGTTGATGCAATGTAATCCACAGGCCTGCCGAGAGAAGGGTAGGGAGTGAAATTCCTAAAGCCTAAGGTTGAATCAGGGCCTTGAAAAAGCTTTACAATATTTTCAAAAAAGTCCATGTATCGGTTTTTCCGTTAGCGTGTTCAATACATAGAGTAGAGCTATATACTCTTAGAAGAAAGAGACTCCAAAGACAAAACTTTCCGTTTCGACAAGCCTGTTTCGTGGTTGACTTTTCATCAGGAGATGCACACAGGCAGATTGTACGGACATCTCTGTACATCTCCTGATGAGTTGGTAACCAAGAAAGAGCCTTTTTGAGATGGAGAGTTTTTTTTCTTTTGGGTCCCCTTCTTCTTAGTGTAACATTTTTACTCCTTTTTTGATTCCTGGGGGCCTTGCTGGACTTGTATATACTTTTGCCCTGGGTCCCAGCTTTCTCTCGGTGGCCTGGTAATCTGTGAGTGTTTGTGGTCAGCATCAAGTCATAGCCAAGATATTAACGCTATTGTGCAATAACAGTTCTCTGATCTTAGTCCAGAATCTAAACCTAAAATTTAAGGCCCTGTTTACATGGGACCGGTTCACTTTTGATTCGTATCAAAGTGATATGAATACGCCTACCGTTTACACGAGACCAAACAATCCGCATCAAAATAGATACGGATAGCCAGATCTATTCTGATGCTTCTAGAGAAACGTTTCTAAAGTGATCCGGTCTCGTGAAAACAGCTATCCGGCTTACTTTTGATCCGTACTAATTAAAGTTTACATGCGCTGTCACACTGTGCGCATATTCTTATTTGGAATCTCAGCCTCGCATCGTTTTTTTCACCTCTATTTCATGCGAATCTGCACTAATGTAAACGAAAAGCCATCAGCAACAAAAGTAGTGCGGCTCTGTGTAATCGCAACCTATCCGTATCACTGGTGTGTAATTGAACTGGTCTCGTGTAAACATGTCACGAGTAAGATGATAACGTTTGGAATTTAATGCAATGCTCTTAGGCTGTGTTTATATGAAGGAAATAGCCCCGACTTTCCGAGGTTTTTTCATGGTGAGGTTGTTTTTCAGCTCACGTTTATATGAGAGGAAAATAGACTCACCTTACCGGGGTTATTACAATCTGGAGCGAGAGTCTCAAAACACAACTGTCGAAGTTCTGCTCAAAACTAGTAAAAAACATTGATGATGATGATGCAATCAAATTGACTGCACTTGCGTATTATTCTCATATCAACGCAAAGTGAGAATTACTCTAGTTTGTAGGATACCAATAACAGTTCCTTAGACACGTTTTTAGTTTCTTCTGGGAATAGTTTGCCGCTGTATACCTACCTACCTACCTACCTACCTCGAGGTTCCCTTGAATTTAGGTAGCCCTGCTCCGAGAGTCTTCGTCTCTACATATAAATAGAGCCTATGACAATTTTTTTAGAAAATCTTATCTTCCTTACCGTTAAAGGTAAATATGAGCGTAAATGACAATTTTCACAAGCATACTTGGCATCTCAGCTTTTATTTGGCACATGACAAGGTGTCGTATATGAGTACCCAGGTTACTTGGGGAATAACTGACAGAAATGCAATACCTTGAAACTTAAATAAGGTCAATTATCATTATTATCACCTTGCTTGTGTAAACACTTAGATAAGTAAATTTGACACTTTTCTCTCCACCATAGACTTTCTTGTTGGTAGAGTTGTAAACAAAGTGTTTTAAATATTTCATTCAAAAATATTTACAAATGTTTTTACAACCAAAACACGATGTTCTTAGTCCCCTATTTACAATTTCATTACAACAATTACTTTAATTATTCGAGTCACGTTGAAATAATATATAACAAGCAATACTCAATATCATCTTAGTTATCCTTATTTGAATTTATTGGTTGTACTACCTCAGGGTTCATTACCAACTCCACTGATTTTTTTAACATAGAATATGTAGAATAGTAAATACATGGAGCTGGTTATTCAAGCTACCAACAATTTTCCAATTCCCCCCAACACGTTCCTGTTTTGATTTTTACTGGAAGTACTACCTCAAGCTTCATCGCTTGCTCCATTGATGTTTTCACAATCTCTAGCACACGATTTCTATCAGTTTTTGAGCATTCGTAAATAAGTTCATCGTGCATTTGTAGAACTAGTCTCGGTTTTTTAGTCCTTGCATCCATTCCATGTTCTAAACAAGTTGAAGTTTCGGTAAATGTTTTCGCGATAGCTTCATCGATATCAACCATGGCTTTCTTCACCAAATCTGCTGCTGACCCCTGCACTAACGTATTAACAGCTTGCCTCTCTGCTTGCGTTCTCGTGTGAACATTCCGCGAATTTATCGTGGGGAAATATCGCCTTCTGTTATTCATAGTCAAGACATACCCCTTCTGCCGTGCAAAATCGACCGTATCTCTGATAAATTCTCTAATCCCTCGAAAGCGATTCTTGAAACCTTCCATGAACATACTAGCATCTTCCTCGCAGACACAGAGTTTTTCAGCCAGCGATTTCGTGCCTATCCCGTAAATGATGCCATAACATAGCTGTTTTGCGCGCTGCCGCTGGTCGTTCGTTACATCCTCGACCGCACACTCGTTAATTTCCGCGGCGATGGTGCGAAAAACATCGCCTTCGTTATTCAGTATCGACAGCAAACGATTATCTCTAGATAGATGCGAGATTATACGGAGCTCTAACTGGCTGTAATCAGCAGCAATTAACACCCCGTCTTTGTAGGGTACAAAAGCTTTCCGAAGACTTACCGTACTCGGAGTTTTATCCTCCGTGTAACCGGAACAGGATTCGGGCGGTAGCAGCATTTCGAAATCCTTGGGGACATTCTGTACGCTCGGTTCCGCTACAATGATCCGTCCGGTTATGGTATGGAAGAAGCAGCAGGAGAAGATCCGGTACATTGCATCGTGCACGGAATATTGCATTGAACGCTGCATAGGGTAGACGTTTTTCACTAACGCATTGTGAATTTTCCTCCATTCTAAGATCAGCTTTGGTAGCGGATGGAGGTCTTTCAGTTTTTCAAGAACATCTGGAAGAGAGAAGGATTCGTCATTTCTCAAGGACATTCTTAAATTTTGGTACAATCTTAGACTTGAATTATGAGACAACTGTAAAATTAGAAAATTCGATCGAAAATTGCATTGTCCCCCCTCCCCCATTTTTCAATGTTGATTGACGTGAGAGGAATGTTTCCCCAGTTTCCAACAACCACCCAACATTGATTAGGTGGTGTGACGGTCAAAGTTAATATTCGAGAGGATTTGACTCAGGAAGAGGAGACATGCTTAATTTACATGCGTACAAATGCAACTCCATATCCAGAATGATGACAGATTACGACACTACAGATTACACGCGATAACGGAACATGACGATGATTTACATATTATCATTTAATCTTATGATGACTGCGACTTACAGATGACGTTTTTCCTGCTACAGTTAGGGAGGGGTGAGTATATTAACAAATTATTCTAAATATGTTATGTCTTAGATTGTAGTGTTGTCCTGAATGGAAATGTATCCTGAACCACCTTTCATTTCTCGTTCTTAAATCACGTATTGTACATAACTAGACGCGATTTAAGAACGAAAGCATGAACTATTCATACCTTTAGCTGTACTAAGATGCCTCACTTTAGACCTCCTTGATTTGCTACCTCGTTTCTGAGCAGGTGCAGCCTCTGGATCACCAGTAGGAGGCAGCTTCAACTCTATAAAAAGCGCATGTGCAATTTCTTCTGGTGACGTCATTGAGATGGAATGTCCGATGAGAGATCTGCATTTCTCTTCGATCTGTTTCATTCTCTGTTTGAGAGAACTCTCCAGTTGTTGGCACTTATCAGCAGAGAAACCGATGCCGTGTAGCTCCATTTTGCCCAGTGTAAGAATGACTTGCATTTCAGTCTGTAAGAGAAAATCACACAGCTATTTAAAAGCATTGTTCAACTTATCTAGCCAGAATGCCGAGCAGCAGATCACGGATGGGCGAAAAAGACCACCGATTGGACGCACTCCTAGAGAAGGATGTCTAAGAGAATGTCTAAGAGAGAACTAGTGCGATGTGGACCCACATGACACAAGACTTAGGTGCGTGGAAGCAACTGTGGTGCCAACAGCTAGCAGTAGCGTGCGGGCTGACATGATTATGATCATGACGATGATGTTCAACTAATGATTGCTCAAAGGAGCATGAAACTCGGTGTATTTGTATTGGTTTCAATTGTAGTTTTTTTGTCATATTTCTGATATTCTCTACTCTCGTGAGTATCGAGAACTTTAAGTTGAACAAGAGTTCACTCTAAACATAGTTTAAAGAAGGAGATGGTTTGGAAACCTATCTTTATATCTTTTTGTTCAAGTTTTCTAAAATTAAAAATGCACAACGAATTGTTTAGCCATTATTTAGGCAAATAAGGTCATGGCTGAAAAATATAACAAAACGCCTCTTTTGGTTCATTAACCAAAAAATATTCGTTATCTACGAATGATCTTATGATATTTACCATCATATCTATATAGATAATTTGTACAGGTTTTTAGACAATTATAAGGCATATCTTGGGCACTCCCATGTACTATGCAACATTAAATGTGAAACAAAGACGTACAAAATAGGTTTCCTAACCATCTACTTATATTAACTATGCTCTTAAGAAGTAAAAAACCCTGTTCGGTAATTTTTGGATGGACATACTCGGATTAATGAAGAAACTGGTATATTTTGATATGCAGAATCTGAAACTAGTTTTGCTTCGTCACCAGTCAGGTTTCTGAAATAAATGTTTATTTTCACACTCTAACCAAGCGTTTACAATATTCCTGATGGTTGATAAGCAAGTACGTCGAAGTCTTCGCAAGGAATTAGTTCACACGCTAAGCAAAAAGAGCCAAGTGACAGATTAATTAAAAAGTGCTTTGACAGCTGATAGGCAAATACACTTACTATCTTCGTGGGTTTTGGTTTATATTGGTTTATATGCAAATCACAAAAGACCCACTGAATAGGAAGATTAATCGAAGCAATGCATTGATAGGCAAATACACTTACCATCTCCGTAAGGTATTAGTTTATGAGCAAAGCACAAAGTGCCCACCGAATAGGTAAACTAATCAAAGCAGTGCATTGATAGATGATAGGCAAATACACTTACTACCATCGTAAGGTATTAGTTCATGCACAAAGCAAAAAATCCTACAGGTTGCTGCACCGAATGAGCATGACCACGCATCTTAATTATGTTTTTCCTGGAATTACAGATACTGTAACTCACAAATTCCCTACTCACACTTTGAGTCACAGTGTTAGCTATAAATGATAATATACTTACATTTCTAAATGCAGTAAAAAGACCATCAGCGTGCAGCCTTGCTTTGAACACTGACATAAGCTTGTATGTAATGACAGCTTCAACACTTGCACGCAAACGAGGGCATTTCGTAGAATATGTTGTAAGGCCTATACTTCCAGTATCATAACTACTTCCGCCTATTTCTGAAAAAGGATAAGTTATAAGAACGTTGAACAATGAGAAGATAATGATAATAATAAAAAAACAGAGTACATTAAAATGTAATTCTTGACACCCTTTCTATATCGACTATGATTTAGCAATTTCCAAGTGAATGTCATATGAGTTTATGTTATTATAAACAGAGCTCTAAAAAAGGGTTTAATCCGAAACATAAATTCTAGTAAGGATAGGCGTGAAGTTGGACACACCTCAAACCTATTGGGTTAACTTGTTGTCCTAATTTAGGGCAGTGGTTAGTAAGGTGTTTGAGACCTTATATATTGGCATTGCGGTAGTTACCCAATGTGGTAAAATATGCTTTACCGTGATACACCATGCCTCGTCAATTCATCCGAGTGAATGCTAGGTGCAACTCTGTGGAAAAAGGCAAATATAACCAATAAAATGACTTACTCTTTACGATTTCCTTGTAATCCTCTGAAAGATACCGAGGTGCCAGTTCGTGTATACTAAGCTCCTTCGCAGAGGGATCTAATAGCCACGCAGCCACTTTTGGATCACTGAATCTTCCTAGCAGAGAAACCCCACACGACTTCTGCAACACCTGAAAATGTTGCTTCAGATCGAAAACGATTTTATCAACAGATTCAGAATCTTTTGACAATTCCAACTCTATGACCTTCATAATTTCATCGAATTCAACTTCATCCAGTTCAATATTCAAGCTACTACTGTTATTGATTGAGTTTCTGCCATCAAGAGAAATGTAGTACGAGTCTTTGTCACCCCAGCATATAGCCACACCAACAACGTTCCCTGACGGATTAACTGCTTCTGAATCTCTTCTGGTTCCCTTCGCATGCGAGTCAAATGCAACAGAAAATGAATACTCGGTTTTCGTTCTCCATTCGTTCACGAATGTCTGGAAGAGCTTCTTGTCCACAACAACATCTAGAATCGCAAAGCCTTCTGCTGATGCCGTCATACCGGATGAGGCTCTTTGTTCTATTCGACGGCTGTTTCTGCGTTTTTCTGCGTGTCTTTCTGAGGGCAAAGCCTGACGATCCAATGTAATCATTACAGGAATACCGTGTTCAGAGTTGACATATGAGGTCATTTGCTCTACTCGTTTGTAGTTGGGTAGTGCCTTATCAATATCAGATGCCATGGCCGACTGACCCGACGTTTTTCCCCTAATGCGTTTCTCTGCGGATTCAAGTACAGGCGATGCTTTAATACCACCCCTACCTGATAATGCTTCCTTGGCATTGGTTGGTGACGTCAATTGTTCTACTCCTTTGCTACTGCCAGGTTTTTCTGTACGATGAGATTTCCTTGAAACAGAACCTTTGCTGTTTCTGCATCTCTCTGCTGGTGGATAAGGGTCTAGATTTACTGTATTATCTTGCTGCGTTTGAAAATTTTGCACGGCAAATTCGAAAGAATCACTTTTGTCAAAAAGCATATCAGAATCATTACTTTTGATCCCCGAACCTTTTTCTCTGACATTAGTAAACGAAAATAAATCATCACTCTCATTTGAAGCATTACGATTTTCATCAGCTGAACTTTTAGAATGAATTCGCTCATCTTCGAAACTTCGACTGTCTCCAAAGAGAGACTCGCTGTAGAGAGGTTCGTTTTGGTAAAGAGGTTCACTTTGAGAGGGATTCTCGCTTTGAGAAATATCCTCACTTTGATGACGAGGTGGATCTTTGGATTGAGGCTCGCTTGAAGGATCCTCCATCAGCTGGAAAGAACAAAGCAACGGTTCTTGTTGCGATTCGGATAGTTTGAGAGAGAAATGATTGGAATTAGAGTTTTCTTTCTGATCTTGAGTTTCATAAACGTAAGACGAGAAATTCAGCTCAATACTCTCGTCCAGATTCATGTCATTCTTCAGTTGATGTGAATTATGTCTAGGACTGACGTCATTCACAGCTTTATCGTCAGTCTTAGCGGGTTTATTATTTTCTTCTCGCGGTAAGAATTCAACGCTATTTGACAAACATCGACTTTCTGAAAGATTTTTCTCTATTCTGCTGATACCCCTATTGCTTCGTTGAAGCAGACTTGGGCTGTTTCCAGATTCTTGATCTTCTGAAAAGGACTCTGGGAAGAGCTCTGGTGTGACGTCATTTGATGCACTAGTATCAGAGCCAAATAGGATAACCGAGCCTTCTTGTTCATCGTTTGAGGTATTGCATCTGACGTTCGCATCATGTGAGGTATTACATCTGCCGTTCGCATCGCCTTCTATCTTAGCATCATTTGTATCATTATTCTTGTCAAAAACACCATCTGTTTTGAAACTTGGCTGCTGGGCTGAATGGTTCGTCGTATTTTCCATCATACAACATTTACCATCACTTGACAATATCATGGTGCCAAAACTATCTAAGTTAAATCCCTCACTAAGTGAATCTAACGCCCCTGTGTCTTGAAACGTTAATTCTTTCGTAACATTTTTTGAAACTGAGGCTTCTCTATGGCTAGGCTTTCTGACCTCAGTCGTAAATTCCTTGGTAACCTTTTTGGAATCCAAAATCTCTTTATCGCTAGAGATTTTGTTTTCAATCACAAATTCTTTATTTAAATTTTTCCAAACTAATGCCTCTTTATTTATTGAGTCGTTATCTTCAATAACTGCAGAATCCTGCACAAGAATACGACTCTCATGCAATGTAGCATGATTTTTCTTAGTGCCATTTTCCGAGCTGTCGAAATTATCTTCCTGGGTGTAGGTTTGCTTCTGAAGTAGATTAACTCCGCTTTGAACAAAACATTTGTCATTACCAGTTTTCGAATATGTTTGATTTATGTCAAAATGAAATTCCCGTTCATAAATAGTTCTATTCCTAACAAGCTTACTTGTACTTCTACCTTTAGCATCACAAAGGGTGGCCACATCTCTAACAAGTGCCAGATCAGTACTCTCTCCATTCAGAATCATACGTTCTTCAGTACTTCTGATACGTTTATTGCAATCGGTAACTTTCGATTCGACATCTTGTTTTCCCTTCTCATTTCTGCCAGTATCATCAACATTATTTTTTAGGCCAACTAAAGCTTGATGTTTTCTTGGTGGAACTAATTTATTCGCAACTGACTCATCATTTTTAGATTCCTGACAAATATCTACATTTCGTGGAAGATAACAAATAGTTTCTTCATCGCTAACTTTTTTCCTCCATAGTTTCTCCTCTATAGGGGTGTTGCAATTTTTATCTAGAGAAGTGCGAATCGCTTTTTTAACCACGTTGAAATTCTTTTCAACATCAATATTTCTTTCATCATCTAAACACGACCTACTCTGCTCACTTTTTGAACTCAAGCTTTGTTTATTATCTTCTGATATCTTTCTTGATCGCTTTTCAGATACAATTTCGTCTTTCTCTACAGATCTTCGTTTTAAACTTCTCATCATTCTTTTAGTAGCACTTTGAGTCTTTTCGCTAGTTTCTTTGCTCTTTTTCTCTTTTATGAAATTTTCCCCAGATAAAGGTCCATCACTATCTTGGTTGGTTTTCCTTTGACAACCTCTTTCTTTATCATGAGTTTTCTCTTTCGAAATAATCTGTACATTCTTCAAATCTAGGCCCATACTTGCTGCGTCAGATTTCAAGATATCCTTTGCCTCGTCCACAATCAAAACAGCAGCCTCCTCTTCAGTCAGACCATCTTTACCCGTCACCCAAATGCATCTCGCTCTATTTCTAGAAGCCACCTCGCTAACATCTTCACCTTGGATATTTCTCCTGCTTTCAAAAGGTGCTGAGTTTTCCAGTAGCTTGGTAACGTCTGCAATCGAGGCTGCAGCAACAGCGCTGACAGTATGGTAGCCGGCATTAAAAAACAACCTCGCTCTCGCACCGTTTAATGACGTTATTCTAACTAAATCGCATAGTTCCCTGCTTACTCCAAACGAGAGTCGACTTTGAAATTGATCGAGTAACATTTCGAGATTTCTCCAGCCTAGCTTCTGGCAAAATTTCGTCACCATTCCGGCGAATGTTGACGCTGAGCTCTGTAAAGACTGTAGTAGGCCTTTGTTTACGTTATAACGGCGACTGACTGTCCGCAAAGATATTTCATTTATCAATTCTAGCAAAACAAGAGCAGAATAAAATCTTTGGTGTACCGCAAGTTTCTGCCTTTGCTCCGCTGTTCTTGTTGGTATCCTCCCTTTTAAAGCCCTCGCCAAGAAGGCTTCTTCCACGCCTACTATTTCCCCTACTCGCTTGTATTGTGGTGGTAATTTATCGAATAGGGTGAAATAGTGATACCAGTCTAAGTCAGGCCATTGCGATTGCATGTAGATGGGCATGACCTTAAAGGAAATAGGGAAGGTGATCAAGAAATATCGATCGAATGAGCCAAGAAATCTATAGTCTTGACAGGCTATGTACAATCTAGTTTAAAGTCAATTGCAAAGGTTTAAGTTGATATCTATTTCAGTATAGCTGAACAATGGAAAACTTATTTTTCATAATTTTCAGGATTCAATATAAAATGTTATATTTCACTTTATTTCCGATTTTTTTTGCCATCATCAAGGTTTGTACCTATCAAATAATGTTCTAACGTACTACTCCGATGAGAGTCAGACGCAAGGCTTTAGTAGTTATTATGTTTTTATTTTTGTTCTATTTCTGACGTATCTTTGATGGGTATCAAAAGCAAAGCTTCATTAGTTATCATGCTCTGCTATGTTTCAGATATCCCTCACTATCCTCAAGTTCTGTACCGATCAAAGACTGTTGCTTTGTTAATATTCATCAAATGGAATTAATCAAGCAAACGTCGATCGTTTTTTCTAACTTGCTCGGTACATCATTCTCTGACTCGTGGAAATCTTAGGTTAAGCCCGAAAGCTCGTTAATTATCATTATGATATTCTATGGTGCTGAATATGATAATTTTGAAATATTTACTTGTGTTCTTTACGTACCAAAACGCTTCTTTCTAAATTTACTCTTGATCTAGTAAGTATCAACAAAACAATAACAAAAATAAACAATAACGAAACAGACTTACTTGGTAAACAATATGTAGCTCATTTTCAAGAACGAAACATTTTCTGGCTTTTTGTAACTCCCTGAAAACTACGAGGGCTTCGTCGGGTGATAGTGCTGATGCCAGGGTGGCTGCTCCTAATTGCGTTGCGTAATACCTTTCTACACCAGATTGGTTGCTTTCCTACAATTCGAGTTGAATAAACGTCAATAATCTGAGCCAAGTCATCATTTAATTTTGGAATTATGGAATCTATCTTGGTTTAATCCATGATTTCAGTGGGTGTTTCAGAAAATGCACTGTACGTTTGATTTGGTCTAGTTAAGTAATTTGCCAAGTAGCTATAAAGTAAGTAATGTTTAATGTGCTAGCCTACGAAAGACCTTTTTGCAATATTTAATTGAAATTTCATGGTAGAATTATTGAAATTATTTTTTTTTAACAATATAGAAACATACATGAAGCTTATGTTCATGATTGCTCTACACCAGGTATATCGAGCACTATAGCCAGGATAGGCACTCTCTTTTCGAGTTAGATGTATAGCTTATGCTCATGTTTGTAAACATTTCTTATCAATAAATATATGTTTTAATAACTTTCATTCTTCAAGTTGACTATCACAGAAACATTTGAAAAGGCTAACTTCAGATCGATTCAGTGTATTGCCGCCTATTTGATGCCCAATGGAAAATTTACTGGATGGGGTGATTGGGGTGTAATTTGTGAACGATCAATAAGATGAAGGAAAATAAAAAGACCAAACCTTTCCATCTTCTGTTGTCTTGTCCTTCTGCAATCTGATAAACTCATTTTCACTGAGAAACTTGATGGTATTTCGAATAGCCGTGACAGGATTGGCATTCGCTTCAGACGCCAGGCAGGTATTCAGAAACGTGCATTTCGCATACTGCTCCACGTGGTCGGGCGTCGAGGCTACTCCTCCTGCGATTATTTCGAGAAGAGCTCTTTTCATTCCGGGGATATTGTCTTCTCCTTTTGTTGCTGCACATAGGACAATTTATAGTAACATTATGGTTGAAAGAGAATATTCTTCTACTTCAGTTAAATTAATCAACTACTTCATAAAGAAGGTTATGTCTATGTTTACTTCTGCTAAATTACATGTGTATAAAATACATTTTATTATAAGTAAGGCAAAAATATACATAAACACGAATGAGTGAGCGTACTGACAATGAAGGTGGAAAAACTCGAACTCACTATCCCTTCCTCATTCAACAAAAAAACGATTTTACCTCAACGATTTTCAAAAATCTAAAAAAAATTTCCAAAATCCTTTACATCAAAAATAACTCATGTATATTTTACCTGTTCGCTATGTGGATAGGCCCAGCAAGGCCTGTAGGCAGTTAGATACAAAAGGAGACTATAGCACTGAATAATTATCCTAATTAGAAAGTTTTTAGCGCGTTAGCCTATGGTAGGAAATGTGCTAGGTTCGAGACTTGTTGAAGGCATATCAGAACTGTGGTTGACCTGAGACAACTGGTTTCGTGGCGAGTGGACGTGTGTTATCAAGCAGGTCTCAGGTTGGTTTGAGACCTGATGGAGACATACTGCACCTTTGGTAGTCTTTCTGTGAGGATGAGCTCCCCGTCAGACCATGCCTTAAGATCAATTTATTGCCAGTTAAATTCTGATTAACCAACTCACCAAGTAGGCAACTGTAAACCGGTTCAAGATGTGATTTCAGCAATTTGAGTCCTTTCTGCTTCTCACTTGGCTTGCAAATCAGAATACTCTCTCCCATGGTATCGACCCCCTTCCTCCCAGCTCTTCCACACATTTGCTTGTATACCAGTGAGTCGATTACTCTTCCATGGAAGATTGGGGTTCGTAAAATTACTCTCCTTGCTGGTAAATTTACTCCTGGAGAAAGTAAAATGAAAATTGATAAAAAAACAAGCGTGATAGGAAACAACAGACTTTGGAATACAATCCCAATCCAAGGAGTAATATTGATGAAATGCTTCTTAGAAACTGACAAAATGGCTGCCAAGCATTAAATTGCATATCTCTTGACAGTCTAAATGCCTGTCGCACTCCACAAAATAAAACATTGCCATATAAATCATCGTGCAATAATATAATAATACGAGAGCCTAAATATCTAAGTTTATAAAAATTTTATTCAAAATTTTAATAGATAAGTTCAAAAATAAACTTTGCTTGTGTTAAACGTTTCGATATACTCAGTTACTGATGAAGATGTATATCGAAACGTTTAACACAAGCAAAGTCTATTTTTGAATTTATCATCGTGCAACATATGTTGGAAATTTGGATGCTGTTAAAAAACCAACGTTTGACCGTGTGAACCACTTCATCATATAACCTTGACCATCATCAAATATGAACATTATCAAACATGTGTTGTATGTTGTTTAAGCTGCTCCAAAAGCTACTGCTTTCAGAAGAGGGAACCAAGATGAAAATAAGAATTATTTTGATCTGTGTTATACCTTCCCTGTCATTGTCAATTAGTTTTTTGGGATATCTTTCAATTATAGTTCTTTTGTACTGATTTCATGTAAATTTATTAGCAATTTTTAGATTTAATTTGGCAAAACAACTAACTTACTTACTTAACTTGGGCTTTAACACACATTTTGGAAAAAGGCTACCAAAAGAGAATTGGTTTGTATCACACACGCTTGCAAGACCACACAGCCAGTTAATAAGGAAAAGACCAATATAACAGTCTTTGATCGGTACAAGAATTCAATTTAGCCGGAAAAATCGGAAGCATAAAACATGTGGAAACAAGCTAGCTTTTCGTCTGACGCTTAACAGAGTTATACGTCAGAAAGAGAACGAAACAAAAACCGATCTACATATGTGTATAATAATTCGTTAGATTTTTACTTTGTTCTTTTTCTAACACATTACTCTGTTTAGTGTCTGACGAAAACCATGCTTCTGATTTTTCTGGAAATAAAACACAAATAATACCTGAAGAAAGAGTAGAAGTGGCAATCAAAACCCTGACAGCTCCTCTACGAAAGGCACTCTCGATCACGTCTCGTTCATCAAACGTCAATCCTGCGTGATGGAACGACACTCCATATCTAACCACAGGACCCAGCGCATTATCCAGTCCTGCAGGAGAGCGTCGCAGTTGTTCTATAACTTCCAATAAAGCAGTTTCATTAACAAAACCCGCACTACATTCGGAAGGCTCTCCAATACTTGTTTGATCTGTATCTTTACTGCTCTCAAGCAATTTCTTGAAGTAATCTGCAATCGTTTTAGCGAGTTTTTCACACCAGCTTTTCGTGGGACAGAAAATCAAAACAGAGTTGCCTTCACGAAGTGTTTCCAGGCAAAGAGGGATGACGTGATCTTCATCTCCCTTCACGACCTCCGCGGTGTTAATTTCAGCAACTTTATGCGAGTTCGAGTCCATGACTGTCTTTCCGACTTTCATGAGTTCTGTGAGGGGTACGGGTCGGTAGTCTGTTAGGTACAGGTCTGCATCTAGCCAAGAGGAGAACATCGGGAGATTCGGCAATGTTGCACTCATGCCGATAATCTGGATGCCGTTTGATCCTTCTTCCGCATTGGCTTGGTTTTCTAAACCTGGCAAGAGAGAAAAGAACAAAAACTTAATGGAATTATTGATACTGAATAATAGCATTCTATAGAATAAAATGACAACACTTTTCCACAAATTGTAATTATCTACATGCAAAAGCTTTTCATTCTATTTAAAACTGAAGACGTTGAATAAAATGAAGCCTTTATGTGTAAGTAATTATAATTTGTCGAAATGTATTTTCAGTTTATTTTATGAATCTATCTAGCAGCTAGAATTAAGATTGTATATTACTTTGGAACCTTTTTTGTATGAATGACAAAAGTTGAAAACTAGAGAGGGGATAAATTCAAATAATTGCTTAAAAAGTGATGACCTTTGATAGAGAAGGAGCTAAGGAGACCTATAGGAGCGACATCGGTAACTCTTGCAAGGGAATCTCCTGCAAGAAAATACTGATAGAATAAACTAATCAATGACTCTGAGTTTGATGCTCTTACGACAATCTTCAATGAGCAAAACTCAGTTAGATTAACTAATTGAAGATTGTTCTTGAGAGCATGAAACTCAGAGTATTGGTGTACATTGTGGTTTTTCCTTAAATATCTATAATTTTTCTACTCTTATGAGAAATCGAGATCTCTAAATTTGACAAGAGTTCACTCTGAACAAAAATAGAAAAAATTGCATGTGGAAAATCCATGCAAAATTTTACCCTGTAAGTCTACTTTGATGAGTATCAAGATCTGAAAATTGAACAAGAGTTGAACCATAATAGAAGAAAACTCGTGTTGAAAATGTATGCACATCATTACCTTGTAGGAAACGTATCTTTGACAACATCAACTCTAACAAGTATCCCCTGTGTCCATCCCCAATCATGTGCATCTCGTCAACAACAACAACACCCAACGAACTAATTTTCTTCTCCTCCATCAGTCTATTGACCAATGAATTCGCTTTCTCGATGGTGCAAACGGCTATGTCTGTTGCTAGGAAACCACCAGACGGAGCTTGAGCACCCATGTAGCCATCGACAGCAATTCCTGCCTCTTTAAACATATTCTGAAAAAGTATCAGTCTCAAGTATTAAATATCATACCATGAAATAGTCTGAAATGAAAAATTCCTATAACAACCTTTCTCTTAAACTAAATCTAATAAACTAATATAATTAACTGATTTAATTAACTGAATTCATATACTATCAATGCAATGCCCTAAAACTAACACATCCCTTATCCTAGACACAACCCGATCCCTTGCCCTAAACCTAACTTCTATCAACCTAGCCCTTTCTATAACCCCAAACAAACCCTAAACACAACCCTATCCCTTGCCCTAAACCTTACCCCTCTAGCCCTGTCTATAACCCCACACTAACACTAAAATTTAATCATAGTGTTTTGGGACATCCAAACTGTTTCTACCCGCATTTGGGCCAGCGTAACAAGGGCGCAAAAGGCACTACTTAAAACTTTTACCTGTAAATGGAACATTTTCTCTCTTGCCACGCTGACAAATGGAAGGATGTAAATTGCCTTTTTCTTCGTCAGAAGCACACGTTTCAGCATCAATAGCTCTGCTACCAGAGTCTTGCCTGCGCTCGTTGGTGCACTGTAAACCAAATTTCCTGTTGGCATAGAAAAAGAGAACGAGTCTTGAGATTGAAAGGTTGTTAAATAAAGATTAATTATGGTGTGTAGGCCATTCCATTGTAGATAGACATTCAGGTAGATGGATCCTATGGAAGGTGGCTCTGATGAGTAACTAAAAGTGTGTTATTTTCAAAATCATTGCAGATGGGTTTGTCAAATTTTCAGGGATTGAAGATGCTTACTACCATTGCCAGGTATTTACAGAAACAGAATTTTCCATCGAACTTGCCACCATTTTCATTCTCTAGGACCAAGTTTAATTCTATTCTCAAAACTTCAATTCTACCTACCTTAAATTATCATAAGATTCCATCAATTGAGGCTGAATGTGTAATTCAAATTTTGTTTATGAATTAGGAATGATATACCTAATATTACCTAAAATCATTATCAGATTCCATAATTTGAGGTTATATGTATTGTGTAATCTAAAACATTTTTCTTGAATTAGAAGTCTTCTACCTTGCTCGGATGGATAGTAAGATACACTATTGGAAGGAAAGCTAAGAGAAACAAACAGAGCCCACCTCCTTTCAGAGCATTCCCTGTCGTGAGACATTCGTTTTGCCAAGGAAACATTTCTTTTATTCCAGCTTCTTTGTATTTCTCAAGAACTGTCGAGGGTAGATCCAGAGATTCGAGCGATAAGGAACTTTTCTTGGACAATTTCGGCCTGCTATTGACCTCTGGTTGATGAGTTGACCGATGACCTCTAGAAAATAATAATGATAATCTATAACATCAACAGCTTCATATTCTATTTTTACTTTTCTCCTATTCCTTTTCGTTGAGCAAACTTCTGAGGGGACCATTTTGACCTTTTTAATGCTAACCCTGGCTCTGTATTTAGGGGTTTTCTATTTTTCTTAAATTTCACTTTACACATATATATCAGCTTTTTTATTCTAAGATTAACAAGTGTTTTGCATATTTTCAAAAGTTTCTATCTAACATTTGAACAGCTTTTGAATGATTTCAATTGCCAAATATACGTACATACTTTTTCTAGTACATACAGTCCTCCTGATGTGGGAGATTGGTTGCCCTTGAGCAGGTCATGTGCAGCTGTTAAAGGGCCCAGATACCTTGGTCTCAGTATTTGTTGAGTGGTGGGTGGTACAATTTGTGTGAATGAAAATGCCCGTGTTTCCCTGAGGCCCAGTAGCGCACTAAAGCACGAATATAGAGGTTGTAGCCATTTCCTACTTAGGTCGTTTTCATTCCCACAATCATCTAGTTTTATACCATGGAAGGAAAACTACAAGATTACCTGGCATTATGTAAACCATTATTTTCTTCTTTGTTTGGTATTTGTTTGGAACTATTTCCCTTCTCTTCAACCAGCGGAATTTTCTTCTTATTTTGATTGGGAATCAGCACAGGAGAGATCAGACTTGCACAAAATCTTGGCTCATGATTTGCAGCACGGTCAATTGGAGTTGATATTCTCCCCCGACGGTCGTTACGGCTGATTGCTGGAGAAGGAGGTATCAGGATGTTTCTGCCTGCAGCTAGTATTGATTTCTGTATTTGTCTTTTTTCTCCCTTAGGATCAAGTTCATTTATTGCTGAGATCTCTGCATTATCCCAGTCACATGAAAATCCAAACGAATTCTGGAAACAAAGCAATTTAAGATTCGTGTTTTCATGCCTCAACCTCTAATTCAAGAGGCCTAGCAGTACAAAAACGCTAAGAGGAGATAGGGAAGGGGCACGTGGTCCCCCAAAATGCAAAATTTAATGCTGACAGACCAGGGTGGAAGCTATTATACTGGAGGTGGGGTGAGTGGCCAGGCAGCTGAAGTGGTTTTTCTATGGCAGCTAAAGTGAAGCTTAATTGTGTGAGATCAACATGTAGATGGATGAACTTTGAGTTGTTGACTAAGAGACGCTGAACTAGGGGTACAGTACTCTGATGGAAATAAGCTGTTTGGTCTTTCCCAGGTTAGAGCATTAATGTAAACTTACATATGACCACACAACGCTATTTATCTAAAGGTAATATTCCTATCATGCTCAGATTGTACATGATGTTACATCTGCTTCACACTAGATATATGACAATGCAACCCTGTTGTTTTCCAGCATGCCTAATACAATGACACATTTTGCTTCTTAACATTGAAATAATATATTTAACAAGTTTTTTATCATAGCTATTAACAACTTAATTCAAAGACATTTCTTTCATATGACATTTTAGATAGTTTATACAGTATTTGATTGTCTTAGGATTTCCATTTGAATGTCTTCCCCGACCTGAACAAGAAATCAGATTCAGTAATGTACTATTTCTAACATTCTTAATCAACTTTTAAAAACAAGCCAGACACAAGGAACTGTATGTCCTTATAGGATTTTGCAAATAAATAATGTAGAAGTAGAAGTAGACTGGGGAACTTGTTCATTACTGCGTTTAGCTTTAATGTGAAACTGAAACCAAAATCAAAATTTTTCTGCAGTTCAGAATATATGCTAAGTTTAGGCCTGAATTATACATTTTATTAATAATTTACCAAGCTGTCATCTTGGAGAATCTGGTGTGTCAACAGCACGTCACTGTTTACTGAAGTCGTCTTCTCATTATTGTTTGAGCTGCAAGGTTTGCTGCTAGGCCTAATCTTCGTCAGTGCCTTCTTGGACGATTGGCTCGGTCTTTTCTGCTTCCATGTTTGATTCAGCGTCTTCATAACTGCTCAGATAGCTTGCATTTGATTATAAAAAGTCCACCATCTTCATTTAAAGATTTTTAGGGAAGAATTTGTCGGTTTATAGACTCGAAAACTACAAGAGTGGTGGTCGCCATATTTGAAACGGATGCGAAAAGAAACTTTGAAAATCGCGGTAACACCTCTGCGCATGCGCTAAAGACACAAATTGTGTAATGACAACAAGGTCCAGTGGTCAAAGTTTATATTGTATGCAATAAAAACACAAATTGGTGCTTTATTCCTCTGATTTTGAATATTATTACTTATTTTTAGGCAAAGCAATTCAGACTTTTACATCAGGAAACATTTTACAAGTAAAGGGAATATATATATATATGCAAAACAACAATTATGTTAATGTTAGTTATTACTAGATAAGTAGATGATTGGAAGATGATATCTAATGTTGCCTTTAAGGAAACTACATACTGCTAGATATCACGAAATGCAACTGGTTGGCAATGAAGAGAAAATATATATATGTTAGTTAAAATACACTAGGAAGAAAATCACTCAAAAGACAAAACTCTCCATCTCGACAAATCTGTTTCGTGGTTACCCATGAAATTCAATCCAATCACCTTTGTGAAGCAAATATATGCTCAAATAAAACTCATTCAGTGCCAGTGCCAACCCGTGGCATAATAAGCTGTCACATAGTGCAAAATACTCAATACAAAATATATCTTGATCCCAAAGTATAAAATATAGTGTGCAAAATAAAAACTTTAAAATCGTGATTAAGATAGTGATAAGGATAAAAATGCTGCTTACTCTCTGGTCTCCAATAGACAAAAAGATTGGAAAAATCTCAAAAATTGATAAGCTGGGGGGCTGGTATAAGAATATACTGGGTGGAAAATTTTCTGAAAATTACTAAGGGGACCTCTATGAGAGACAGAACAAAAGCAACAGCGAGACGTTGAAAATACAGTGCAATAACTTCACTGATTTTACTCGAAATTCTCGATCTCATAGATTTTCGTAGAAAAACTCTTGTTTTGCTTGCAACTCGCTACCAGAATCAATTAGCAGGGGTTGGAATGAAATGTCCTAGGAGGAAAGCTTTCTAAAAATTAAAAAGAGGGGGGCGTATTTTAGAAACCAGAGAGTTTACAGTTGCAACTATCAGTCATCTTTCAGTCAGTTTTTGCAACCATTGCAATTGTAGCGAACCCGATCGCGAAAAATGACAAGAAAGCCAAACAGAACACCACTATCCGGAATTTTATGGTCTGAAAAAGAAAAGAATTTAGAGTCAAAAGATTTATTGTACAGTATTTCATTAAACCATACTACAGTGGACTCTCGATATAACTATTTGGACGTAATTGAGTCAGGGCCTCATTCAGAATGAAGAAGACGTCTTTTGTTTTTATATTCCATATTCATAACAATAACTGACTATCTACAAACTATATACATTAACATTTCGACTTTCACCTAAGACTAGCTTAGGAAATCATACACACATCGTTGACTTCAGTGTGTGCTCTAAACATAGCGTTTTCTTTATGATTAAAAACGTGGTTACCGCGTGATTACAATAAGAGGTTTGGGAACGAGTTATGCACAACCGGGTATACCTTTACAACAATAACGAACCCAAGATATAAAAAATATCCCAGTACCCGGTACAAATTTCTGGTCCCTTCGATTCTGCTTAATGAAAAAATTCCTTCGGCAAAACTCCCGTTGTAATAAATTGTTTCCAGGTTTCCTTTAGAGTTTGTTGTAACCGGATTCCACTGTATTACGAATTCATTTTCATAAAGTAGCTAAAAAGTGCAATTATTCTTATAGCATGAAAATATGAAATAAAAACTAAGTTGGTTTGGATTTCACCCTAACAACCATCTAATATGAAGAAATTCATTGTTATATCTGTGTCATGGCTTAACTTGACATTTGCCTCATTGGCCTCATAATCATTTCCATACATATTGGAGGCAAGTGTGTATAGTTGATATTCTTTTAAGACATGAAAGCTTCTCAAACAGCATGCGATGAAACGACAGATCATGATTACATTGGAGAAATCGAATACCTTGTCTTCAACCAGTGGACTGCTTGCTTTCTCTCCAGATTGATCTGCAGACATGTCAACATCAGCTGAAAAGAAACATATATCAGACTATTAAAGCATATAAAGAAATCTATTGCATCATAATATATATGCATAGAGTATTTAGGCTATAATCGAAGCAATGTTCATCACTGCAAGAAATATGCCCTGGTAGGTTATTTCATACAGTAAGGAGAGTAGGCAACAAGTTTCAAAACGAACGTTAAGAGTGATACCTATTCTTAAGACAGGGAATTGCAGAGAAAAGAAGCTAAAAAGGTATTGATGTTTAGAATCTTGAATTATTTGATGTTATGTCTAGGTTTTTGCTTGATGAGACATTCATCACAGCACAGATTATAATTCACTACTGCACATGTCGAATCATTACTGCAAAAAATGTTCATTACTGAAATGAATTTGAATTTGAAACTTACTGGACAAGACGTTAGGCAGGAAACAAGGTCCAATTTCCATAACCAAGATCAGAAGGACAGCAACAGCAACCCAAGCAATCACCGGCGCCATTGAGACAGATATCAGTTTTAGACCAAGGAACACGGTAACAACTAAAAAAAGGACATGGCAAATATCAAAATAACTGTACAGAATACAAACAGTTATCAACAGATAACAGAAAATCTATTTTGGTCTCCACTTTTTCTAGGCTACTTGGTAGGCTACAGGATACCAAGAAAACAAGAAGCATAGAAAAACTTATAATTTCTGAGGCTTTGCGTCTAACACTCATCAGAGTAGTACGTGAGAAAGGAACGAAAATGAAACCTAACTAATTACCATACCAAGACGTGCATCCCAGAAGTGAATTTCTAGAAATGGTTTCTTCCCACCTCTGGGTAATTCACTAGGTATCAATTTTGTCCTCTTTCTGACGTACTACTATCATGACTGTCAGAAGCAAACTTGAATCTTTATTGGATTGATGGTAAATATATGAAAGGGAGTAAGAAACAGATCTAGATAAGTATTTTGCACTCTAACTCACCTGAGAGTATCAAAGCACAGAGGCCAACTGATCGATGGGCCCAGTTGAAAATCCATCGCCTAGAAATACAACGAAGATGATTCAGTCAACGCAGATCTATTGGCGATTAAACGAGAAGGTAGACATGGAAGAAACATGAAGATAAAACTGTTATGGAAGGAATAGGAAGGTAGTACTGTTTTGGGGGGAGGGTAGGAAGAAAGAGCTTTCAGTGCGTGAAATGGAAGGTAAAACTTTAATGGAGGAAATAGTAAGACAGAACTATCATGGATGAAACAACAGACCAGACATTGGGGAAACAGAAATTATCAAACTGTTATAGAAGAAACAGGAAGGAAGAATTGGTGTTGGAGGAGGGCAGGAATCTTATGGAGGAAAGGGAAATCAAAGCTTTCGAAGAGGAAATAAGACGGTACTGTTGTGGAGGAAACAATGAGGGAGAACATTTGCAGGGGAAATAACAAATACAAGGTGGAATTGCTGTTTGTGGAGGAATTTGAAGATAGAAATGTTATGGACTTTGTTCGGATAGGCAGGTAGAGTGTAAACAAAAGCCGTATTGTCACAAAAAGTTCACAAAAGCATAATAAAAGCATTTTCTGGCACAGTGGAAACGTCCAAGTCTTCATTCCTATGCATCTTTAACTTGTTTTTTAATTCCATATCGGTCTGTAAGATAGAGTTCTATTCCAAGGATAAATAGCCCACAGTAAAAAGTCTCATTTTGAAGGCAGTTAGCACCATTGTCAACTTGAGATATAGCAATCATACTTCAAGAATATTGAGATTTTTCTATTGAATTGTTAAATTCAAAAAGAAGTTAAAGATGCATAGGAATGAAGACTTTGACGTTTCCTCTATGCAAGAAAAGTTTTTTTTTAAGTGACTTGTAAAGGAAAAAGCCTCACTTTTCTCCTCCCGGGTGCGGTCTGCAGGCTGCCATAATCGGCTGAAACGTAAATCAATTTTAAACAGATTAATATGAAATGAATCGGAAAGTATGAATAAGATTATTGTGAAATTGCAAAAGCAACTGACACAATGCAAATTATTTAGGCAAACTTGAGGGCTAGGACTCGAGTTCAGATTCTTGTTGAGAGAAGAGGGTAATTAGAAATCCATGGGCTGTTCCATGGGCTGTTCTAGTAGAATAGGAAGCATACCTGTACGATGGCCAGAATAACTGTTAGGCAACCAAGCACAGGGTGAGCTTTTGCATTCTGAAATTAAGATGAAATCATCATATATTTAATAATCAAGTGAAATTTGAAGTGATTTGCAGTAAAACTCCGAAACAAGAACCTGGAAGTTTAAGAACCTACAGACTGATTCTGCAGGATGGACATCCAAAAAACAAAATATACTTTCTATTTGATATTGAATAAGCCACAAGATTTTTCTTCCCTACATCCAAGTTGTAGTAGAACCTTTGATGAGTGCCTACGACACCCTAGAAAACCTGCACCTACAACATTTTTAAGAGCATGGTCAATTTGTTCCTCAAAACATTAGATTGTTTTTTTGGGGTTTTACAGTGGTGCTATTCAGGTGAAAATATGATTTTAGGCATACTTAGTATTTCCTCTCTACCAGTTAATAGACAGGGAGCTTCCTGCAACTATCTAGCCAGCTGCCTAACCTTTGATTCTTTAATTGATTTGCGCTAACTCGACCATGGAGATTGGAATAAGCTTTTGAGACAATTCGAATTTTGACCGTGAGTATCATTTTTAATGATGTCAATGGCTGTCATTCCCTATAACTCTTTGTGTGTGAGTCTGACGTGTTCAAAATAAGTGTAGTTAGATAGCTCTTGATCAGACCTTTCGATTGGAATATCGTTTGTTTGATTTTTACAAATCTGAACCATTTTCAAGACGTCATCGACCCATTGACGTCATAGTTGAGCTAGCATTGATCTATAATCGAAAACGTCAGTCTTATATAAAGAGACTTATAGCGACATCAGTTCATGCGATTCTTCCAGTCAAAATTCAAAATCTTTCAAATTCTTATTCGAATGTCCATAGTCGATATAGCACAAATCAATTAAAAAACCAAATGTTAGGCATCTCGCTATAGTTACAGGAAAGGCCTTGTCTTTAGTACTCGCGATACATGTATCAAGAAACATTTTCAATCAAAATAATTTGTGAGAATGATCAGTGATCCGAGTAGGATCCGAGCCAAGCACCTTGTAGAATCTACCAACTGAGTAACTGGCATAATGAATATATTTCAAATTTCCCCAGTACACGCTTTTTTTATAAGGAACCTTATATAAGGAACCTACATGCAGAAGGTCGAAAAACTTAAGGGACTTCTACTACTAAAGGTCCAATAATAAGGAACTTAAAGAACTAGGCCCTGAGCTAGGTTACTTATAAAAAAAGCTTGTAGCTCAGTTGCTAGAGTGGCCGAGGTGCGGAATCAGAGGTCGTTGGTTCGAGTCCTACCATGGTCATTTTTCATTACATTGATGTTGAATGTTAAAGGTGATATAGCAAAAAAATTACCTCACTCCATCCTTTAACGTGCGCGAATATGATGATGATGCCGACAATTGTCAACAAAAGGGTTACCACCATACATATACGATGAGACTGAAATGAAGGGGAAAAGCAAATCAAAATTATTGTATCAAAAACATTAATTCAAGTAGGCAAAGGCTGGTAGATATTAGGTCATATAGCCTAAAGGTAAACATATTGCAAAATAATATATTCCTGGTTCTAGCTTCAACAATATCCCAAACCAAAATCGTAAGAACAGGCCTTAAATTTGATTAGATGATATTGTTTAAACTAGGATAAGAAAGACATAATTGGGTAATGTGCGCATCTTTAGTCTACGACTTAAGGTCAGGTCAGGTCATTCCCGTAGCCATTGGGCCGTTGGGGCACTTTGCTGCAGACACTAGACTCCTCCATCCATCCCTGTTCTCGGTACTTCTCATGCAATCCACTATGCTCTTTCCAATCCATCTTCCTATATCCTCATTCCAGTTCCTTCTCGGTCTCCCTCTTCCCCTTCTTCCATCTATGTTGCCATGCATGATAGTGTTTGCGAGGGTACCAGGCCGTCTTGACACATGGCCAAACCACTGCATTTTTCTTCTCCGTGCTGTCTCCAGAAGTCTTTCTGTCTTCCCACCCAGTCTCTCAATTTCTTCCATCACGGAATCATTTGTCCTCTGGTCTTTCCAACTGATGTTCAACAACCTTCTATAGCATTTCATTTCGAAGGCATTCAATCTCTTTTCTATGTTTGAGCTATACGTCCAGGTTTCGCATCCATACAGAGCTATCGACTTAATCAGTGACTGTAACAATTGACTTAATATTAACCCAAAAGACATAAATCAATTAAAATGGTCAAATTATGGCTTATCAATTTGTATCACCAACTTTTTTCAGATTTCTGGGCGATGAGAATTTGAGAAAAAGAATAAATCAAAACTGGGTATGAAAATTTATTTAGTCTACGACTTATTGAAATGGATAAATTAACATGGTCAATATATAAAGCTTATCAAAGCTTATCACCAACTTAGATTTGGGGCGATGAGATTTTGAGAAAAAGAAAAAATCGAAACAGGGTATGGGAAATACCATAAGCAATATATGTTTTTTATATTTGCAGATTATCCTTCTAATATTCATTGTCTCCTTCATTCGTATGAAATTTCATTCTACTTCTTAACCCAAATCTTTCACGACTTGATGTAATTTTGTATGACCATCTTGTATTAGTGTGCTCTCTTATAACGCTCTACAAGTTCACTCAAAATACAGGTGTATAACCAATAACAATTGTGTTAGTTGGACTACATCTCAATGCCTATGGAAGTACCGAACAGATTGGAATAGTATTGTAGGGCTATGGCAATCTACTAATGCACACAATAACGTAACAAGATGTGATACCTGAAACCAGACTTTCTCTCCACATAATTTGCTGTCGTTGGCTACTGGTCTGGTGTACCTTGCAATGAACATGCCAGTCGCTGCAAACGACATCCATGCAATTATCATCAAAGAACCTGAAAGGTAATTCGCAGAATCCATTTTACAGAAAGACTGTTAACTTCATGGCTATCCTGGGGCCATTCCATAAAACACGTAATTATATTGCAATTAAGGAGTACAATTACTAAAAACTACAAATAATAAAGAATGTTAAGAATGGATTGGTGGTTGCAAGGTTGCAAGGTTTTTAGACTGATGTTTTATTGTAGGGAAGTAGTTTTCATAAGACTAGAATTTGTTATTAATAACACATTTCAATCTTAGTGGTCTACGCGATAAAACAACGGGAACTTGTCGCTGGAGTTTCAAAAGTTTTACAACCTTAAATAAAAGTCCTATTATATTGTGATGACAAACTTCCCATTGATATTAATAGACATTAGAAATATACAATATTCGACATGATAGTCACCACTTATCATGACAAGCCTTTGATATTTAGCGGGGCAACATTTTGGGAGATATCCGTCTGCCATCATCGGGCAATGAGAAATGTCGTTTCTTCCCTATTAATGTAAAGGTCGGATCAAGAGGTGTAAACACTGAGCGAACCTCAGAGGAGGTTTCGTGATATTGGCGCTTAATTTCTATTATTAGTGGCGCCAGAGTTGCGTTCGGTGCTCTTGATATTGTTTAACCAGATTTCTGGGCTTGTGTATGATATCTGATTGATACACGGAGTTGATAGAATGGAATGGATGCTCTCTTTCACTAGTCTGTTCTTCTAGTTCTTATCTTCATCAATTACTGAGATATTATCCCAATCCATCTGGTGGTTTTCCGTCCAACAATGATGGGCAAGATCACTTTTGTCATAACGGCCATGGGTCACATTTGCCTTATGTTCTTTGAGCCTGGTTCCTGTTTCTCTTTTCGATTGTCCTATATAAGATTTGGGACAATCTTTGCATGGTATTTTGTATACGACATTAGAATTTTTCTAGATCGTCAACTTCGTCTTTTGGTCTTGAAAGTGACTTTTTCAGTGTATGAAGATGATAAAAAGTGCACCTTATATTTTTTTTAGACAAAGAACGACGGATCTTTTCACTTGTCCCTCTGATGTATGGTAGGTTCATCGGACATATAGGCTCCTCTTTGTCTACCTCAGTAGTTTTTCTGGGTCTTGACATTCTCTTAGTGACTTTACGAATGTGATCTTGTTTATATTCATTAGCTTTAAGAACACTTGAGATCCTCTTGTATTCTCTATCTAGATCTTCAAGACCGCTCGTGATAGATTTCGCTCTGTTGAAAAGGGAAGATACGACACTGTTCTTGACACTGTCTAAGTGATGCGAGCCAGAATTCAGATATTGGTCAGTGTGAGTGGGCTTCCTGTACACTGATACACTTAGACTTTTATCGGCTTTCCGCTGGACTTCGGTGTCAAGAAAGGCTAGTTTACCGTCTTTCTCTACCTCCGTAGTGAATTTTAATTTCACATGGAGGAAGTTGATGTGATTGTAAAAGTCTTCCATCTTTTCCTTCTTTATTATCGCGAACACATCGTCAACATATCTTTCCCACACTTTTGTTTTCTTAATGTATGAGTCAAGGGCGAGAGATTCTTTCTCTTGCATGAAAATCTCAGCGACTACAGAGGAGGCAGGTTTTCCCATTGCGACTCCATCTGTTTGTGATATTTGTGCAGCTATTGTTAGCAAAGAATACAGGCGATAAAATTTATTTGGCAGCCATATTGGGAGGCCAAACGCAAGCCAAAGCAATTTGCTTCAACATCTGAATCTAGAAACAACATAATGCTCAAACCAGTCTTTATTTTTAGATCAGTGGCTGTATCTCACAGAAACTCCAGAATGTATTCCAGCGAAATACAAATTGTGGCTTTATCTCCCCAGATTTCAAATTGCAAGAGTATCAGCAGAAAGGAGAACTCGGTCATTCAAAAAAGGTGATTAGAAACAGCTTACCATGAGCAATGAAATTGATATTTTTACCAGCAGCGCCTGAACCAATTATTGCGGTCTTTGTAAAGTCGACTTTTGAAGAACTCGAATATCCACTCTTTTCATGTTTCCTCGGATTTGAACCTGAGTAATATAACATGATCAAGGTGATACAGTACTAACCCACCAATTAGAAACTGACTTATAAGAAACTTCAGCCTGTCAGATAGTACCAGCTTATCCTTATAGATTAGATTTTTCAGCTTGAATATTCATATTGTGCCGAAAATAATTCTGACTAAAAAGTTTTGGCATTTTAAGTGGCTTTCCTGCTGAATATAGTTTAATCTTTAGATGGTACAGAACTTCAGTATAGCCAGAAAAATCGGAAACATAGGGAAGCGAAAACATGGATTACTTAAGCTTTTCGTCTGACACTCAACAGAGTAATACGTCAGAAAGAGAACGAAACAGAAACCTAACTGATTTATATACCCAGATGTGGATCGAAATAGGCCAATCAGAACAACCATCGAGAACAACTATCTCGCGCCTCAAAAACTAGAAGATCACTCAAACATGACTCTGCTATAGGTCAACATTTGCTCGACAATCCAGAGTGTGCTAAAGCCTAAAGTGAGAATTGCTTTCGAATTATTGGCAGAGCAAGATCCACATTTCACTTAGGTATTTTGGAATCAGTCTACTTAAAAACCAGGGATCCCCTATTGTGTAGACAGAAAGAGTTCGTTTTCGCCTTAGGACTCTTAAAGTAATCTTATTGGTCAGCTCACTGTATCTCGGGTGCTGATTGGTTTTCCTACACCATACCAATCATTCACCTCTTTTCTGATTGGCCTATTTCGATTCACATCTGGGTATAATAAATCAGTTAGGTTTCTGTTTCGTTCTCTTTCTGACGTATTACTCTGTTGAGTGTCAGACGAAAAGCTGAAGTAATCCATGTGTTCGTTTCATTATGTTTCCGATTTTTCTGGCTATACTGAATATAGTTTACCTATTTCTTCTCAACCTATAACAAAATAGGCAGCCTGGTTTTGCAACATTCAGTTTCTTTGTGCCAAGTAAGTACTGTAATACAACAAAATATAGAATGTAATGGCTGTAACCGGGCTATATCCTTTATCCTGTTGCTTTCCTTTGAAACACCATAGTTATCAAATTTTCAAGGTTAGCAAGTCTCTTGCTTCATTATTTCAGGTCTAGATGTTGCAATGGTCTTGGTGGTACACTAGGTATTCATTAGAATAATAAATGACGAACTGAAATTCTGGATATTTGATTATTTATTGAAATATCCTAATATGTAAAGCAAGTAGTGGAAAATAAACCTTCGAGCTCTGTTGTGTTGCTCAACCATAGTTATTAGATTTGAACGGTTGGGAAGCACTTTTTCATTTCTTTGTTTAAGTTTGGAATGTTCTTAACATGGCACAAAGTTTGTTTAAGTTCATTAGAGAACTGATATACAATGAACTAAAATGTCGCATATATTGAAAAAGTATCCTAATATAATTGATTTGAAAACTATAATGTATCAAACAAGCATTGTAAAAGAAGCATTTGGGTTCAATGTCTCAAAGGCTATACGGTTAGGGTGGCAACAACTGAATCTCATAATGCAACTACTTAAAACATTCAGTTTCGAAGATATACTCGGGTACTAAACTTGATATAATTGAATTTAAGTCTCCAAGGGGCATATGCCTATCCCCCATCTTTGGTGGAAATGTCTAACCCATCACAGCACCATGACTTGCTCCTAGAAGTAATTACTGTACAAAACGCAATCACTGAAAATCTTACCGGAGATTCTGTCCCCATAGACAGCATTGATATACAATTTCTGCTTCATATCTTTCATATAACTATTAGCAGGTCCTGTTAAAGGTCGTTGGTATCTGTGAAGGAAAAATGTGATAAAAATTTCATATAACACTGAGGTAGATTGAATAAATTGATTGTAAATAGAATAGACATCACCGATAAATATTCTGTTGGCAAGTTTTATTACGAGCATGCTAGAAATGCTGAATGTTTTCGATTATACTTGATAGGCAATCATGCTTACCATCTTCGTAAGGTATGGGTTTATGCAGGAGGCATAAGGACCTGCTTTTCCACTGAATAGGTAGAGTTATTGAATAAGTACATTGAAAGCTGATAGACAAAATACACTTGACTGATATTTGCAACTTATGCGTCTATGTAGAGGGCACAAAGGGTCCACTGAAAAGGTAGACTAATCGAAGCAATCTAGTTATAGTTGATAGGGAAATACGCTAACTGGCTTTGTAAGGTATTTGTTATGTCCTATATAAATAAGTATCCACTGAATATATATACTAATTCAGTCGAGTAACAGTGTTCTGGAAAGTACTTGACTTTGTTTTGGATAGGGACATGCTGCCCAAAAAGGAAAATTATATCCATACTAATGTTCGCAAAAAGTGTACCCAAATGTACACCAGAATCCTAAAGTTGGATAACAAAACCCCATGTTTTCACCTGTTTTTAAAAAGGAAGCGTCTTCCCTTAATGTACTCGAGCCCCTTCTACACCCTAAATAAGTAGTAAAATTGAACATTACCTACAAACGACAGCACCACTTATAATGCTTGTCTTGATATTCCTCAAACCAGACGTCTGTAAATAGAGATCAGTACACACCATAAGATATTTGATCAAAATGATTTGTGAGAATGAGAACTGAAATCCGAACCAGCATGATTTAAATTGAAATTCTCTCAAAAGTGACTGACTAAGCGGGTCATTGTTCGTCTTTTCAAGTCCAAAGACATCTCTTAATAAAGAAATGTGTAAAAATTCAATAATGTTGAGTTCCTCTAAAGATCATCTGGTAATTCAATAACTTGATAAATAAGCGCAAGATTGCTAAAAGTTTAAAGAAAACTACGACCTTGAAATCAAGTAAAACAAAATTATTCAGAAAAAATCAGGTCTCTCCTTACTCTAATCTACAAAAGTTGCAGAATTAATAAGCAGAGGGTTCTAATAAAAGCGGGGGCGGGGTTATTAGCGGGGTGATGGCTGAGGTTGAGAAGTGACTCTTTTTACTATAAAGCTTAAAAGCCCCCTCCAAGAGAATTCCTAATCTCCTGTAGTTTTGATTTGTCGAAGTCTGAGTTCTCTCTTCTCAGCAAGACTAGACTTTCTGTCAGGCTTGCTCCATTTTTGTCCCAACCAGTGCCTCACTTCAGCCGGGCTGCTTCCGTTGCTCGTCAACCCAGTCTCATCCAGTCTCATTCACTGCCTCTGTATTTGATTGGTTTGATTGGTTTTGCTGTAAAACATTTTAAAGAAGAATTGGTACAAACCGATTTGGAAAAATCAGGCGAGTATCCAGAATTGGAAAAGGCAATCAGTTTTGCAGTAGAGGAATCTTCCATGCAGATTTCACCAGTAGTTTTGTCCTATAAATGTAAAATATGGAGAAATGAAGAAAAATAATCCCTATATAATAGACTGGCAGAGTTTTGAACAGTAACTATTCACTTATCTAATTATATATTACATGATAATAGAAATCCCTTCTGCAAAATTATAAAAAGTGACTAGATAAGTAAATAAGATAACTCAGGTAAAATTTTAGATGCAATACGGGAAAATCGTTCACACTCTGTCCCATATCACCTTCTGAAAGGATGATTCTGTCACATAAAAACTGGAAAAAGCAAGAACGGAATTGTATTGGGCCATCCTGATAGACTCTGCAACCCTGTCGCATAATTTTATCCAGAAAAATACACGCAATCCCATTCTATTTACAGAAAAAGATACCCTGTTTAAAAAGACATCCCATCAGATTATGTATCTGCCAAATGTCATATAATGTGAAGAATGGTGGTCAGAAATTCGTGCTTCACCCACTCAGTCCTTATTTGCCGCGACAAAAAATTACTTGGGGTGCCATATTTCCCATCTACTCCTCCAGTTTGATGATGCCCAAGACAGACCAACGTGTGTCTTACCATTTGCTTTCCACTACTAGAGACTCCAAATGCAAGCCATTTATTCTTGCTGCTGATTGCCACATCGATAGACATGCTGGAAGCATTATGTTTGTATGAAATAAGAATGTTACAGGAAGTGCTGCCAGCGCATGTCGGCGGTTCCCGAAAACAACCAGCTGATTTGCCACACTCAGACGTGTCTATCTGCAATTAAGTAAAATACAAAATTAATATTTGTTAGAAATAGGCTAATTGAACATGTTTTTATGACAAGAATAGCTCAGTGGTTAGGTCACTCATTTCTTGTTCGGTTTTAACGAGCCAAGGTTTAAGCCCTATCCTATTCTCAGATCTACAGTTCCGCGTCAGGTTACCTCCAACAAGGTGGCCAGAAACCCAAACACAGAGGCTATTTCCTAGATACATGTATTAAAGATTTGTACCAAGACTATTAACATGTGGTATTCTCTATACTCTGATGGGGCTGGATGAATATCATATCATCTATATGCTCCAATGTGGCGATAGCTGCCCTGTCCTCTATCCTTTAGTGCTAAAACTGCAGGCCTGTTACATAATGTGTAAAAAGAAAATTTGCCAGATCTCTGTAATTCCAGTAAAAATAGTCATAGGTATGGTAATGTGAAGAAAAAGTACCAAGGTCACACTGCTAAATAAGGCTAGCTGTCTAGCTATTTCTTGGGCCTGTTGTGCTTTGCCCTACGCCCTATCCTCTAGTGCTAAAACTGCAGGCCTGTTACATGAAGTGTGCAAAGAAAATTTGCCAGATCTCTGTAATTCCAGTAAAAGTAGTCATAGGTATGGTAATGTGAAGAAAAAGCACCAAGGTCACACTGCTAAATAAGGCTAGCTGTCTAGCTATTTCTTGGGCCTGTTGTGCTTTGCCCTACGCCCTATCCTCTAGTGCTAAAACTGCAGGCCTGTTACATTAAGTGTGCGAGGAAAATTTGCCAGATCTCTGTAATTCCAGTAAAAGTAGTCATAGGTATGGTAATGTGAAGAAAAAGCACCAAGGTCACACTGCTAAATAAGGCTAGCTGTCTAGCTATTTCTTGGGCCTGTTGTGCTTTGCCCATTAATTTTACAAAGAGAGTAAGCGTATTTGCCTATCAACTATCAACTAAACCAAGGCCAAGAACTTTTATCTTATTCTAAGCTTAATTGAATTCCAGCAACATACGTAAAACATGTTTTAATGAAAATCCCATAACTGACTAACGAAAAGCATCAAAAGATATGATTGAAGATCGAATAACAACTTTATCATTCAACGAGCCGATAAAAGAAAGAGTAGGAAAAAAGGCAAAGCTCAAGAGCTGATATACAGATGATGCTATCTTAAGTAAACTAAACTACATTTGATTGGAGATGAAAGAAACTTATCTAATAAGAGCCGAATGTATTTTGCACTAAAAGTAAAGTTAAATAGGATGGTACTCTATTCAGAAAAAAGTATTCATTGTCTTCTTTTACCCAACTAATTTCTCTTTAAAAGTAAATTTTCTTGCACGAGCAACTACGATTTTTGATTAAAAATTTCTGCTTAATTAGATTACTGGCATTTAAAAGTTGCTACAGAGCCAGTGTGGTGTAACGTGTAGCAACATTTAAATGGAGGTCAGGGGGTAGATATCTGCTGTTACGCACAATTTTCAGTTGAAATCTGCTGTTCTGCTAATTTGAAGTATAGATGATTATGTTTCCAACTGAAAAAGCCTAGCTGTCAAATACGTAAACAACTCTGTCAATCTGTAAATATTTACAAACATTCCATACTCCATGTATCATTTTCAAGAAAATTCCAATTCAGTCAGAAGAATGAAGAATTCCTTTGTTTCGTCTCTAAATTGCAAGAACTCTGTGTTCTGCTACAAATTTTGTCCAATTCAAGAGTCCCTTGAACCCTGATGATGACCCCCTCTTTCAGGCCCTGATAGAAATACAAAATAACAAACCAGCTGGGCAGAGGATAAGCTGACGAATGATACCAATGAAAATAATATGCCAACCAAGCAGAACCGCATGCTGCCTGTAAAAACAATTTTATATTAACAGGAGCCTCAAATTCTGCCAAATGCTAAGAGCAAGTTAAGAACAAGCTGAAGGTGGCTGTTCTTTGTTTAATAGCTCAATACGTGTAATACGTGCATTATCAGAAATAACCATAAGACTGAGCAATATATTTGTTAAATCTTTGCCAGAGCAAAAATGAACAAAAATGCACATGTGTTGTTCAAACAACATAGAAATTAGGGATAGGGCTTTAAGTCAATAAGTTGTGTATTAAGGTTTTGTCTCAACAGTTTTGGCTAGGATTGAAGATGCATTTCAATATTTTAAATAGCTTGAATTCATTTCAGTATCTTGAATAGCATATGAATTTATTTTGATATTCTCCTAGGTAATCCTTACCTTTGAATATGTGGCACTCCCATTTTTACTCAGTCTAGAGGTCTTGTGCAATTTGCAAGGTAGCTTATTTTGCAGCATGCACACATTTACTATTTTGGAAATCCTCTTTCAATTTATATTTTTCAGATAATTTTCTGAATCTGTGTTCTGCTTGTCAAGTGAGGTTCCATATGGCCTAACTCCTCTTGGACCCCCTACACTTTAAAGTCAAGCACCCGAATCGGCCTCATTATTTTCGGTTTCTCGTGAAAATATCTAACATATAAATCAATCAAAAGGCATTCCTTTAAAGGACCTCTTTTTAACACTTCCTAGTTCCTCATCTATGCCCTTATCTAAAATTTCCTGCCATAAATTTGAGAATTCCACATCAAAATTGATACCTTTGCACTATTTACTTCGCAATACCACAGGGCATTCAACAAAATACTAGTGGGTGCGGGTGCGGGTATGCTGACAAAATCCCAATTCCTGGAAGTTTATAGATTTATTCACACAATTTTTTTATGCTCATTAATTTTTCATGATTATACACTTTTTTTTATAAAGAACCTGGGTCAGGACCTAGTTCTTTAAGTTCGTTATTTTGAGACCTCGTTTGATCACTTTGTAGTTCTAAAAGTTCCTTAGTAGTTCCTTAATTTTAAGTGTTTACTTAGAAGATGAAATTAAGTATTAACGCAAGATAAGCATTAAAATTCAACATTTTTCAATAAACTTGTGATAAGGAAACATGAAACATATCATAACACAAAGAAGCTTAGGCTAGGCCTATAAAACGTAAAAGTTAGTTATATAGTCATTAGAGAAGTGGCATATCTACACCAAATGAATATATGCAAAATTATAAAGTCCCTTAGTGATTTGACCTTTAGTAGTAAAAGTAAAAGTTCCTTAAGTTTTTCGACCTTCGACATATAGGTTCCTTATTAAAGGTTCTTCATAAAAAAAGCATGTATAGAAAGTATTTAAAAGCTATTTTCAACGATTGATGATTCATTGGCAACGAAAATCCTTCACAGGAGATCTGACTGGTGGGAAAAACCAAAACAAAAACATGCTCATCCATGGCAACTGGAAGAAAGAATGGTCTTTCCATGCATGATTCATGAGGACGGGAAGGTTTGTTTTCCAAATTTTCTATCAATATTTACCTAGTCGAAAATATTGCGCCAAGCAACATATCAACATGTTCCCTAAGCCAATCTTATTGATCATTCATTCTAGAATACCCCTTCATCATCAAAAGACCATTTGTTTGGCATAGCATTCTAGTACACGTTTTCCAATCAAAATAATCATCTTAAATCAAATCTTCTGTTCTGCAAATCTAATCTTTAATCTAATCTACACATCTACGCATCCGATCTAAATAAAAATTCCATTAGGGCAGTTGCAGTAGGGAGAAATGAGAACTTACCGACGAGGAAACGACAATTATACCTCAAACGTTTCTATTTCTCAAAATTGTTCCACGGAATACGCTTTGCAACTTTCGATCGCCAAATCAAATAGAAATCAAAGAAGATAGTGTTTACACAGACACACCTTCTATCGCTTAGCCTTCCGACTTGTCCTTTACTGAATACTTGACTGAACTGACATAACCTGTCAAAGTCCAGTGACTTGACTGACAGATTATTGTGTGTACACAGACTGAATTGAATTTTTAGCTCTGTTGTTGCTGTTGTTGCTCAATCAGGGGTCGGCATCAGGGTTGCCATATAAACGATTTACGTAGCTTCATCAGGGCTACCAGCAAAGTCAGGGTTTCGGCTTTCGAAGGTTTCGATGATGATGATGATGATGATGATGATAGTCAGGGCCGTCGCGACCGGGGGGTGTGGGGGGGTGCAACACCCCCCCAATAGAAATTCTGGAAAAATTTCAGGTAAAATCACGACTTCAGAAAAAAAAGTTAAAGTGAATGAGACTACTTCCTTACACTGTAAATGTTGCATATTCTATTGTCCATTTGCTGTGTGATGACTGATACAACACCGGATATCAGTAACCAAGATGAGTTATCAGTTGCTGTAAGATTCATCAACACAAAAACTTGCAAGCCAGAAGAACGTTTGGTAAAAGTGGCTGAAGCAAAAGACAAAACAGAAGCTGGACAAGCAACAGATATACTTGATTGGCTGAAATCAAGTGGAATTCCACTCTCCACAGTTCAGCTCCAGACGTACGATTCAACGGCAAGCATGTCTGGATGTAACAAAGGTGCCCAACAAAAAGTCAGCAAGCCCTTGGACGACGAATCCCCTACACCAAGTGCTTACCACATGGCACAAATCTGGTGATAGAGCATGCGTGTGAAGCATCGCCCCTGATCTCAAAAATCTTTAATTGCGTACAACAGCTTTATACATTCTTCTCGAAGAGTGCGAAACGGCATTCTCAGCTAAAGGAAGCGATGCAAGAAGTGGAGAATGCACTGCAGCTTCGGAATCTATCGCAAACAAGATGGTCAGCTAGACCAGAATCGATAGAGGCAGTCTGGAGAAGCCTGGATGCCACCATCCAAGTGCTGCATCTCAATAAAGAAGAAGGAGATTTAGAAGCAAATATAAAAGCTACTGGTCTCATTAACGCAGTAGTAAAGATTGACTTTGTTTGTGGCATTATGTTGCTTAAAAACATAATGTATAAAACAAAAATGCTGGTCGATTTCCTCCAAGGGGAAAACATAGACATGCCTGGTGCAGTAATAGCCATGGAGTCAACCTTAGCCTCGCTAAAAAGGCTTAGATCGTCTGACAATGAAGTATCGGATGAAATTGTGGCAGCAATGATTTTTGCAAAGTCTCTTGGAATAGATCCAGATTCAGACTTCCTTCGGCTGCATCGAGCAAGGAGAATACCGCATCGTCTAGATAGATAGACCTGAGACAGCTTCAACGGAGATACACACTGTTCAAGTTTATTATAAATCTCAATTTTTCATCTTCATGGACACGCTTATAAATGACCTCGAAGACAAGTTGGAGTTAGTGAAAGACACGTTCGATTGCTTCCTTACAGTTTTGGAACCAGAAAAGTCAGGAACTGTTGATGATGCTAAGAGTCTCTTGGAAAGGTTTCCTGCAGCATTTACTGAAGAATCCTCAACAGCTATCCACAACGAACTCGAAATATTCAAGAGGCATATTCAAGTAGACAGGGAAAAGACAGAAAAGGAAAAGTTTGAAGACTCGACTGTCGGTCCTAAGTAGAATGTAAAGTGGGCGTCCGAGCGCAGTATGACGTCACTAGCGACCGCGGGGAAACCCCCTCTTCCTCTCAGGGAAAGTCCCCTGGTCCATGTAAGGGAAACCCCCTCTTCCTCTCAGGGAAAGTCCCCTAGTCCATGTAAGGGAAACCCCCTCTTCCTCTCAGGGAAAGTCCCCTGGGAAAGTCCCTTTTAGGGAAATACCCTCAGAGCTTTTTAGACTTATATAAAAAAGTTAACCAAAAAGATTTCATTTAACTATAAATTATTGTCTAGATACCCATCATTAGACGGAAGCAAAAATGATTTCCGCAGCTTTTTACGTATGTAATGCTATATATGAAACTATAAAAAAGCAACGTGAATTAACTAGAAAAGATTTAGTCGCATATTATTTAGAGAGAAATTATGTTTCCTGGAACCTTTTTTCGGAAGCGAAACTTTTCAAGAAGATCTCATTAGATGTAACGTTTGTAAACAGATCCTATTACCATTGGATGCAAGATCTTTTACGATTCGCAAGAGATAAAAACACTCTGCTGATAAAGGATATGATTTGACAACAGCAGGTTTGATCAAAATCCCAAGCTGTATATCTGACCATTAATCTTTTGGAGATGCTAATCGAAGATGGAAATTGGGGAAGAATAGCTGTGCTAGTACTTTTTATAGAAGAACTTGCTGAAGCTGTAGCGAGATCTTCCGATAGAGCTGCAGCAACATCATTCATCGAGATAATAAAAGAAGAAATAAACAACAAAGCCCTAGGAAAATGGGGTGAAAAACTCTTTCAATCGACTCGGATTGTTTTATCTTGTATTAATCAATTTGAAATGATTATAATTGTTTTCATGAAGAAAGCAATTCCTTTATATACTCTCTAAACTCTAATAAAAACAAATTGCAAGAGGGCACAAAATTACCTACCAGGGAAATTCCCTTCGAGGGAAATTCCCTGACGTCATCTGCATTTTGATTGGTTGAAATGAGGGAAACTCCCTCCAGATTTTTCCATAAGCGAAAAATCTCTATATTCCAAGATATCCCAGATTTCGAGTAACTTGAAAACAAAACATGAAATGGGAATATTCAAAGAAAAACGTGCAAGCTGTTGAAGAAGCGTTTGAAAAACATTTCTGAAAGAAGGACACTATGAAAGATAGACCATTTTCTACATTAACAAACCATAATATATTAACATTTTCCAAGTATTGTTATATCCTACTATATGGAAATGCTGGAGTACTATTAAATACAAGTTCATTCCCAGCCCCATCCTCAGAATCACTAGCTTCCTCTTCTTTGTCATTCTTTGCTTGACGTATGATGAGATATTTTCTTTTCTCAATAGCATAATCTAAGGCCTCTTGCATGTCCATATCATCTTCCCTCTGTGCTTTTTGCATTGTTGCTATAACTGCAGTTACCACCGCATCATTCTCAAAACTTCTATTGTATAAAAATTTACGTTTGAAAACTTGCAATATGTTTTCATCTTCATCAACTTCCTCACGCATGGAAGGCCATACATCCCCTAAAGGAAAATCCTCCTCATTGGTGTCGGTTTCATCATTACCAGGATCGCTTTCAACTTCTATCTCATCTTCTGAATCAGACTCTTCACTGCTCTCCTTGTGCATCTCTTCTTCATGTCGTCTAACATTACTACTATATTTAGAAGAAAATTCACATTTATCACATTTATACTGATTCATGGTTAGCTGTTTACTTACAATTTTATATAACTCAGTTGCTGTTTAACTATAGATATAACTCGCTTGCTTTTATAGATAAGTACCTCCATTCAAAATGATACGGAAGGGAGGTTCTACCTTTGGAGTTAACAATATTTCCAATTAAACAAAACACTACGCTGGGATAATGCTAACTAATCCTGATTAATGATTACTCCATTCTAGCTAATCATTCCTAATCATTACCTGATCATTACTTGATCTTTAACTGATCCTCAGTAATCATTGGTAATAACTACCAGATTATTAGTTGATCCTTAACTAATCATCACTGATCTTCACTAATCATTCCCAATTATTACCTGATCATTACTTGATCTTTAACTGATCCTCAGTAATCATTGGTTATAACTACCTGATCATTAGTTGATCCTTAACTAATCATCACTGATCTTCACTAATCATTCCCAATCATTATCTGATCATTAGTTGATCCTTGATTGATCTTTACTAATCATTCCTAATGATTACCTGATAATAAGTTGATCCTCACTCATCATTCCTAATGATTACCTGATCATTAGTTGATCCTTCATTGATCTTTACTAATCATTCCTAATGATTACCTGATCATTAGTTGATCCTTAACTGATCCTCATTGATCCTCACTAATGATTCCTAATCATTACTTGACAATTGTTTGATCCTTCACTGATCCTTACTAATCATTCCCAATGATTACCTGATCATTAGTTGATCCTTCACTAATCTTTTCTAATAATTCCCAATCATTACCTGATCATTAGTTGATCCTTAACTAATCATCACTGATCTTCACTAATCATTCCCAATCATTATCTGATCATTAGTTGATCCTTTATTGATCTTTACTAATCATTCCTAATGATTACCTGATAATTAGTTGATCCTCACTCATCATTCCTAATGATTACCTGATCATTAGTTGATCCTTCATTGATCTTTACTAATCATTCCTAATGATTACCTGATCATTAGTTGATCCTTAACTGATCCTCATTGATCCTCACTAATGATTCCTAATCATTACTTGACAATTGTTTGATCCTTCACTGATCCTTACTAATCATTCCTAATCATTACCTGATCATCTGTTGATCCTTCATTGATCTTTACTAATCATTCCTTATGATTACCTGAATCGATCCTCATGTATCCTAACTCATCATTCCTTATCATTAACTGATCATCTGTTGATCCTTAACTGACCCTCGTTGATCCTCATTTATCATTCCTAATGATTACCTGATCATTAGTTGATCCTTCATTGATCTTTACTAATCATTCCTAATGATTACCTGATCATTAGTTGATCCTTAACTGATCCTCATTGATCCTCATTAATCATTCCTAATCATTACTTGACAATTGTTTGATCCTTCACTGATCCTTACTAATCATTCCCAATGATTACCTGATCATTAGTTGATCCTTCACTGATCCTAACTAATCATTCCTAATCATTACCTGATCATCTGTTGATCCTTCATTGATCTTTACTAATCATTCCTTATGATTACCTGAATCGATCCTCATGTATCCTAACTCATCATTCCTTATCATTAGTTGATCATCACTGATCCTAACTAATCATTTCGAATAATTTGAAGATCGATGAGGATCAGTAATGGATCCATTAATGATCAGGTAATCATTAGAAATGAGTAGTAAAGATAAGTGAAGGATCAAATAATGATCAGGTAATCATTAGGAATGATAAATGAGGATCAATTAAGGATCAACAGATGATCAGGTAATCATTAGGAATGATTAGTTAGGATCAGTAAATCAACTAATGATCAGGCAATGATTAGAAATGATTAGTTAGGATCAGTTAGGGATCAACTAATGATCAGGTAATCATTAGGAATGATTAGTAAGGATCAGTGAAGGATCAAACAATTGTCAAGTAATGATTAGGAATCATTAGTGAGGATCAATGAGGATCAGTTAAGGATCAACTAATGATCAGGTAATGATTAGAAATGATTAGAAAAGATTAGTGAAGGATCAACTAATGATCAGGTAATCATTGGGAATGATTAGTAAGGATCAGTGAAGGATCAAACAATTGTCCGTTAATGATTAGGAATCATTAGTGAGGATCAATAAGGATCAGTTAAGGATAAACTAATGATCAGGTAATCATTAGGAATGATTAGTAAAGATCAATGAAGGATCAACTAATGATCAGGTAATCATTAGGAAAGATTAATGAGGATCAATGAGGATCGATTCAGGTAATCATTAGGAATGATTAGTAAAGATCAATGAAGGATCAACTAATGATCAGGTAATCATTAGGAATGATTAGTTAGAATCAGTAAATCAACTAATGATCTGGTAATGATTAGAAATGATTAGTTAGGATCAGTTAGGGATCAACTAATGATCAGGTAATCAATAGGAATGATTAGTTAGGAGCAGTGAAGGATCAACTAATGATCAGGTAATCATTGGGAATGATTAGTAAGGATCAGTGAAGGATCAAACAATTGTCAAGTAATGATTAGGAATGATTAATGAGGATCAATGAGGATCAGTTAAGGATCAACTAATGATCAGGTAATCATTAGGAATGATTAGTAAAGATCAATGAAGGATCAACTAATGATCAGGTAATCATTAGGAATGATGAGTGAGGATCAACGAGGGTCAGTTAAGGATCAACAGATGATCAGTTAATGATAAGGAATGATGAGTTAGGATACATGAGGATCGATTCAGGTAATCATAAGGAATGATTAGTAAAGATCAATGAAGGATCAACAGATGATCAGGTAATGATTAGGAATGATTAGTAAGGATCAGTGAAGGATCAAACAATTGTCAAGTAATGATTAGGAATCATTAGTGAGGATCAATGAGGATCAGTTAAGGATCAACTAATGATCAGGTAATCATTAGGAATGATTAGTAAAGATCAATGAAGGATCAACTAATGATCAGGTAATCATTAGGAATGATGAGTGAGGATCAACTAATTATCAGGTAATCATTAGGAATGATTAGTAAAGATCAATAAAGGATCAACTAATGATCAGATAATGATTGGGAATGATTAGTGAAGATCAGTGATGATTAGTTAAGGATCAACTAATGATCAGGTAATGATTGGGAATTATTAGAAAAGATTAGTGAAGGATCAACTAATGATCAGGTAATCATTGGGAATGATTAGTAAGGATCAGTGAAGGATCAAACAATTGTCAAGTAATGATTAGGAATCATTAGTGAGGATCAATGAGGATCAGTTAAGGATCAACTAATGATCAGGTAATCATTAGGAATGATTAGTAAAGATCAATGAAGGATCAACTAATGATCAGGTAATCATTAGGAATGATGAGTGAGGATCAACTTATTATCAGGTAATCATTAGGAATGATTAGTAAAGATCAATCAAGGATCAACTAATGATCAGATAATGATTGGGAATGATTAGTGAAGATCAGTGATGATTAGTTAAGGATCAACTAATGATCAGGTAGTTATAACCAATGATTACTGAGGATCAGTTAAAGATCAAGTAATGATCAGGTAATAATTGGGAATGATTAGTGAAGATCAGTGATGATTAGTTAAGGATCAACTAATAATCTGGTAGTTATTACCAATGATTACTGAGGATCAGTTAAAGATCAAGTAATGATCAGGTAATGATTAGGAATGATTAGCTAGAATGGAGTAATCATTAATCAGGATTAGTTAGCATTATCCCAGCGTAGTGTTTTGTTTAATTGGAAATATTGTTAACTCCAAAGGTAGAACCTCCCTTCCGTATCATTTTGAATGGAGGTACTTATCTATAAAAGCAAGCGAGTTATATCTATAGTTAAACAGCAACTGAGTTATATAAAATTGTAAGTAAACAGCTAACCATGAATCAGTATAAATGTGATAAATGTGAATTTTCTTCTAAATATAGTAGTAATGTTAGACGACATGAAGAAGAGATGCACAAGGAGAGCAGTGAAGAGTCTGATTCAGAAGATGAGATAGAAGTTGAAAGCGATCCTGGTAATGATGAAACCGACACCAATGAGGAGGATTTTCCTTTAGGGGATGTATGGCCTTCCATGCGTGAGGAAGTTGATGAAGATGAAAACATATTGCAAGTTTTCAAACGTAAATTTTTATACAATAGAAGTTTTGAGAATGATGCGGTGGTAACTGCAGTTATAGCAACAATGCAAAAAGCACAGAGGGAAGATGATATGGACATGCAAGAGGCCTTAGATTATGCTATTGAGAAAAGAAAATATCTCATCATACGTCAAGCAAAGAATGACAAAGAAGAGGAAGCTAGTGATTCTGAGGATGGGGCTGGGAATGAACTTGTATTTAATAGTACTCCAGCATTTCCATATAGTAGGATATAACAATACTTGGAAAATGTTAATATATTATGGTTTGTTAATGTAGAAAATGGTCTATCTTTCATAGTGTCCTTCTTTCAGAAATGTTTTTCAAACGCTTCTTCAACAGCTTGCACGTTTTTCTTTGAATATTCCCATTTCATGTTTTGTTTTCAAGTTACTCGAAATCTGGGATATCTTGGAATATAGAGATTTTTCGCTTATGGAAAAATCTGGAGGGAGTTTCCCTCATTTCAACCAATCAAAATGCAGATGACGTCAGGGAATTTCCCTCGAAGGGAATTTCCCTGGTAGGTAATTTTGTGCCCTCTTGCAATTTGTTTTTATTAGAGTTTAGAGAGTATATAAAGGAATTGCTTTCTTCATGAAAACAATTATAATCATTTCAAATTGATTAATACAAGATAAAACAATCCGAGTCGATTGAAAGAGTTTTTCACCCCATTTTCCTAGGGCTTTGTTGTTTATTTCTTCTTTTATTATCTCGATGAATGATGTTGCTGCAGCTCTATCGGAAGATCTCGCTACAGCTTCAGCAAGTTCTTCTATAAAAAGTACTAGCACAGCTATTCTTCCCCAATTTCCATCTTCGATTAGCATCTCCAAAAGATTAATGGTCAGATATACAGCTTGGGATTTTGATCAAACCTGCTGTTGTCAAATCATATCCTTTATCAGCAGAGTGTTTTTATCTCTTGCGAATCGTAAAAGATCTTGCATCCAATGGTAATAGGATCTGTTTACAAACGTTACATCTAATGAGATCTTCTTGAAAAGTTTCGCTTCCGAAAAAAGGTTCCAGGAAACATAATTTCTCTCTAAATAATATGCGACTAAATCTTTTCTAGTTAATTCACGTTGCTTTTTTATAGTTTCATATATAGCATTACATACGTAAAAAGCTGCGGAAATCATTTTTGCTTCCGTCTAATGATGGGTATCTAGACAATAATTTATAGTTAAATGAAATCTTTTTGGTTAACTTTTTTGTATAAGTCTAAAAAGCTCTGAGGGTATTTCCCTAAAAGGGACTTTCCCAGGGGACTTTCCCTGAGAGGAAGAGGGGGTTTCCCTTACATGGACTAGGGGACTTTCCCTGAGAGGGTTTCCCCGCGGTCGCTAGTGACGTCATACTGCGCTCGGACGCCCACTTTACATTCTACTGTCCTATGACGATAAGTGAAGCCAGGTATCAAGCACTAAAGTATTCCCGTGATCACTTTCTTTTCACGTCAGTTGCGAAACTATATCAGCTTTTCTTGATATTGGCTCCTTCAGTTTGTAAGAATGAACAATCCTTTAGCGCTTTGCGAAGGGTGAAGAATTATCTTCGAAACAGCATGTCTGGTGACCGCCTGAATGACTGCATGCTTTTAGTTCAAGAAAAAGACATAACGGATCAGGTTGCAGAGAATTGCAAAGAAGTGGGCAATGCTGAAGAATCGGCGTAAAAAGATCAATGAAAACTTTGAGGCTACCCTCTAATTGTTATGCTATAAGCTTTTCGAATAAATGACGTTTCTAGTTTTATGATTTTTAATGAAGAATCGGCGTGAAAAGATCAATGAAAACTTTGAGGCTATCCTCTAATTGTTATGTTATAAGTTTTTTGAATCAATGAAGTTTCTAGCTTTAACGTTTTATTTTTACTTCGCAAAAGCTGCACATTTGAAAGACTTGAACCTAATTCTAGCTACGTAAAACTGCTAATTAACATTCCAAAAATGATTTTACTCGCAAAAATATTTTCAGGTAAATTATGCCTTGACCAGGTAAATCTACACCCAACACCCCCCCAAACAAGATTGCTTCGCGACGGCCCTGATGATAGTGATTCATGAAAACATATTTCGTTAAAACTAACTACATACGTTTCATACGCCCCAGAAGAAGCAAAGCTTATCGAGCCTGGGGCGTTTACAACAAAACAAAAAGCATTATAAAATTTAACAACTACTCTATAAGGTTAAATACAATGAAGATACATTAGTGGTTAGAAAAAAGCTATGAAATGCCAAGACAAGAAAACTGAATTGCTAGAGAAAATTAAAGTATTTTTATTTATTTTTACACGTATGATTCTAGTTTGTATTCTTTCAGCAGGGCCCACGCCACCAGGGGGGCCACAGGGGCCATGGCCCCCCCACAAATTTGGCCAAAAATATTTTTTTAAGTTTTCAAATTTGAGTACATTAATCTAATGAGAAGTAAGATAACCACAGTGTATTCACGGTCCTACGTAGCAGGCAGTCAAGGGGCAGTTGCTCCCCCAGAAGTTTCCAAAAGATAATAGAAAATATCCTCAAAACTTTTTTCAAAGGGGTTTTGCCCCCTTTCTCTGTGTACAGCTCTAAGTTTGTGGATTTTGCTTTCAAAATCAGCTAGCCTCATAATTGATAACTGAAGACAAAAATGAATTGGTGTTCTCTTTCGGTCGAGGAATACAAAGACCTCGTAGACAATATCTCCTTTGTAAACATTGCAAATGACTTTTTGGAAAATAAGTCGAAACGCGTAACGCCTTTCAAAAAGTTTACCGACTCTGACTTATAAATGGTCGTAAAGTTATAGACTGGCCCTGTTTGAGTTCTGTTGAAAATGATATTTGTTAGATCTCCGCACAGATTTGGAGTTAAATATTGAGATCAAGTGTCCGTTATTCAAAATAAATATGTCTTTGTCCCCATATCTACATGGTTAGCAAAAGGGCATTGGGTATTCAGGGGCTATATAACGTATTTTGTTTTTGTGTTTTTCTATTATCATGTAGGAAGAGAATTTACAGGATCCTAGGCCATTCTAAGGCTTAGAAATGGTAGGATTTCGGGAGCTCCCAGGGGCTCCGCCCCCTGGATCCCTACCAGGGCTCTGCCCAGGGCCCGCCAGGGGGCTTTTAGCGCCCCAAACCCCCAGCTATCTAGGGCATTTGACCATAAGTCATTTGAGTATACCTACGCACGGTCCCCCTAAAATTTCTATATCTTACTTTTGGCCCCCCACAACTAAATTCATGGCGTGGGCCCTGTTCAGAGCTTGTAAGTATCCTATTTGGGGGGCTATCTTTTTCAATTCACGAGGTTGAGAGTTCCAGAACCTTTAGACCAGGTTAAAATGGAGGTAGGTACCACCTTAAGGCGGAGAAATTCTAACTATGATTTTCATATTCCCAGACACTCCAGTAATTAAGAAAATGGCGGTAAACGGGCATCTGTTGGGGTTTAGGGGTTAAATACGGGGGTTTAATAATCAGAAATCAAAGGCTTTGCCTCTGCGGAGGAGGAAAATGCTTTTTCGCCTTTTCACAATCAATATTGGCAGAAAAGCCTTGTTTTTCACCATAATGATCTTTATCGAGTTTAAGATGTTATTCATATCCATAATCAAGTCACGTGACCATTATTGCCCTCTTTACCATATATGGTAAATTTGTAATTTCATTCGAAGTTGGTGCTTGTTTTGCATTTTTACCTACTTTACAGTATCATTTGAGACTTTTCTTAGAACTTTTGTCGATGACTCATGTTGGGCCAGCAAATATGAAATTAATTGGAATGGTATCAATAATCCCCATCCGCTTTTCTTTGCTTTCAATAACGTTCAATCGAGTAAAATAAAATATAACTGACAATAGTTAGCTGTCTGCTCCGCTTCGCTTTTTGTTTGTTTGTTAACCTTGGCTATGCTTCCTACAAAACAGAATCTTTTGGCTTTCTTTTCGTTCTACTGTTTGATCATTCAAGCTCTGATCATTAACCATAGGTAGTGCTGTGGTTGCACGGGCTCGGTTCTATTTGGAATCGTAACCAAACAGGTACGCTTAGGCCTTGCGTTTATGCGGAACCGACTGACTGGAACCGTTTCAAAGAGAACTGCTAGCCGTGCCAAATGGGCCTACATACGAAGTCGATAAAGTTCCGTTTCACCTTAAGTAAGTTCATTTGGTTCATTACGGAACGGCTCCAGAAGATCCCGTGCAAAAGCTGCTTTAAAACAGTTTTTCTTTCTTACTAAATTATTCGATAATTTAAAAAGAAACGTTACCATAAAGAAGGGCACAAAGGAAAAACCACTGAATCAAATAGAAAAATGTTCTGTTAAAGTTAGGTACCTGATACTAACTGTGTATATTATTCCTTTCTAAACTAATATTACATGTTTATTACATATATAAGCTATGGAGGAAAGTGATAAATGCTGTCTTGCTATTTTTGAAGTTATTAAGACGATAAGAGGCAAGAAACAACGGCCAGACACAGAGAATGTGGTTGAAGATACCGTGAAGAATACCGGCCTAAGCCCAGCAGAAGTTAAAAAATATTTTAATTTCCTTGTTGAGACTGGAGCAATATACAACAAACCAACATTGGCAGGCAGGGATTCTTTTTATATATTCGAAGAGGAAATTTCACGAGACAAAACAGGTAAAACCGAAAATATCAATGGGAAGGGCACAAACGACATCTCAGTTGACGAACTCAGTCTTGGCCTGGGCGACGATTCGCATCATCTTGAACCACAAACAACGCACAGCATCAAAACTGAGTTTTCCGAATTTATGGAATTATTCGGTAGGTTAACTGATGATATTCGGCAGTTGACAAGAGATTTATATGTAGAGAAAAGCAAAAATGAGATTTTAAAAGAAGCAAACTTCGAGTTGAAACTAGAAAATATGCGGCTGACAGGTTGCAAGCTTGAAAAAAGCCCTAGAGAGCCCTCCGCATTGTTCACTACCAATGAAAATAAGAAGGATAAAAATACAAACGAATCCTCTGTAAGTGCTGTGGCAAACAATGACAACCATCACGAGGGACCTACAGTAATCGAGGAGATCATCGTTTCTGAAAATCGAAATAAAAGCTCAAACAATCAGCCGAACAAAAGAAAAAGAACTAGCAAAAAGAGAAGAAATCGAAATAAGAACGAACTTTTGAACAGCACTACTCAAGAAAGACAAACATCATCAGCCGCAGAAGCTATCAGTGAAATTCAAGTTAGCTTGACTGCCAACAACAACAACAGTAGTAGCATCAGTAGTAGCACCAACGACAGCAACGATGACAACAACAGGAGCAGCAATCAGAAAGTTGATAACACCAATAGTTCGAGATCCACAGTAATAATTGGGGACTCACTGCTTAAAAACGTGCACGGTTGGGAACTAAAAAAACGATGTGATAAAGGTGAGAAAATATACGTCAAATGTTTCCCTGGCGCAAATACGCACGACCTAACCAGCTACGTCATACCATCCAAGGAAAGATCTCCTGATTGCATAATTCTACATGTGGGTACGAACGATTTAAGAGCTGAAAAGTCTGAGGTGGAAATTGCCGGGGAGATAGCTGATTTGGCTACGTCAATCAGTGAGAAGAGCATAGAGGTTAGAATTTCTGAACTCGTTCCCAGAGGTGACGCCCTTGAGTCTAAACGAAATAAAGTCAATGTTTCCCTTAAGGAACTATGCAAGCAACGTAAGTTTAGTTTCATTGGACATTCTAACATTACCCCTCATAGCCATTTGAATAACAGCAAAATTCATTTGAACAAAGTCGGCGATACCATTTTTGCTGAAAATTTGTTCAAGGGTTCTAGGACCGTTCCTCATTGACATGAAGATGGTCAATCTATAGAAGATGCCTGCTCTAATTCAAATAATATCGTACCAGGTGGGGACGGGTGTCATCAGCATCTTGGTTTAAAAAAGGGAATGACGATTGCCTCTTTGAATATTAATGGTCTTCGTGGTCATTTTGATGAAGTTCAAATATTGTTAAGGGATCTAGGGATCCACATTCTCGCCCTTAATGAAATCAAGATTGATAAAAACTACCCTAGGGAGTTGACCGGGATTCCGGGTTTCCAGCAAGAACGTCTTGAAAGGAATTGCGACGGTGGTGGAGTCTCAATGTACATCAGAGACTCCATAAAATACAAGACTCGCAATGACATTTCAATAAATGATCTTGAATTTATTTGCATTGAGATCGAGCCACCTAAAAGCAAGCCTTTTTTCGTTCTTGCCTGGTACAGGCCCCCTAATTCTACGGTTGACTCTTTCAATAATCTGGAAAGCATTTTCTCTTTCTTAGATAGGGAGGACAAAGAGATCATTTTCCTTGGAGACACAAATTGTGACTTTTCTGAGAAGGCCCCTAATCAACCCTCAGACAACAACGCTAGACACATGAGCGATTAGAAACATTGTAAAATCAGGGGTGCATAAAGTTTCTCTGAGTGATCACTATATGGTCTTCTGTGTCCGGAAATACAACGGAGCAGTTGAAAAAGGCCATAAGATGATCAAAACTCGCAAAATGAAACATTTCAATGAAGAAGCATTCCTTACTGATGTTTCTGATATAGACTGGGTGCGACTGTTAAGTGAATCGGATGATATAAACATCTTAGTAAATAAGTGGTCAAATCTCTTCTCTACAATCATAGACAGACATGCCCCCTTGACCGAAATGCGCGTGTCTGAAAGATACTGCCCCTGGATAGACAACGTCCTAAGAGATGTAATGCGAACTAGAGATAGGCTCAAAAGAGCTGCCACGAACTAAAAGTCCATATTCTTAATGGACTCATACAGGAAAGTCCGTAACAAAGTGAATGCTCTAAAAAGAAAATTCAAAAAGTGGTATTATACTGACAGAATTTCGGCATGTAAGGGCAATATGAAAGAAACTTGGAAGACTGTTGATGAACTTCTTTGCAAAAGATCTAAATCTAGTAACATTGACAGTTTAAAGGAATCCGGTTTGGAGACTCTAGATAAAAAACATATCTCCAATACCATGAACGATTTCTTTTGCTCCATTGGCAAGGCCCTTGCGGATGAAATAAATCCAGCTCCAAACCCTCTTCTTTCAGGGGATTACGAAATAAACAAGGACAATTTGAAATTTCACTTTGAAAATATTCAGGTGCAAGATATTCGGGATGCATTTTCTAACGTAAAAACAACTAAGAGCTCTGGAACAGACAATATCTCTAGCTACTTTTTGAAATTGGCTTTGCCACTCATCGAAAACTCTCTGGCCTTTTTTCTTTCCCTGATGATTGGAAAGTGGCTAGAGTGACTCCGATTTTCAAAAATGGTGAAAAAACAGATAAATCTAACTACAGACCAATATCAGTTTTACCAGTAATCTCGAGGCTGTTTGAGAAATTAGTTAGTGACCAACTTTCTCAATATATGGAGATAAATGGGCTGTTCTCCAATAATCAGTCAGGCTTCTTGCGCCTTAGATCTACTGTAACCTGCCTACTCAAAAATACGAATGATTGGTATAATGGTTTAGACCTTAGTAAGCTTGTGGGGCTGGTATTTGTTGACTTAAAAAAAGCATTCGACACAGTCGATCACGTCATTCTTATTGATAAACTCGCTCACTACGGTCTTGAAAACCGAGAACTTTCTTGGTTCAAATCCTATCTCAATAGCCGTAAACAATTTTGTAGCGTTAACGGAGTAGCCTCTGACATTGGAGCTATAGAAGTCGGAGTACCACAAGGTTCGTGCCTTGGTCCCTTGCTTTTCTTGATATACATCAATGACCTCCCTGAGGCTATTCATGATTCCACTGTGTCCATGTATGCGGATGACACCAGTCTATGCTATCAGGCCTATGACATGAGTCGGTTGAATGAGGTTATAAACAATGATCTTGGGCAACTTGACACCTGGCTACAAAGTAACAAGCTCTCTTTAAATGTGGCAAAGACACATTCCATGCTTGTTTCAACCAAAAAGAAACATGAGATTCTAAAAGCCCGTAACGAGGAATTAGAGCTAAAAATTCGTGATAATAGCCTGGACGTTGTTGGAAAAACAAAATACCTCGGTGTTGAAATTGACCGCTCTTTAGACTGGAAAGAGCAAATAAAAGCTATTTCTAGCAAAGTTTCCAGGGCTTTGGGTTATTTGAAGCATGGAAAATCTTTCTTACCAAAAGATACATTGCAAACTATTTACACAGGCATGGTAGAGCCCCATTTTCAATATTGCTGCTCTGTCTGGGGCTGTGCAGGTTTAACTGAAATAAATCTTTTACAAAAACTGCAAAACCGTGCTGCTAGAATCATGACAAATAGCAGGTTTGATGCCCCAAGCAAACCAATTATTGAGCGTCTAGGCTGGAATACCATTCAGGACCTAATTGAAAATGAGTCACAAACAATGGTCTTCAAGTCCCTGAATGGTTTGGCTCCGGAATACCTGTGTGGTCTTTTCACGAATAATTGTGAACACTCCCCTTATACCCTTCGCAATACAGAGAATGATCTACGGCTACCCCTGAAGAAAACAACGGGTGGCCAGAAATCTTTTTCTTTCAGAGGAGCCAAGACATGGAATAACCTCTCAATCGAGTCAAAGCAGGCATCTCCTCTCAGTCTTTTCAAAAAGATGATTAGATGTATTATTATCACACTGTAATTAAAGTTTTTAATCTAGTTTATTTCGTATTGTTTTAAGGGAGGGCCTTTTGTAAATCAGCACCTATGTGTTGAAAGTGCTACCCTCCCAGTAGTAAATATATCAAATGAAATGAAATGAAATGTATTGACTTTGCTAGCAACATCAACGAGAAATGGGAGAGCAGTGGATTTCAAGACTGCGCTCCGCTATCCTTTCTGCTCAGTCCCATCAAGTTTTGCTAATACGGATGGTCCTCCAAATGGCATTGCAAAGAGCAAATTACAAAGTATCATCGTAAAGTACCCGAGTACCCGAGATAGCCGGTACAGCATCTCAGAGAAAGCCTTCCACCGAAGAGCCATAAAAGTAAAAATGTTTATCGTTTATTTGATGGTCTGCGTCCCCACCAAAAAGAAATTGCCTGATACTTTTATAAAGTTGTAGGAGCGTTGTCAAGTGGGTACACCTGCGAATGGCAATTGTTCCTGACAACTATCAAGAAACCTTATCTAACCCGGTGAGCAAGGCAAGAGAGAGTGGTAGGAGAATCTGCTGCATTCAGTTTGATACAGTTGGGTATTATTATTATTATTATTATTTATGTTGGGTGAGCCACCGTGTCTACAGATCTAGCTTCACTCTGGAATTAAGGAATTAAGTTGAAATCGAAAGGAATTAAATTGAGTAAAAGAGAAATGAGTAACGAGAGAAAAGATGCTTGATTGGTTTGCATGCCTTCACAGGTAATTATAATATTTCCTTGTTTTTCCGAAAAGGTAAAGAAGCCTGCTGGAAACTTTTTGAGAAAAATGAAAAGTTTTTATCGACGTTTACCGCTCTTGGATCTGATTGAAAGCTGATGGAAGAGCTGATAAACGATCTGGAAGAATTTTTTTCTACCTTAATGGTTACCGGCAAAAGGACATAAATTTTGTCCGCAATACATTATTCGAAGCGAAATAAATTAACAAGAATAAAGGCATAGACATGTCACTTTTACTCCCATGTCAAGCATCGTTGAGACTTTACGCATTGCAGTCAAACGTTGTAGCGAGACTTTGGGAACTCTCCGGTGAAAGACGAATTCAAATGCCAGACCTTACTCAACATGACTGGACGATCGACAATCGAATCGAATTGATTGGCATTCCCTGATGAGCTAGAAAAGCTGCTTCTAAATGAAGAAAAATAAGTATATGAAGATAACCAAGAAAGCGAGAAAGAAAATGAATCAGATTAGCCTCGCCTGGGCCTCGAATTTGATTGTTCACATACGTGCGAAACCGGAGAAATACTTAATAACATTCGTTCATAAACCATTAGTAGTTTTTTACCAACATTATACAAGTATCATTCAAATAAGTGCTCGACGTTTCCGAATTTCATGGCGGCGATTATTCTGAATCCTGGTCGATGAATAGAAAATGATTGCAACTTTTTTAGTTTTACTCCTAATTGTTGTGGTTGCAAAAAGCTCTTATCCGATTAATGCATACATAAACACAAACATTTATTATATCTAAACATTTTATAACCTTTTTAAACTTGTTGAAACTCATTTAAGAGGACAATAAGACTTATTGGAATTATCTAAGGTTTGGAACTCGATTTTTTGAAAGATATGAATATATTTTCAAGTAAATTACGTATTAGCCATATATGGTAAAGGGAGTGATGCTAGTCACGTGACTTAGATTTGTATATGAATAATATCTTAAACTCGATATGGATCATTATGGTGAAAAAACAAGGCTTTTCTGTCATTATTGATTGTGAAAAGGCGAAAAAGCGTTTTCCTCCTCTGCAGAGGCAAAGCCTTTGATTTCTGATTATTAAACCCCTGTATTTAACCCCTAAACCCCAACAGATGCCCGTTTACCGCCATTTTCCTAAATACTGGAGTGGCTGGGAATATGAAAATCATAGTTAGAATTTCTCCGCCTTAAGGTGGTACCTACCTCAATTTTAACCTGGTCTACTTGGACCTTTGACTGTTATCGCTCGGTTGCCAAAACGATTTACAGTTTTTGGTAAAATAAAATCATCACTGGAACGGGTAGGATATCGATGAGCACTTGTCCTGGTCTGGAATGGATTTTGTAACACTTCAGGAAGTTTTGTCTTGTTTTGCGTATCCAAATGCATCAACTTTAAGATTTTCATTTCATGTTGATCTGAAACTTTTTGTATGTTAAACTCTCTATGGATTGTATTGATCGAAGCGATAGTGATACGATGCTAATTTATGAGAATATGCTAATTTATGAGAATATGCAAATTTAAGAGGATATGCTAATTTATGGAAATAATTGTAAAAAAATATAATTATGTTTAAATGCCAGATAAGGAAGTAAAATATTAAAGATGAAGCAGAATGTGGCTTGATGTAAATAACTGAACATAGATAAAACGAATTTTATTATTTTCAAATCATCTCAGCTTTCTTGCCCTGCAGGAAGTTAGTATCAAAATCGGAAATATTCCAATCAGGAAAACTTGCTATGTAAAATTTTTTGGTGTTCTTTTGGATGAGAATCTCTCATGGAAATATCACTTGACAGAACTTTCAAAGAAATTAGCTATAACTTGTGGCATGTTTTTCAAGATTAGACACTTTCTACTCAGCAACGTTTTGATTTGTCTTTATAACTTTTTATTTTCATCTTTTCTGCAGTTTGGTATTTTGGTTTGGGGTCTTACTTTTGAGAGTTATATCAGTCCTGTATTTCAGTTACAGAAAAAAGCTTTCCTTTTTTTTTCTGACTTGAAAATTTTAAAGTTACATGATCTCTTCAAGCTGAAACTGCTATGTTTTGTCCATGACTGCGTCAATAAAAAGTATCTTTCTTGTTTTCATTCCTTCTTTACATTATTGGAATCTGTTCATCCATATCGTACACGGCAAGCACCAAAAAATGATTTCTTTTTGAATCAGAAAAATACTCTTCAATATGGTCTTAGATCAGTTTGTTATTTTGGAGCTTAATGCTGGAATGATATACCCTCTGAAATAAAAAATTCCCCATCGACCTTGAGTTTTCGCCTAAAACTTGAAACATATTTCATTGAAAATAATTACGGTTCGTAAAAGGTTCCCTTTCAAATTTTTCTGAAACCAAAAACCTTCTGGAACTGAAACTTTTCAAATTACTTTCATAGAATGAATCAGTTATATTCTCCCCACCATAGAAAGGGGGTGTTCTCTCCTCGATTAGCCTAGCTACAGAGAGAGCTCCTCCTTAAGAAATTCCCCTGCATGCAGTAATTCTGCTTTTCTCTGTGTAATATTTATGTCACCATGTATCTATCTATCTATCTATCTATCTATAAATTTACTGTACAAAAACCTACAAATAGGTTATTATGTACAATGGGTTGGTGTATTAGTGTTCATAAATGGTCCATAGAAATTACTGTTAAAGTATTTAAATCTTGAGTATTCATTTTATTTAAAGTATTTCTTTCATGAGTATTTATTTCATTTAAAGTATTCAAAATGTAAGTGTAACTAATTTAACTGAAAGTATTATACTGTACTATGTTAATTGTATGTTAGCTTATTTATTGTATATAGTGGAATTTTAAAATATATGAAACTGAAACTGAATTTGGAGAATCAATTGAGATAATTTGCATGAACGAAAATGGCCAGGGTAAGATCAGATTCTACGACCTCTAAATGTGCACTCAGCAACCCGTAAGCTTGGGAAAAATCATTTGGGAGCAACCATTGTTCGAAAACAAAAGGAAGACTAGGAACCACAAATATTTCTTTCCGCATTTACAATTTAGCATCGTTTTTCTTGATTTGCTTTTATTCTCAAAGATTAGCATATTCATATTCTCAAAAATCAGTTAGAACTCTTAATAGCATGTTTTCCTGCCTTAGCATATTCTCATAAATTAGCATATTCTCATAAATTAGCCTAGTGTTATTGAAACCCTGACACTGCTGGCAACCCTGAACGCGCGGAAATCAAATTTACATCCGGTTTAGTTTTCAAACAGAATGGTTGGCAAACAGACGTGCGGAAAGTGCCCTACTATATCTCCATTATTAATGTTTTGAGAAAACTGGAAGATAGAGCAGATGTTGCTTGTTTGAAATACTAATTACCTGCAGGTGTTTCCGAGAAAGTTGATAAGAAACCACGCTTGGTCCGTAAGATTTCTTCAACAGTTTCTTTCGCTCGCTTTCAGCTGTCAGCGTTTAGGCCAAGAGCTCATTTACGGAAGATTATAGAGCTTGTATCTAACAAAGGTTTAGGAAGCAAAGGGGCTTTCTTACAGCCATTCTTCATGATGATGGCACATGAAATGTTTTTATTGCTTATTATTTTGCATTTCCTTTTACTCACAAACTCTTGTGCTGCTCACTCTGAGGATAAAGGAACTGATTTAAAAATGGAGCCAGTTGAAAATGCACAGCAAACTTGGAAAAAGTTAGGAGAGCATGGAACACCAGAAGAGGGACAGATCACAGAGCTGGACTATTCCATTAGCGGAACGGACTTTTACACCCAATTCATCCGTAAGAGAACACCAGTGGTTTTCAGAGGAGTGGCTGCAAGTTGGAAGGCCGTTAAGAGTTGGAATGATGAAAACTACATGAGAGATAATTATGGTCATGTTTTAGTTGATGTTGAGATGGGAAAGATTTACAAGAATGCTCTGAACCCCAGGAAAACAATGAATATAAGCCACTTCCTGAGCATATATAAAAATCAGACGGTGTATCTCGACTCCCCGTTCCCACAAAGTGAGCTGATTAACGACCTTGAAGTGCCATTTTTTATGCAGTGTCCTGAGCTGGCTCCAAACTTCACAAGTGCTCACTTGCTATTTTCCAATGGTAACACAAGCTCCTGTTTTCATCAAGATGGCTATGAGAATTTGTTAACAATGGTCTCAGGAATAAAAGTTGTCACATTGGTGGACTTCAAATATATGAAAGAGGTCTATGCTGACCACATTGATACCTTCCCAGGACTGTCACCAATTAGTCCAGAAGGTGTTGATTTTGAGAAATGGCCCTTGTTTAAAGATGTACCATTTCACAAGGTAAAGCAGGGATATCAATTCCTTAGTGGGCACTTAGATGAATGGGTGTCTGCTTAACGGTGACCCAATTCTCCACAGAGCTCAGTACTTTTCTGTGGCCATCTCCATACTTAATATAGAGAATTTGCAACACAGTGGTTTAGAAATGGGAAAACATGGGCTTAAAGGAAAAAGCGCAGATCATTAAAGGGATGAGATGAATGAAAAATTCTAAATTCCCAACCTAAATCTGTAAAGAAGAACCTAGATTAGCAAAAGAATACACCCTATCCTAACTTCTCTACTTTCCTCACTTATCTTAGTCTTAAATTACAATAAATAGTCCCTTTAGGGTTGAGAAATTTTTAGTTTGCTCAAAACATTTGGTTAGAAATTGTTAATGATCGTAAAATCATGACCTTTTTATCATTTAGATCGTTCTGAAGCCTGGAGATCTTATTTACGTTCCAAAAAACTGGTGGCATCATGTGCGTTCTTTTGATTCTCCAAATATTGGTGTGTCGATATGGTTCAATGCGTTTCTCAATCAAACACGGCCTAATGACGACGAAGAGGTAGGATGAGGTGCTAGCCTTTTCATGCTGAAAATTATTAGGAGGGTCTTTGGGGTGCATAAAACCACAGGAAAATATCTACAGAATTTATTAGGGTTTTTAGAATAATGGGCTTTTCAACTTTAGCGCTACGCAGTCAAGAATAAGAATAAAAGAGTCTTCAATTTGATTTTGATTCTCTCCTCAATATGAAATAATTTACCAATTTTTTGACTAAAAAAATTAGATAAACTGCTATCTTTTGTTGAGAATTTGGTGAATTTTTACGTATGCGCCCTTACATTACTTTACACAAATTAGGCAGAATTCTTCCTGAGGGATGATTTTGTTGGATGCTTCTTTATCTATTGGATGTATTTTCTATTGCAGTTGATTGGCATACGCGACGTGTCAAGACAAGAAATCTTATTTGCCAAACTAGTGGAAGCCTCACCCGAAACAATAGCATGCCCGACCCAGAACATACCCATTTCAAAAGTGCTGAAAATGAATGATGCTTATGAACTGCCAAGTGAAACGGTGGTCATGAAAAAGAAATTGAAAAACGGATATGAAAGTTAGTTGAATTCATGTAATCTTTCATCCGTATGCTTACTAAAAAGAGTGTTTTCAGTGATGGGTATTCATCAATTGTACTCAGAGACAGTTAACAAAACAAAAGCTGGTATTTACTCAAGTAAATACCATTTCAAGAAAGGTTATTTTTGAAGGGATGTGAGAAGTACTGAGTTGCATGACCATTGTTTGAAGATATAACAAATGATTACTAAGCCTAGTTCAAACATTGTTTAAACTTTATCTGGAGATGAATGGCCCTAAGAGAGACTTTCTGATAAATTTCTACGCGGTTTTACACTTTCTGGTATGCCTAGTAGGATGATCAGAAACCAAGAAAAGTAATAGATCTGAAAAAGTATTTTTAAATGTGAGTTGTTATCAAGAATCAAATTTTGAAAAAATAGAGTCGACCAGATTTTGAGTTTTGTCGCATGTTTTGTTTCATTTGTTCCATAAGATCCATACCACAAACATTTTTATTAATTTGACCCCCGTTGAAGAATTTTGTAGTCCAGTTTAGATTTTCTGTAAATAGACAGCCAAATAATTCTTGCTTGAAAATACTTTATTTGGTTTTTAGTGCCTGTTTTTGGCTTTGGAACAGCTGGCCTATTTAAAAAAACTGAAGAGCTTGTCAAAGTTGCATTGAATGAAGGCTATAGGTAAGTAATATAAAAAAGTTGGTCTACTTGGTATCAGTACACACTCTTTTTTTATTTCAATTCAATAGAAAATAAGAAAAAATTTAAGAATATTTTAGGTTGAAAGTAGAGGAATACACTCATTTTTTATATAAGAACAATTTTATAAGAACACGAGCGTCAAATTTTGCCAAAACCTAAGAACAAGCTAAGAACAAACCGAAGCTGAACATACTTTGCTCAATATCAGAATCTTAAGAAAAACCCTTAAGACTTAAAAATAACCACTAAAGAAGCAGATTGGCAGCACACTGATATGTCAGATGGTCAAGAAAGTCAAAATTTGCAACAATTAACATAACTGATCGCAAAAACAGGCTTTTAAAGCATTATGAAAGTAAGAACAATTTAAGAACATTTCAGCCTCAAAATTGAGAAATATTTAAGAACAACCAGCTTCAAACCAATTTTACTGGTTCTTATAAAAAAAGAGTGTAAGAACTTTTAGTTTAGTTAATATTTGATTCATGTGGCTTCTCAAACATATCTACGCATTATTGTTCTAGGCTCATTGATTCAGCTCAAGCGTACAATGAGTCCGCAGTCGGTGAGGCCATACGCGATTCCAGTATTGATCGCAGCCATATCTTCATTGTATCAAAAGTCCACCCGAAAAACCTTGGGTACAAACCAACTGTAAAATCCATCGAAGACAGCTTGGCAAATCTGAAAACGGATTACATTGATCTGATGCTGATTCACTCTAAAGATTGCGATGAAGGACCAGATGCATTGTTGGTTTGCGGGGAAGGCGAGCCAAAGGGAGATTGGAAAGACACGTGGAGAGCTCTCGAGGAGTTTGTCAGCAAAGGCATTATACACAGCATTGGAGCGAGCAATTTCGAATTGGAGGATCTTGAGGTGATTAGAAATATATCAAGTGTGGAGTTGTCGGTTGTGCAGAATTGGTTTGATCCATTTAATAGGGATGATGCGGTTAGGGAATGGTGCAGCAAAAATAGCGTTGCTTATATGGGATACAGGTATGTATTTGATCTGTTAAATGACAGAGTGCACCTGAGACTACACATGTATTTCTATACGGTTTATTGCATGAAGAGATATCTCAGCATTATGGCTTGTTATATTGTTATATTTAGGGTATATATAGGTGTAACATATGTATGTATGTTTGCTATAGACCGTAGGTTATGTATGGGTTTAGGTTATGAAAGCTATGTATAAGTGCTGGGTGTCCCAAAAAATGCTAGCATGTTACAAAATCCATTTTAAACACGTTTCAACCTGGTTTAATGTTTATCAGCCCGTTTCTTTTGCTTTCCATCCCTACTCATCATAATCTTAAGGATTCTACCCTTACCCGCGTGTCGACCCATTAACACCCTGCTCATGACAGATCGCTAATATACTTGTTATATTATTGTATGAGTTTTCTTCCATTCTGGTATTACCCTTCATATTGATATCACTTATCCTATTCTGTAGCACACTTGGAGAGTCATGGGTGAGGGAAGGCTACAAATCCAACCCAGTGTTGAGCGACCAAATGCTTCAGAAGATTTCCCACAGATATGACGCAGATGTCCCGCGGGTCATACTCAGATGGGCTGTAGACAACGGAGTGATTGTCATCCCTAGATCATCCAATCCCGAGCACATAGCCACTAATTTTCAAATCCAGAAGATCTACCTTGCTTCATCTGAACAAAAGTATATCAACAGCTTGAATAATTTGTTGAATGAGGAAATATCACCCCCAAGCACCAACAGCACAAAAAGTAATGAGTTTGTTTATAATAACATAATGTATGAAGAAGTAAACCTTGACAGGCCGAGTATTTATGTCAGTTCCGATGATCATTGGATATACGCATTCGATGCTGAGACCGGTAAAGTTAAATGGAAAACTGAAACCGCTGATGAGACCGGTTCTTCTTGTGCATTCAGTCTCTCCGGCGAGGTAGTTTACTGCGGTGCTGATGACACCTACATACGGGCTCTTCACGCAAACAATGGCTCATTGATATGGCGGTACAAAACTTCAGCAAGCGTAACGTCCTCAAGTCACGTAAGTAAAGACGGGACTTTACTGATTGGTTCGCACGATTCTTTCTTGTATGCCTTGCACCCTAATGGTACCTTGAGGTGGAAATTCAAAACAACCTCCCCGGTTTGGTCATCACCCATTTCAAATACGGCTGGCAACCTTGTATTCATTTCATCTTATGCAGAGGAGGGAAAGAGTATATTTGCAATAGACATTAAAACTGGAAAACTTGCTTGGGACTTCGAGGGCTTTGGCGGTTTTATATCATCCCCCGTGCTAAGCCCCGATGAAGCTATTGTGATATTCTGTGGAGGATATGGTAATGTCTATGCATTGGATTCTTGGACGGGGGACCTTGTTTGGCAAGCTCAATTCGATGGACCTATCGAGTCAACACCTGTGTTTGCGAGGAACTCCAAGCTATTTGTAGCAACGTATTATGGTGAGCTTGCAGCCTTGGACAGCCGCAATGGACATATCATATGGCGCAAGCAAGGTAAGTTTATTAATAGCAATCATAAGTTGATAATATTATTAAATACGCAAAAGCTTTCCAGAAGATTTACCTCCAGAGTTATTTCATAGATAGTATGAAATAACACTAAAGATAGATTATTTAAAAAGCTTTCCCATTTCAACTATTCTATCAACATTGATTTAGATGTTTTAAACTAATCTGAAATTGATGAAATGTTTTTACTGTTTCGTTAAAGGAGATTACTCCTGAACTTTCCTGTTGGGATCAATGTTCCTCAAGTGCATTGATAATAAAGTAGCTAATAAACAAATTTGTTTTTAGTGTCAGAAAACATCACTTCCAGCCTGGCCCTGGGTCCAGATGGTCAAATTTACATTGGAGGAGGGGACGGTAACGTCTTGGCCTACAAACAGGAGACAGGAGACAAGATATGGACGCGTAACATTGGTTCTGCGATCTTCTTCTCTTCGCCTCGCCTGGCCAAGAACGGCTTCCTCTACATTGGATCCGCTGATACCCCTGGAATCCTCTTTGCTTTGAATTCAGACGATGGGAAAATAATATGGAAAACTGCCACAGACGGGCCATTGGTTGGATCTGCGCTGATCACAAAGAAACACGCTGCTAAGTATTATTGAGTTCTGGTACATCAAATAGGATAGAACCGGATTCGAGACTACTGTTGGCGATATTAAACATTACCAAAATTTATTTCATTTAGGACCTTTATTATTTAGTCATCTACTGCAATACCTCGTATAAGTGCACCTTGTTTAACAAAAAGTTACGCGTATAAATTTGGTTATGTAAACCATGCTTAAAATGTTTCGACAATATTTTCTTGCTTGGCAAAGTTTACTGGAGATTATTGAAACGTTTTAAGCATGGTTTATCTCGAAATTGCTCTCTTAATAGTTCAAAAACTTAGGAAATTTGCTCTGGTATTATCACTGTTTGTCTACATAGATAATCATTGCACAAGACTGTGTACCAGGAAGATTAACCATGAATTGGGTGGCTCATTTGATTACCCATAAATCCAGCAAGTCCCCTTTTTCTAGGAGCCCAAAACTATCCAAGCACATGTCCACTTAATCGAGGATTTACAGTATCCTAATTATTTTTCTCTTTACTATTTAAGACTTATTTTTGGAAAATAGATAATTATTGGGCTCATATTATATAATTAAATTGAATTTAGATGCTGGACATAATTAAATTGAAATGTATTGAAAAGAATAATTGAATTGAATTCCGGTTGTCTCGGGCATTTCTGGAGGGTTAAAAAGATTTGAATCCATTCGTATAAGTTGTCATAAACATATGATACAATCTTATTTACAAAAACTATAATAACCTAAATACAAAATAACAACTTGAGAAGAGGTAAGCTATGGAAAATCAATGATTCGTTAGAATGAAAATGACCCGGGTAGGGTTCGTACTAACGATCTCTGCGTCTGTCTTAAAATATCGCTATTAACGCTAATATATCGCTTATCGCTATTAACTGACCTACCGGGGAAAATTTAAGTGTCACAACACTGACTCCTTGCAACAGTCTTAATTAAACACGGCGAATTGACTCGAGGCAAGGCTGAAGAACTGAAGCTGGAATGGTATGAACAAATGAAGCTGGATGGAAGTGAAGATGTGAAGCTAATCAAAGTGGAGAAGTAGAGCTCTTGGATCACCCTGGACAACTTCTATGCAGTACTGTGGAAGATGCTCAGTACAGTGGGGATATCATCAGTACGGTGTGGAGGTACCATCAGTACTGTGGCGGATATTTAGTATTTTTGAGGGAAACCAACAGCACTGAGGGTATCACCTCCACAGTGACTGTGATTTCTCTCCACAGCACTGAATATCCTCCAACGTACTGATGATACCTCCCTACAGTACTGATGACATTCACAGAATTGAGCGTCCTTCACGGTACTAAACACTCTCGAAAGTACTGCACAGAGTTCCACAGGATTAGCATTAATGATATAGGCCGTTGTTCAAAGTGTAGGAAGAACAGTAAATACCTTGATTTCTCTATCAATTTCAACTGTGTACATACTGTGTGGGCTTCTTTAATATCGAAGCACCCCCTGTCTCTCCGAGTACCTTCGTGGACCTTGAATTGGAGGTAAGGCCCTGGCCGGGGGTCCATCTGGACCCATCACAGCATCAGCACTGTGTAATCTACCCGACTCGGATAACAGCTTTCGAAGGTGCATGATCTCGTGTTGGTATCTGAAACAGCAATAAATCCGATTATTTGATATGTGCGGTGCAACACCTTCTAATAAGTTATTATGATCATGATTGTTTTAGTATATCAATACGAGGCTCCGAACCATCGACCTTGGAGTGTATTTTCATGTAATTTAGACCTGGAATAGAGGGGGTTGAGTTTTTCATAATGAAATGTAAGTTTCATATATTTATCCGTTCATATCTCTGCTATTCTGTATGATATTAGAATTGGTTTGACAACTATACCGGCTATAACGACGTGTGGTTCATGAATCAAAACTTACTTAACATCTTTAAATCTAATTAAATCTTGCTCACCTTTTTGTATACGAATCGATGTATTGCTCATATTCAGCCAACTGCTCCTCGGCTATTGTCAGTCTTGTTATTAACTCTGCTCTCTCGTTCTCCAACTCCAACTGAAAAATCAAATCATTTCTGCCTCTAAGTATTGATCAATCCATTTCTGTCACGTAGTGTTAATCAAATCATTTCTGTAACTAGGTATCAATCTAATCATTTCTGTCTCTAAGTATTCATCAAACTATTTCTGTCACTTAGTGTTAGTCAAATCATTTCTGTAACTAAGTATCAATCTAATCATTTCTGTCTCTAAGTATTCCTCAAACCATTTCTGTCACTTAGTGTTAATCAAATCATTTCTGTAACTAAGTATCAATCTAATCATTTCTGTCTCTAAGTATTCATCAAACCATTTCTGTCACTTAGTGTTAATCAAATCATTTCTGTAACTAAGCATCAATCTAATCATTTCTGTCTCTAAGTATTCATCAAACCATTTCTGTCACTTAGTGTTAATCAAATCATTTCTGTAACTAAGTATCAATGTAATCATTTCTGTCTCTAAGTATTCATCAAACTATTTCTGTCACTTAGTGTCAATCAAATCATTTCTGTAACCAAGTATCAATCTAATCATTTCTGTCTCTATGTATTCTTTAACCATCTCTGTCACTTAGTGTTAATCAAATCATTTCTGTAACTAAGTATCAATCTAATCATTTCTGTCTCTAAGTATTGATCAAACCATTTCTGTCATTTAGTGTTAATCAAATCATTTCTGTAACTAAGTATCAATCTAATCATTTCTGTCTTTAAGTATTCATCAAATCATTTCTGTCACTTAGTGTTAATCAAATCATCTCTGTAACTAAGTATCAATCTAATCATTTCTGTCTCTAAGTATTGATCAAACTATTTCTGTCACTTAGTGTTAATCATATCATTTTTGTCACTAAGTATCAATCTAATCATTTCTGTCTCTAAGTATTCATGAAACCATTTCTGTCACTTATTGTTAATCAAACCATTTCTGTCACTTAGTGTTAATCAAATCATTTCTGTAACTAAGTATCAATCTAATCATTTCTGTCTCTCAGTATTCATCAAACCATTTCTGTCACTTAGTGTTAATCAAATAATTTCTGTCACTAAGTATCAATCTAATCATTTTTGTCTCTAAGTATTGATCAAATCATTTCTGTCATTAAGTATTAACTAAGTATTAGTTTGTAAACTAGCAAGGTGAAAAATTTTATGGAATTTTCACCGTATAATTTTGTTTCATCAATGTATCCCCTAAAATAACTTGGGATTCATTTTGATAAGTCAAGAACTAGCCAAATGCCAACTTGGCATCCATGCCATTTATAAGAAGAAGAGAAGAGATTGATTCACACACATTACAGATGAAGTGAAAAGAATAGCTTACTTGAACGTTAACTGTAAATTCTCTCATTTCTTTTCTCAATCCTCTCAAACTGAAATTGCCTTCTTCTTCATCTTTGCTGAAAAGATATGATGAATAAAACAGTCTTTGATCGGTACAAAACTTGAGAATAGCGAGGAAAATCGGAAACATAGTGAAACATAACACTTTACGTATTACTCTGATGAGTGTCAGAGGCAAGTGCTTTTAAGTATTTATCATATTTCGTTATATTTCCGATCTTCCTTGCCATTCTCAATTGTTATACTAAGATACTAATCGGACGGTTTGAAAATTTAACAAGGTGAAGACGTCCAGAGGAAATGTTTGTCATGAATTGCAGTATTCCTTTGATTTTTATTAACCAAACCTCTGAGATGAAAGGAAAACTCTTTGGACCTTTTTTATGCTATTCCTGTCACCATAGTTAGGGGTGTTTTTTATTTCATATTTTCGTTTAAAAGATTTTTGATTACAATCAATGACTGGTATATTTTCAACAGTTTTTGATTCATATTTTCAATATTTAACTTTCGAAACACATCTGGGACCTCAAGGACAAGAACAAAGACTACAGAGTACAATGGACAATCTTCACATCAGCGACCGCCTACAAAAACATCACAAAAAGGTGTGACCTTTGCCTGACAGAGAAACTTCACATCATCAACTCAAACAATGACTCACTTTTTAACAAACGCTCTAAACTGATTTCCAAATGCTGACACGAGAACAAATTTTATTTAAAGAACAATAGGACACTAGTTGTAGCTCCTTTGTTTTAACTAAGATTAATAAAATCTCCTGATCAGTGAGAAATCACGGACAAGGCTCATGATTTTCAATGTGTTAAACCCTAGTAACTTGATTTCTCTTACAGCTCCCTCAGTTTTCAATAAAATTGATTTTAATATTTAATTTTCAATTTCTGTATTTTGATACGACAACAATACCAATCAAATAACTCGCCATGGGTATTGATTCAGTATTATAATGCAAATCATATTTTGAGAGTTGCCTAGGCTTGGCCATTCATTTTCATCACTCATACAAGATTTATGCTTCCTGGATAGATGAAACCAGGTAACAGGAAAGAAACTCACAGATTGATGCACAGCAGAAGAGATAAGAGCTAAAATCAATATTTGGCTCTCTGTTTGGTACCTGAAGAGCCACGCAAGGCTAGAATGCTAGATACTTGCACATTATAATTGAAAATACCATTAGTATTGGTAAAAAAACATCAACCTTGTACAGAGGAGGTTGTGAACTTAATCATCAGCAAAATTCTTGTTAACTTGCGATGTCTTTGAAGTGTCTGGTGTAAAAGTCTGGCATAAAAGGTACATTATACTGGTATATACTGGTATAAGGTAACACACTGGTATATAGGAACTTTTAGTCCTTAATCAAACTTCAGACAACCTAATCAATACTCATCCATTAAGGGAAAACAAAATGGCAGCTTCTAAACTGCTCCTTCTATCTGGGGTTATTTCTTTATCTTTATTTTCGATTGCTCTAAATGCATTGGGGATATATTTATTACGCGCAGGAAGAGCTCCGAGTAGCAGTAGATTTCTACTGATCAATCTGGCATCGTCAGAAATTGCATTATCTGCAATTCACGTGATTTACTTTAGCAGTGGCCCATTCATCAGCGAAGAAATAAAGGTGATGATTTTGAAGGTTTCTCTGATGGGAGTGCTTTATTATCACTCTTCGATGTTCTTGCTGACCATGGATAGACTGGTCGCAATTCTATTTCCACTGAAGTACCGAGTTTCAGTGACAACGAGATTGCTTACTCGGGTAGTATTGGCAATCTGTCTGTTGGCTGTTTGTTTCGGAGTGTCCCTGTTCGTCAGCAATGCTTTGTTTGATTTCTGTTGGAATTACATGTGGATATCGCTCGATGTTATCTATTTCATCATGTGCTGTGTCACCTACGGAGTGATCTTCTACAAAATGAGATCTAGTAGAAATTTGGGGAAAGGTCTTTCCAAAATAAACGCAGACAGGAAACAGAGATTGGCAATCAACCGAGATTGGAAGTTCTTCAAAGTAGTGGGAGCGATTATCATTTCTTTTATCGTTCTCATCATGGTGCCTGACGTGCTGTTTTACTATTTCAAAGTAACTGAATCATCCTTTCACGTAAAATCTAAGAACTTACTCTACATGATTTGGTTGACTGGGTTCATTGCCGATCCAGTTATTTTCGTATTTTTACAACAAGACTTGAGATCCCTGCTCAAAAGCAAACTTTGCAAGTGCAGTCGACGTGTCCAAGAAGGATCTAGCCAGCAAGAAACTTCTTTTTGAATGAATCACATCAATATATCAGGGAGTATGCTGAAAAGTTGACATTTTGTTGTTTAATCTCTGCTTTCGAATGTGCTTATCGAGATTCTAAACTGAGGGTCTCTCTAGGTGTAATAAAAGCTTATTTGGAATAAATATTTTGTACCAATTTCGACAAAATCATAGGCTAGCCACAAGGCTTTATCGCAATTTTTGGCTGATCTGAAGAAAATTTCTTCGGTGATTTCATGCGTTTCCTAAGACTACTATAGTATTTCCATATTTCCATCATATTTTTGCAAATTGATTGGTTTACAAGCAAACTACTTTCCAAATATCCTAAACCTATCATATCTTTAAATTTGTATAAATTTTACTATAGATAAAAATTTAGAATCAGAGATACAGCAATTTGTTGTGGTGCTGCAGTCTTCCAACTAAATTTACTTGTTTGATCACCTCTGCTATTGAGGGCCTGTTTATAGGGGCAAAAATACTTAACCTGCTAAACCCGGGGCTGGAAAGTGATATTTCACCTTCCTATAGAATACAACTGAAATCTCAGTTTGCGTTTGTATGGAAAATGAAACAGGTGAGATGTTTTTACTCATACAAACAGGTCCTAAGTTAGCTAATTATGAATATTTCATCAAGTTGAATCGCTGTAACTTCAGAGCTGAAAAGTGAAAAATTGTCTCAACTTCACCCCCCCTCTCTGATAGAATTTATCTCTCCTATTTAAATTGCTATTATTTTTGCACCTTCCTACTTTAGTGTAGAAAGTTTTATCACCTCTCCTATTCAGCTAGCTAATTCTAAATATTTACTCCAGCTGAGCTGCTGCACTTAAGGAATAGTTGGACTTAAGAGTTGAGAAGTGTCAAATATTCTTCATGACGTAACCTCTCTCCCAGAATTGAAGTTACTATTCATCTCACGTTGTTATGATACTCAGCCATCCCTCTTTAGTGCGGTTTTTTGAACGCTTCTTCTATTCGTTTATTTCAATGTAAACACTTAATCAAGCTTAGCTGCTGCACTTTAGGAATTGTTGGACATAAGAGCTGAGGAGTGACAAATAGTCTTCATCACTTAATCTCTTCCTAGAAATAAAGTTACAATTCATCTTACGTTGTTATGATGCTACACCCTCCCTCTTTAGTGCGGTTTTTTGAACGCTTCTTCTATTTATCTATTTCAATGTAAACACTTAATCAAGCTTAGCTGCTGCACTTTAGGAATTGTTGGACTTAAGAGCTGAAGAGTGACAAATGTCTTCATCACTTAACCTCTTCCTAGAAATGAAGTTACTATTCATCTCTTGTTGTTATGATTCTGCACCCTCCCTTTTTAGTGCAGTTTTTGATAGCTTCTTCTATTTATCTATTTCAATGTAAACACTTAATCAAGCTTAGCTGCTGCACTTTAGGAATTGTTGGACATAAGAGCTGAAGAGTGACAAATAGTCTTCATCACTTAATCTCTTCCTAGAAATAAAGTTACAATTCATCTTACGTTGTTATGATGCTACACCCTCCCTCTTTAGTGCGGTTTTTTGAACGCTTCTTCTATTTATCTATTTCAATGTCAAAAATTAATCAAGCTTAGCTGCTGCACTTTAGGAATCGTTCGACTTAGAAGCTGAAGAGTGACAAATAGTCTTCATCACTTAACCTCTTTCTAGAAATGAATTTCTATCTCTGTCTCTACTATCAAAGCTGTTATGATTCTGCCCCTCCCCCTTAAGTGCAGATGTTTCATCACCACTTCTATTTGGCTAACGATTTGTAAATATCTAATCAAATATAATTGCTGGACTGAAAGAATAAGAAATTGGACCACAAGTGAAATAACATTGGTTTGGATATGCAAGCACTTTTTTGATAAGACATCTTAAGATATTTTAAAAACATAACTGGTCATTCAAATCATATTTAAAAAACCTATTGCATAGGTGAATATTTAATTCATATTTTTTTTGTTCTTTTTCTCCTTTTCTTCTCTTTTTGTTCTCTACTATTTGAGTTCTCTTTCTGACATATCACTCTGTTGAGTGTCAGACGAAAAGCTTAAGTTATCCATGTGTTCGTTTCGCTATGTTTCCGATATTTCTGGCTATTTTGACGTTTTGTACCATCCAAAGACTATTATACTATTTTTTGGTAAATTTCATACTTTTTTAGACGTTTCCAGTTTTAAAACGTTGCCTGGGAATTTGTGACTATAAATTATACCTGTAGGGAATTTCCAAGGTTCTGACTGGTGGACCAATCCGCAAATTAGACCTTAAAAAAGAGTGGGTGAACATCACGACTACCTAAAATAGCTGAATCTCATGTTGCCGTCGAACACCCTTGGTTCCGTGGACGATCCTCGTTATTTGCAGCATTGATTATCAGTCGTTGTGAACGGCGAATAGGTTGCTGTTTGTGTTGTCCTTTGCGTAGTGGAATACGTTGCAAAGAGTTTGCGATCATTTGTTGCGTGCTCAGACCACACCATTTCCCAATAGCATCAACGAAACGGGCACGTGGGCGACCTCGACCTCGCGAGCAGCCGGTTGGCATGCCTCCCAGTAGCGCAACATTATCGGAGCTTTGGCGAACCAAGTGGGCCAATCATTGTGCTTGCCTTGGCAAAATTGCTGAATGTCGTTTTAAAACCAGGCCCTATTTTAGCCTGAGTAACACAATCGATTTGCTTGTGTTTTAGATGAATTGAGTTGAATGGAAACTCTGAGGTGGTGTAGAATGTTGGCTTTTTTAAAGTAAGTAAATTTTAGTGAAAACAAGGCAGCAGTCTAGTGTTTTCACCTCAATTGTCTAAAGTATAATAATCGAAAATATTTTTTAAAAAAAGTTAACAGATACCTTTGGATACTTGCAGATATATGCTGTTTAGATGCCATTTTCAACTTTTCAACCTGAAAAAATAATGAACTTTGAAATATCATAAAGAAGAGATCATTTCATTTTGGTATGAAAATTTAATACCTTCATACGCTATAAAACATCCATTTAATGGACATCAGCTAAACTGAGACATCAAATGCTCTCGACACCAATTATAAGAGACTAGGAGATCTGCTAAGTACAGAAAGTTTCTTAAATTTTAGAATTTTTATTACTGAAAGTTTCCTGGGAGGGTTCTTAATTGATAATACTTGCCTCGGAGTTCAAGGCCTGCTTCCATAATGAATTAGCCTGCGTACACCCCCTTCTGTTTCCCGCGAGTTCAATATGGAACAGTCCATCAAATTGAAATATGATTTCCCTATTGCTCTTAAAAATCAGAATTAAACTAAATGTACTTTGCTAAATTGAGCTCGTGGGAAACAGTGGGGGATGTACGCAGGCTATACGGAATACTTACAAAGTAAAAGTAATCTATCATGATAATTTGTGAGAATGAAAATTAACCGAATAGGACTCGAACCCACAACCTCTAGATTCGTATTATATACGCAAATGGTCTGGAACTTTGTGCAATCAATGTTTCCACACGACAAAATTAACCAAATAATACACACCTTTCCTTCCAGCTCTTTATTACGCTGTTCAGCTAGATACAACCGTGTTCGAGTCTCAGATTTTTCTCTCAACTGTTAACAAACACATACCGTCAGAAATGCAGTCTTCCAGATATGAAACCAAGTTCAAAGGGGTTGAATCCAATTAAAGTTATACTTTAGACTTCTTTCAATTCGACCTAACCTAATACTAACCCCAACTCTGACTCTAGCTTCGACCCTAGTCCTAACATAAACTCTAACCCTAACTCTGAAACTAACTCTGACCCTAAACCTAACTCTAGCTCTAACCTTAACCCCAGCCCTAGCCCTTACCCTAACTATAACCCTAATTCTAAACCTAACTCCAACCCCAACCGTAACTCTTACCCTAGTTCTAACCCTAATTATAACCCTAATTCTAACCCTAATTCTAACACTAACCCTAACTTAAACCCCAACCCAAACTCTAACCCTAACCCAAATTCTAACCTTAACCCTAACTTAAACTCTAACTCTAACCCTAGTTCTTACCTCTTCCATCTGGAGTTCTTCAATCGATGGTAGTGGCATTTCGAAATCATTTTCTATTTCCCTTTCTTCATTGCTTCCAACTCCTGTTTTCCACAACACCAGCCTGGAAACGGTTAAAAGAATGATATTTAAAAGCTAGGGAAGATCGCTTGACACCTTTCGTTGAAGTACACTACACATTCAATTTTATTGTTGCGGGGATGACTAATTAGTTAGATCACTAGACCCTTCTTCAAAGACTCCCGGGTTAAAACTGTTCAGACCTGTCACAAAGTGTGAGGTGAAAATTAGCCAGCTCTCTGTAATTCCAAGGCAAAAAGGCAAAAGGAATCATGAGGTGTGGTCACATCGAGAGGAAAGAGCAGGGTCGCACTGCTCAATTAGTTTACCTATTCAGTGGGCCCCTTTTTGTCGTTGCACATAAATAAATACCTTACGAAGATAGTAAGCATATTTGCCTATCAACTATTCATGCACTGCTTTCCTTAGTCCACATATTCAGTGGGCTCTTGATGGCTCTTGGTGCCTGGGTCCTTTGTACTTTGTACATAAACCGCATAGCCATGCGCATAGCCATGTCACTATCGACAATACCTCCTAAAAATCTGTTAGAATTTCTCTAATATTCAAGAACGGCACCTGAAAAGCAATCCTGATGGATTAACATGGATTGACATACCATGCATAAATAAAAAATAATTGAATAAAGAACCTGTTATAGTAAAGCTGAAATTTTGGTTCTTATGAGCAATCGAGATAATTTGAGAGAATGAAAATGACTCGAGTAGGACTCGAACCAAAGACCTCAAGATTGGTTGTCTAGTGCGCTACCACTGCGCAACCAGGGCTTCGAGAAACCCAGGCCATTTCACTCACACAAATTGCACCACCACTCACCAAATTATATCGATTGATTTTGCTTCTTCTCAAATTCTTGTGTGCAGGTTTTATTGTATTCAATTTCATATTTACTATATTCAAAGTCGAAATTCGTATTCGTCAGCAAGCCAGCAGGCTTTTAAAAAACCACGCAGACCTTTGAAAAAATACCTAGATTGTATCTGAATATTACCATGAATTTTGTATTTAGCTTCACTTCTCAATAATGCCCCCTTCGTCTTAAACTTTTAATGATGCAGAACTATGTGAATATGGGGGGAGGGAAGCTCGACTTTGATAACCTCCTTTTGCATCAGTCGTAACTATGAGTAAAGCGCTGACGAATACAGTGAGATGTGATGGGTTCGAGTCCTATTTTGTTCATCTTCATTCACACAAATGATCTCGATTGATTTTCAAATCCTACCTCCTCTCAAACACAGGCAAATTATTCAAAAGAAATATCAAATGATTCAAAAGCAATAGCAAATTATTCAAAGAAATGGCAAATAATTCAAAAGAAATAGCAAGTAATTCAAACGAAATAGCAAATAATTCGAAAGAACTAGCGAATAATTCAAAAAAGACAGCAAGTAATTTAAAAGAAATAGCTAATGATTCAAAAGAAATAGCTAATGATTCAAAGAAAATAGCGAATAATTCAAAAGAAATAGCAAACAACTCAAAAGAAATAGCATGTAATTCAAAAGAAATAGCAAATAATTCAAAAGAAATAGCAAATAATTCAAAAGCAATAGCAAATAATTCGAAAGAAATAGCAAATAATTCAAAAAAGATAGCAAATAATTCAAAAGCAATAGCAAGTTTTTCAAAAAAATAGCAAATAATACAAAAGAAATAGTAAATAATTCAAAAGAAATGGCAAATAATGCAAAAGAAATGGTAAATGATTCAAAAGAAATAGCAAGTAACTCGAAAGAAATAGCAAATGATTCAAAAGAAATAGCAAATAATACAAAAGAAATAGCAAATGATTCAAAAGAAATAGCAAATGATTCAAAAGCAATAGCAAATAGCTCAAAAGATATAGCAAATGATTCATTGAAATAGCAAATAATTCAAAATAAATAGCAAACAACTCAAAACATAGCAAATGATTCAAAAGAAATAGCAAATGATTCATTGAAATAGCAAATAATTCAAAATAAATAGCAAACAACTCAAAACATAGCAAATAATTCAAAATAAATAGCAAATAATTCAAAAAAAAGCAAACAGTTCAAAAGAAATAGCAAATAATTCAAAAGAAATAGAAAATAATTCAAAATAAATAGCAAATAATACAAAAGAAATAGCAAATAATTCGAAAGAAATAGCAAATGATTCAAAAGAAATAGCAAATAATTCAAAAGAAATAGCAAATAATACAAAAGAAATAGCAAATGATTCAAAAGAAATAGCAAATAATACAAAAGAAATAGCAAATGATTCAAAAGAAATAGCAAATAATTCAAAAGAAATAGCAAATAATGCAAAAGAAATAGCAAATAATACAAAAGAAATAGCAAATAATTCGAAAGAAATAGCAAATGATTCAAAAGAAATAGCAAATAATTCAAAAGAAATAGCAAATAATACAAAAGAAATAGCAAATGATTCAAAAGAAATAGCAAATAATACAAAAGAAATAGCAAATGATTCAAAAGAAATAGCAAATAATTCAAAAGAAATAGCAAATAATGCAAAAGAAATAGCAAATGATTCAAAAGAAATAGCAAATAATTCAAAAGAAATAGCAAATAATGCAAAAGAAATAGCAAATGATTCAAAAGAAATAGCAAATGATTCAAAAGAAATAGCAAATAATACAAAAGAAATAGCAAATGATTCAAAAGAAATAGCAAATAATTCAAAAGAAATAGCAAATAATGCAAAAGAAATAGCAAATGATTCAAAAGAAATAGCAAATAATTCAAAAGAAATAGCAAATAACGCAAAAGAAATAGCAAATAATTCAAAGAAATAGCAAATAATTCAAAAGAAATAGCAAATAATACAAAAGAAATAGCAAATGATTCAAAAGAAATAGCAAATAATACAAAAGAAATAGTAAATGATTCAAAAGAAATAGCAAATAATTCAAAAGAAATAGCAAATAATGCAAAAGAAATAGCAAATGATTCAAAAGAAATAGCAAATAATTCAAAAGAAATAGCAAATAATGCAAAAGAAATAGCAAATAATTCAAAGAAATAGCAAATAATTCAAAAGAAATAGCAAATAATGCAAAAGAAATAGCAAATAATTCAAAGAAATAGCAAATAATTCAAAAGAAATAGCAAATAATTCAAAAGAACTGGCCAATGATTTAGAATAATTAGCTTACTTGTAAGCAGTGAGAAGCTGTTCATGTTTCTGTAGAATTTCCCTGGAGACATTTGAAGTTCTGTTGAGCTTGTGATTTAGAATTTCAACATCAGTGTCGTATGCTTTCTTTATTCCTTCAATCATTTGTTCGACGCGTTCAATTTTTTCAGTTGTAGACTTCTCCTGTAATTTGCCATCCTCACTCCAAATGAAATCCTAACGATAAAACCAATTTTGAATTCTACTTTTGTCCTGATTAAGGAGAGAGAGTGAATTGAATGCTTCTGTACACCAGTTGCTTTGGTGAAGGATATTATCCTATTTTCGTACATCCTTTTAGTACATCCTCGATTATCCGCACAGTTTGAACCCAATATTTTGCTTGGTCGTTAAGATACGCCAAAAATTTGGATAATCAAGGAAAAACTTTACGTACTAATCCTGCTGTGAAGTTGACAAATTTGAAGAATGCTTTCTGTGGTAATTTTAGATTTAATTTAGCAGAGTGCAAACTGAGGGGTTATATTGATGTTGCATTGGATTTTATTTTGATATAAAGTAAACATTCAAAGCAGACATCGGATATTTCATTTGGTTGATGATTTTTCTAGAATTTGTTTTCAAAAACGGATGTAGTAAAATCTTTTGGCGTTTGGAAAATCGAAGTTCAAGTTTGGATAATCGAAGGGTAATCAAGGATGTTCTTTGCCATGATCAGATAAATTGATGGTTGTTTGTTGTTTTCAGTTCAGTTGGAACAGTATGCCAAAGCTTTAATGCAATACAGTAGAATCCCGATAACTCGAACATGCGATAACTTGAACTCTCGCTAACTCGAACAGATTTGGCATTCCCCTTGAGCCTTATTCATGTTATTGAGAGCCTTGATAACTCGAAGATTCGATAACTCGAACTATTTTGATCGTCCCTTGCTTGTTCGAGTTATCGGGATTCTACTGTATATTTTACAAGTTTCATCCTGTGTTTATCATACGAAACGGAATTTCCTGTCTACGAAACGGTAATTTCAATTTCGATTTCGACCTTCGAGTAACTCAAATTAGTTTCCCTGGTGAAAGATATCTGCGTAGTTAGCTGAGGCCATTCCCCTGATGAATTAAAAATTATTTGAAACCTGATAAATATCAAAATTTAAATGAAGTAAGTTCACAATACTAGGCTTTGTGCCGGATCCTTATCGATGCTTGCGGTGAAGTAAGTAAAATATAGCGAGACAGGAATAACGCAAGACGACACACACAGAAAAAACGTAGATGGATTAAATATTATATATATGAAAATATTACCTTGTTCCTGAAGAAGCCCTGTATGCCAGGGCGAAATATTGACAATATTTCTATACATGTATGTAATATCTAATCCATTTTCTGTTTGTGTCGTCTTGCGCTGCTCTTGTCTCACTATAATATTGAAATACCTTTAAATCCATGACATATGTTTCTAGTCTCTGACAGTAGTCTTGGGTCAATTCTTTTAATTTATCTTCAAGATTTTTACAAAGATCGTCAACTTGAGCTTTTTGGTTGTTTAGAATAAACATCTCCTAAAAAGACAAAAATCAAAAGCATATTAAAGTTTTAAAATAACAGTCTATTTAGAGGAGTGAGAAACCATTAGTATACGCACAGGAGCAATATGTATGCATTTTTGATAGAAAATTCCACCCCTTGATTAATAAGAATCAAAGCCCAAAGATGGTAAAAACATTAATATCAGTCATATTTTTAACATACAGAATTTTGCTCAGCCATTTTTCTTTTGTACCGTTCGGCTTGGTCTTGACTCTCCTTGAGTTCATCTTTCATATTTTCACTGCAAATGATCAAAGCAAAAATTAACATTTTTATGAAAATCATGTTAAAATCATAGATCATCATTAATGTATTGAGAATGCAAGACTTAAAAAGCAAACTCTCCTTCTCGACAAGCCTATTTCATGGTTTTCTACTCATCAGTAGATGTATTTCGTAGATCATGATTAGCATATTATGTTAACGTAGCACGTTAAACTTGAACTCACTAAACTCAAATATTCAAATACTGTGTATTATTTAACGATTAAATCTGTTGAGAAAGTGTATTTATAGTAATCAAAACTCCGACATTGGGAGTAGAAAATAGAGTTGATACCCAAAACGCCCTTATCCTCAAAAATATGGAGTAAGATGCTTGTAATTATGAATTATTTTCTGGATAATATATGGTGTATGTAAAGGAATACTCTAAATTTCACAAAAAGATCCAAGTTAATGCAAAATTAAAGCTCTGTCTTACAGCTTTTCTTCCAGCTTTAAAAGTTCACAGCCATGCTCTTCTCGCAAAGACTCTAACTTCTCCTCTCTTTCTTGCACATTAAAAAGTAACTACAAGATAACATGATAATTTCAAACACCAGGAACAAATCATTTATTCAAATTCTTTACTTGAGAAGAACAGGATTGTGGAAAATCAATCAAGACAATAATAGAGATTGTGGGTTTGGGTCCTACTTGGGTCATTTTCATTCTCACACATTATCTTGATTGGTTTTACAATACTAAATTTGAACTAAAGGTCATAGTGATTTGTTTTAATGATTTTTCAGTGTTAGGGCATTTGAAAAAGGGCAATTTATCTACGTATCAAAGGATCTCAAAAAATCTCAAAAGGTCGCTGCACGTGCACACATTAGATAGAACAACACGAATTTCTGTTATTCGCTAGTTTTTATCATTTGCCCACTAATATTTTCTAATATTTGCCTACTATTCTCTGGGAGACTTCTTTATAAACTAGACTGATGGCTGCTGCAAGTTTGAAAATGAATAAGATATCAGAAAAATCTAGACTTGGAATATTTTATCCAAAAATATACAAATCGAGTAAAAACAAGCAAGATCCAGGGAGGGAAAAGGGCATCTGTAGCAAACAGTCTGGCAATGATGATCTGAACAGTCTTTTATTGGTACAAGACATGAAGATGGCGAGGAGAATCTTGTTCGTTATGTTTGCGATTTCCCTTGCCATCTTAAGGTACTAAAGCATGGAACCTTTACTTTTGTTGTGGGCCTACCTCCACTCTTCATTCTTCCCTTGATGGAACCACATAAGACTTAAACTACACAAACCTCTTGAAACCACTTCTCACCTGTTTTTCAAGTTCTAGCTTTTCAGTGAATTTTGAATTCCTTTGCTCAGCCTGAAAGAAGACAAGAATGCAATTATCTGATATTCTAATTATAGCTTTGTTTAATGTCAATGTCAGTTTTTTTCAGTGAAAAAGCTCTTATCAAGACTAACATGGAATAATACATATCTTCTTGTTGATTGACTAAGTTCGTTCTCGAAAAAATACTTTATTAGTTTGGACCGAAACAAGATGGATTTCGTAAGAAGCTTTATATCGCAGCAAGGAGGATGGTGTGGACAGAAGGCATTATACACTCTGGATTGTTCCGTTCCGAAAGCTTTTCGGTACCATGTGAATGAGACTTGAACAAAATAGGACAAGGTGGCAAAAAACTCTCGACTTACTTTAAAATTGTTCAATGAATTGCTCAGTGTGCTTGGCAGGGTTAAAGAGTTTTTGAATTTCCATGGAATGCTCAAAAACATAAGCTTAAAGTCGTATGATACTATTTACTTTAAGACCCAAGCATTCAATCAAAATAGTGGCAGCACCAAGTGGCTATTATTCTAAGACGAGCGATGAAAATGACGAGGGCCAGCACTACTCACGCTGAGGTAAGTTATCAAATCGAGATATGAAATATCAGAATCAGGGATAACCTATCAGTGCCCGAAATGGAAGGAGAATGGACTTTTTAATGTTTAGAAAATGCTCAGTCTAGTAGACCAGGACTCAAATTGTTGTTTCTTTATACTATGAGAGAAATACAGCTACAGAACTTATGCAAAGCCTTGTGATATCAAAATAAACGTTATGTCCTTACCTTTTCACTTTTCGACTGCCTTGAAACTTTTTTTGCAATTGCTTTAAGTCGACTTGTAAATTCCTAGAGTGAAGCAAGATTTACCAGTAATCAATACATGTTCATTGCAAATATCTTGATGTACTTTGGTGGAGTTAGGCAGTTTTAAAATAGTAAAGTTCTCCTAGTTTCTTTGTAAAAAAAACAATTAAAGCCTGTTTGTTTAGTACTGTGAGGAATATCGCCAGTACAATGAAGGGATAACATCAGTACTGTGAAGGGATACCATCAGTACTGTGAAGGGATACCATCAGTACTGCGGAGGGATACCATCAGTACTGTGAAGGGATATCATTAGTACTGTGGAGGAGGGATACCATCAGTAATGTAAAGGGATACCATCAGAACTTTGGAGGGTGTTCAGTATTGTGGAGGAATACTTTCAGTGCTGTGGAGTGAAACTAAAAGTACTGCAGGTATTACCTCCATAGTACTGATGATATCTCCCACAGTACTGGATATCCCCCAGAGAAATGCAGGTTCTCCTTTGTTGTAAGAAAAATCCATATTTCTTGATCTTCTTCTATGCATGAGAAGTATTCTGAAGCAGTAATAAACATTTTCTTCTTTCAGTAGGATCATACATTTCACAAGCAAACTTTTATCTAATCTAGATTTCCACAATTATTGCAGAGGATCGTGGTTAAAGTACCTGAATCTGCTGCATTTCCATGCTGTCTTTTTCCTTGAGAATTTGAGCTTTCGAGTCGACCAGATTCCCAACTTCTTCGAATAAGCGTTGGTTGGTAGAGGTCTGTAGAAAAATAAAGACTAGCTTTAGGCAAGCGTTGGGATTGGAAACACAGCGTAATATAATAACATTATTAAGCTATATCTTTTCAGAAAGACCAACTTACTCAGATTTTGGTGTAAAATGTGTACGCATTTTCGGAAATTTGGTATAACTATGGGTATGAATTTTCAAAATTTTGGTATAACTAAACTATGGGTAATACATTTTGTTTCTTGGGCGGCACGTCCCTATCCAAAATTGGGTCAAATACCCCCTCTCCCAGGCATTAGGAGTAGAAAAAAAACCTTCTGACACGTAATCGTTGTCCAGCGTATCCTTAACTTACCAGGTTTTGATGAGCTTCGGATAGGCTCATATAATTCGCCTTTAGATTGATGTATTCTTCGGTCAAATCTTTAAATTCATGTTTTGTACGCGATGCTTGCTCTCTGACATCTTGGTGCGATCTTTTCTCTAGAGCCAGGCGCCTCTCCAAATCAATCATTTTCTCTTCCAGGCTTGTGCTCTGTCATATGAAGATAAGATAGAATTGTAAAAATATAAGGGGGCCTATTTTATACATTGCACAGTCAGTTCACTTCATTCAATTTCTTAAATTTTTACATCATACAATAATCAGTATAGTATACAACATGAATTAAGATAAAGAAAGTAATAGTTAAATAAAACAAACTAAAAGTATAATAAGAAATCGATAAATTCAAATAATTATTGTATGATAGGAATTTATTAAGAAGAACCTCTCTCAATAGCTAAACTAATCGAGGAGAGAACACCCCTTGTTAGTAAAAGCCTATTTCAATTATCTAATATCAGATGGAAATTTAACATCCAATCTAATTCAATAAGAGATGCACGCTTTTGAGATCAGGATCCACGTGATATCGAGGATAGCGATGTTCCTAGTAATATTTCAAAAGAATTGACAACATTGTGAAATGGTAGCTACATTGTGAGAAAATTTGGAAGCGAAACATTGCATTTATTAGAGATCTAGTTCTATACTCAAATATAGCAGTAGGGTTGTAGTACGGTTGCAAAATTCGAAATTTCAAAGTTTGAATGTCGTCATATTATTCTAAAAAGAGTTCGACATTGAAAAAACCAGTCATTTGTATGTTTACAAGGAAATCATATATTTGAATGATCATAAAGCTTACTTTACGTTTTAATTGGAAAATCTGCCTCTCCCCCTCCTGCTTTATGGCATTGTTCTCCAACTTCAGATCAACAATTGATTTTGACAGCTGCAAAAAACAATTTGCAAAGTATCAACAGAGTATTAGTTTATGATATGAAAACTAGTTTACGTGTTAATAAGTATATATCCATAATATCTTTGAAAGTTATTTTTTATGCAGAAAGCACTGAAAAACACAGAGTGGTGTGGCTCTAGTTCAGATGTGACCACGCCTTGAGACACCTTCTACCTTTTGCCTGGAGCTACAGAGAGCTGGCAAATTCTCTCCTCGCACTTCATGTTACAGGTCTGGAGGTAGGTTTAAATTACAATAACACAATAGCAAAATATCACAATAATACAATAAGAATGACATAGCTAACAACAAAAACCCAACAATAAAACAACACAATGAGGAAGAAAAACTACCATCAACTTTTCCTGTTCCGACATGACCATTCTCGATGACAAATTGGTTCTCGACGAAGTCAATTCAGCATATTTCTTGTTTGCATCCACTAATTTACCATCAGCTTGTTGTTGTTGCTGTGCTAACTCCTCCTAACATTGCAAAAATGATTATTGACTTTTATTAGAGCCATATGAACAAGGAGGCTGGCTAATTTCAATCAAATGGCTACCTTTGAATATCAGCCCTGTGGCTAGAGACAGTATTTATCCACCGTATCCCTGCATGTCATAAGAAGCGACTAAAAGGGTTGACGTCAGGAAGGGCGTCCGACAATAGAAATTTACTCCATAACCAAAATCATCTATAGGTCCTATTAGTGTGTGTGTGTTTGTGTTTGACTTCCTTTGAACATCGAAGAGGAAGACTAAATCGGGCTAAACGAAACCTAAATATGTAATTTAACATCAATTAGAAAAGGGAAGGTTTTCTTATCCTTCTAACATAGTTAAGTATCTGCGGCTTTGCGGCTGTAAAGAGCATTCATCTTTATCCAACTTATTTGTGATGATATTTCATTAACGAAATGGTAGTTTCTAAATAATCTCCGGTCATATGCATGAGATGAGTATGAACTGTTATAGTTTTAATAGCTTTTAACACCCATGTTGATATTGCATTCTGTTGATATCAGTGGAGCGTTTCATCCCTGTCTTTTATTTTTGTAAAAACATTTTCTTTTTGCCAGTAGAAATTGGAAGAAACAGGTAAAGTATTTTTCTTAGCAACATTTTGCAGAATATTTTGTATTTGTATTTTCTAGCAACATATGAAGTCCTGGTTCAAATACTTTTTGTAGCTATCTCCTTTGCACTACTTCTGTAGTTAATCCAAACATACTTACATTTTTCGCTGTTGCAGCCTCTAACTCCTTTTGTAAGTTTTGTATGGTAGCATTCAACTCTTCAATCAACGCTTTGTCTAGTTTACGCTCTTCACTAAACGCAGTTTGAGATCGCTTGAGCAACCAACGATATCTTCTAATGAGACCCTAGAAAATATAAACGATAACAGTTATTTTCAACAAGAACATTTGAACCCCTTGGAAGAAGCCCACCAAGAGATGTTCCCTGCGTTAGATACGTTTGAGGGAGTGGTGTATTACCTTACTACAGTAGGTAACTTACAAGGGGCTGGCATTATTACAAGGGGGTGGTATTATATCTTGCAATGAGGTTGATACACTTACAAGGAAGTTGTATGTTATCTTGTAAAAAGGACTTTTAGATCTTTTATGTTAACTTTATTTTTGGCTCGTCAACCCCTTTGCTGCTATGCCAATCTGCCTTGCAAATTATTATTATAGATGTAGATGTAGATCTTACAAGGAGATGGATAATCTTATAAGTGTTGGTATGTTATCTTACAAGGGGTTGATATGCAAACAAGAGGCAGTATTAGCGATAGCTACCCTCACAAGGACGTGGAATATTTACTTAAATAGGGGTTGACAAGATTACAAGGGCGCAGCATATAATCATGCTTAAGGTATTCAACGCATGCATGATGATATACCTTTCTTGCTAAGAGTATTGAGTCCGTTGTAATATAATATACAAACTCCTTTCTAAGTATATGAGCCGCAGTAAGAGCATAGGCTTGCTGTTATCGGTATTAATGCAAAATTTTACATATAGCCTGTCAGTGCACTTTTGCAGCAAGTTTTGAAGGAATATTAAGAAAGAATTGTAAAATTTGAACCTTTGAATTTGGTGTGTTTTGAATTGGGTAATTAATGATTTTCTTCATTCGCAATCCATAACTCGTTACCAGTGCGGCTGCTTCAGATTTGAAAGGTTTGAAAGTCACAAGTGCGTTTGTTATGCAGTTGCCCCCTAATGCATCTGTCAGCAAGGTTGTCAAGGTTGTCGCCCTAAAATCAGATATAGAAGAATATAGTAGTGGAGCAAGGGTTAATTTTCTACTATTTACTTTTTTACTTGACATCAAGGAGGATGGGGTACCAATAGGTAAACAAATTTCTCTGGTCATTTATCAGAGCCCATATGATATATAGGAAAACTTCTGAGGCTGGGTATGAAATTTTGGTCGAATTACTGGAGCTCAGTCATAAAATTTGGAACACATCTTCTGCTTCTGAAACTCAAATTAATGTTTCACTGTGGATAAGCCTTAAGTTGTGAACACCTCAAGGCAGGACCGCCGAGAGGGGGGGGTAGCCGGGGCAACTGCCCCGGGGCCCGGGCCCTGCAAGGGGCCCGGAAAATGAAGCTTTGAGTTTTTCATTAAATGTCGTTTTGATATAAAAGAGCTGGGCCCGTTAAAGAGCCGGAGAAAATGAAGTTTTCTTTCTGTCCGTCACACATATCTAGTAATATCCGAATTCATTCCTTTAGCCAGTCGTTAGGTACATTTGCTTCTTGTGTTGTGAAACAACAGTAACCATTGCATGACGATTACCATTCGAGTCTGTATCTCTCGTGTCGTTTGCTTTTTCACAGCTTCGGCGCAGCGGTGCCATCACAGTAAAACAATGAATCCCTCGCTAGCAAGTCAGTCGTTATCAGAAAGTCGAACAAATCAGTTGAACATTTTAAAATGACGCATTTTCATATCTTTAACTTTGTAGAAACTTCGTAGAGCCGAACTGCTCTTGTTAACAATAGAGCCGAACTGCTCTTGGTATTGATAGAGCTGAACTGCTCTTGGTATCGATAGAGTTAAGATTTTTATAGTTTATATATGTCGACTTTCTTATAATTTGAGTTTCATTTATTTTCGTCGTCTGTTGCTGAACCGGCTGAACCCACAAAGTAAAACCCCCTTGGAAAGTGGTATTACACTTGCATGAAATCGTTAAATTCAAGCTTGGCTAAATATTCTTAACGTATGCACTACCCTGTAGACATCTTACAGACTCCCAAGTACAGTCCCTAGTAGAACGTTCAAGCTCAAGCTCTAGCTTATCAAAAACTTCGTGCACATTGCCAAGCAACACAAAAAACATTGAACGATGTAGCTATTCTAAGCATCAAGAGCGAACTCCCAACTCAACCGAGAAAATATAATTCAGTGGTATAATAAATACCTTAAACTAAAAAGGGCATCTATTGACACAATTGTCGAGAACGTGTATTTATCCATATGAATGAAGAAATCATCTTGTATTAAGAATTATTCGTCATTTCATTGCAAAATTGCAGTCATTTTAGTTAAAGCACAGGGGTGGGTCAAACATACATATTAAAAAAAAGACTAAAGGATTCTTAGCCATTTTGAGACGTTCTAAATTGCAAAATCTCAGAAGCTTCCGGGGGCTTCGCCCCCTGGACCCCTACCAGGGCTCTGCCCTGGACCTGCTGGGGGGCTCTCAGCGCCCCCCAGACCCCCAGCTGTATTTGGCAATGACCTACGGTCATTGCATTTTTAGCTATCGCGCCTCTACCCACCAGCCAAATTAACAAAGGGCCCGTTTTCAATAATTGCCCCGGGGCCCGGCCTCGCTCTCGGCGGCCCTGCCTCAAGGTTACTGTGCTAACTCATTTTCCTAGTTTGAACAGAGGTCAACACGCTCGCCTTTGATCACAACAACACGGATCGGAAACCCAGTGGTGGTATATGTCAATTGCAGTAACCTGCTCCGGTATAATTCATCTTATCATGTTAGACCATGCCTTAAGAAATTAACAGTAATGGCTCTGAAGAAGGATTTGATTCTAAAAAAGAATTGGTCCCTCACTGTCCATAAGTCTGGTGTTGTGAACACCTCAAGGTTATTGTGCTAACTTATTGTGCTAACTTATTGTACTCACCTATGGCCGCAACAACCCATGTTCAAGACAATAATAGTTTAGTGTATATTTACCTATAGCTGGGTAACGGACTGTCTGCTGTTATTTTTTCTGACAGCTGCATGACAATTTTTCCAAATGTAACAATGTTAGTTGAATTTTGTTCTGGCATTGTGTTTGGATCTGCGGGGTTCGATAAAAGCTTTTCTGCTCCCGGCAAGATGAATATACGGTACAATGATTTCAGTGGTAATGGAGTACCAAGCATTGGCTGGAAAATATAATCAAAGCTAAAATTGATAATGATAAGTCAAATTATGTCAATCTAAGATCTTATATCGTCTTTGATTGAGGAAACGCTAGGCGAGCAAAAATTGGGAACATAGTGAAAAAATAACTACTCTAAAGCTTTTCGTCTGACACTAATCAGAATACTAACCAAAGCCAAAATGAAAGGCAGGGTGACTTATTGGTGTAGAGAAAAACAACCCATCATCAACATAGATTATCAGTGAGATGAACAATAAACTGTTTTTGAAAGAGTGGCACGTTCAGTGTAAAAACAAAATTATATTAAACAGCCCCCCCACACCTTAGGATAAAATAGGGGTCTATTGTATAAATTGTGGCTGCAGGCTCTTATAAAAGGGTGCATATCAGGTTGTTGGCTGTAAGTGAGTTCTAACCATTACACACTTTTTTCTTATAAGGAACTCTTTATAAGGAAACTAGAACTAGAATTTCTTGTGGAATACAATTGATTCTTTTGTTCGATTGTTTCCTGTAACAATGGAGAACAATAGAAAATTTAAGGAACATTTAGAACTAGGACATGAGGTAGGTTTCTTACAAAATAAAAAGCGTGTAAAGTAAGTTTATGTTTAACATAAGAGCCTGGGAAAGGCTAGAGGCCTTATTTCTACCAGGGCCATGGAGCCGCTAGTTTCAGGTTCGTTCTAAAGGAAAACGGTGGCATGAGTTGTTTAGTCAACACTTCAAAGTCATATTTTATCCATTTGTAGACCTTACAGCATTAAACTTTAACTTCAGCTGCAGAAAGCAAATTATTTGAACCGCAAGATAACTCTTCCCAATGTACAAAATCACTAACCTTTATCATCTCAAACTGAATCACAAGAGAGGAATCTTCATACTCTGATGTATTTCCACCAATGCCATTACTCCTGAAAGCATTTTCAATCAGCGTCAAGCAATCCTTTGCCCCTATAACTTCCAACTGAGTCACATTCTTTATGATTATACCTTCCAGTTCATTATCAGCCAGAAAGGGATTTGCTGTGAGTTTAGAAAAAAATATATTTGATAATTAATTCACCGTGAAGAATATTTTTATAAAAATATCACCAGACTAAGCATATTGGCTATGTTGAACAATAACCAAACCTAGGTAATGTCAAGAGGGATAGAGAATCTTATGAAAACTAAAGTTGAATCCCATAAAACCTACAAAAAAGTGATAAAGAATAACTTATTCTATTGAAAAAAAAATTGTTTAGTTCTATTGAAAAAAAATTACTTGTAATAACTTTTTAAAAATTTTATCATTTTCTAGCTACTGAATTTAACAACATGTATAAAAGAATTTTTAAACTTTAGTATTTCTACCTAGTATAGTTTTATAGACTTAAAAATATTTTTTTAAGAATTTTATTTTATCAACAAGGGAGGAGAAAAATTTCTGATGATTGATTGTCTCATTTCACTAAAATCATTGCTTTTTGATTGCTTTTTTTTAACAGAGATATCAAGACTCAGCAATTTAAAAAAGCTTCAGACTTTTTGAGAGTGTGCGCTAAGAGTTGTTTTCATCGGCTACAGTATTTATCATATCATAAGGAGAGGGGTCAACTGCCCCATTGCACCCCCTATCATCCTCCACTGGAAAAGCCCATCATCTTGTGTGAGGATAATAGGTGGTCTTACCATGGAGATACTTTACCTGGAGGGTCTCTTTCATCATCATTTGGGATCAAAAGATCAAATAGAGCCTTATCTCTGATCTCCATCAACGAAATTCTAATCAGAGGTCGCTGATTATCTGGATATTCTTGGGCTCTCTTCACTGATAGCAAATCATTCACCAACATGACCAGGACTCCAGTGTGCTTTTTACTTGGCTTCACAATATCACCTACTTCCCCACCAAACAAGGTACTGTACTGCCCCGAATCTGTCTCCCCAAATATCAAAGTTGATATGTTACAACCATTCAGGAAGGGTTTTATCAATGAACCAAAGCATTCCTGATAAAGCTCGCCACTTTTTTGATTACCCTCGAATATCGACTTGAAAGTTTCAGGAGCGTCAGCCTCACTGTAAGTTGAAGGAGGCCTCGTAACCTTTCCACTGTTCAGTTTGAATTTCTCTCCATTTTTTCCTTTGAAGCTCTGCCTAATTTTGGCAAAAACATTTAATGTTGACATTTCTTCTTCGCAATTGGAGATTACTTTTTTGAGTTGTGCAAAACAAATTTAACACAATAGTCTTTGATGTGTACTTTCCCTTTCCCTTTGAACGTAACAAAACACCACGAAACACTCTTTGGGCCTAACTTAGGCCATAATATGATGTTGCTATGGTAAATGCTTTTAGCTGTATAGAATGATACTCAGTTCCAGATGATGAGAATGACATTTGAGTTTAAGAAACTTTGGGGGAAGAAGAAGAAACTGTTGCTTTTCAGTGAAAAATGTCGAGAATTCACTTAAAAGGCATTTTTTGAATTTTCCACCAAAAAACAATTATCAATCGAAATTGAATTATGATTTCAAAAAGTTTTCGGGTAGTAAAGCAAAAGCGCAGCACGGTCAAACCGCTCTGCCCCAGGCTTTCATTACGTCAGGAGTTTGTCGATCAAAATTCTTAGAAATGAAAACAATGCGTAAAATAGCATCATTAAATCGCATATTTTTGACTTATCTCAGCATACGAGGCTATTCCAATTAATTAAGAAAAAATTGAATAATGTAATCAATAGCACACTTCAAAACTCAAGTGCTGTTATAGTGAAAAATGTAATCTTTGAATACATATTCATTCATTCACGAAATCAGTTGTATTTAAATACCCTAACAAGCAAATAGAATAATTTAATCTTATTGTGTGCTCTTCAAATGCACATCGACATCACTCTTTTGGGAGAAAGCAGAAACGTAGGAAGCATCTCAAACTGGGGGTATGCATGAAGCTTCAAGGGACACTTTTTATCAAGGAAGAGGGGTAATTACTGAAAGTAAAAACAGCAATTCATTCTTTTTTAGCAAAACGTTCAGGAAGGATGTACCTCCGGCAGCCTTCGGTTTTTGAATTAGATTCGTGGAGAGAAATGTGTTGTTTTGCTGTGAGTTTCTGAGTTAAAGAATGAATGTGAGAAATGCAATCTAAATACGAGTTCACTTTTACTAATCCTGCCTACCTCTCAAAGTACCCTAAAGGTCAGAAAATCCCAGTCGAATGAAAAAGAGAAGTTCAGTTTAATGTATACAACTCTATAATCTTCTTTTAAACAACAAAAATGGAATATAATGACCGAAAAAGTTCATTAATTAGTAAGTGAAAGAAATCAGTCTGATCTTCGCTCGCAAAGATCTTTTTATCCGTTAAGGTGATAATTCTACCATGTCTCTAATTGTACTCTATCCACCATAAATCTCTAATTGTACTATATCCACATCTTGTCTCCAATTGTACTCCATCCACACCATTTCTCTAATTGTACTTTATCCAAATTTTGTCTCTTCTTTTACTCTACCCACACCATATCTCTAATTGTACTCTATCGACATATTGTCTTTTCTTTTACCCAATTTTGTCTCTTCTTTTACTCTACCCACACCATATCTCTAATTGTACTCTATCGACATATTGTCTTTTCTATACTTTGAATCTTCTTTAACCCAATCTACATCTTGAATCTTCTTTAACCCAATCTACAAACATCTGGTCTCTTCTTTTAGCCAATCTACATTGCATGCTCTTGCTTCTCCCCATTCTTGCTATCTGCAATACCTTCATCCATGATGATGTATTCTTTGCCGTTTGGTGCATGATCAATGCCAATTTCAAGATGTGTCTTGCTTTCTGCATTGCTAGATGTATTTCTTCTTCTTCGCATCTTCACTAGAAGCATTGCGACCAGAATTACCAGAATTGCCACACCACCAATCAAAAACAAAGTTGTTGTCGAGAGAGTGCTGCCACTTTCGCTGTTTTTCGCTATTAAGAAAGAATTATTCACGTTAACAATATCCTGAGTGGCCAGTTTCTATTTCTAAAAATTAACACAAGGGAGCCTCAAAAGCAGCACTCCCAAACTTACCTATTAGAGTTCTAGGGTTTTGAGGGGTAGGGTTGACACGGTTTATTGGGCAACAGCGCTGTTAAATAGTCTCGAAGCCAGCTCAAAAATGTTAGGGGAGGAAAAATGTTTCAGGGTTCTCCAAGCATTTCAACCAAGTTTAGTACGTATCACTTCTCTGTCATCTCTGTGTAAAAAACGTACTCCCTTTTTATCTATTGGAGTGTGTCCCTGACTTAGTAAAGGTATATATTGACTTGATAAATTACTATAGAAAAAATGCCTATAGAGAAAAAGCTTTTACCACAGTGGTACCTCAAGTACTTTTTATCCATCCAATAATGTACATTTATAATGCACAATTAGGCTAGAGTTCTTGGGTAAGGTTTCTTAAGATATTGAAGCGTCTATTGTAAATGTCTCAGGCATGTTTGACGTTTTAGGCCCCTTTCGTTAAAATACCAGTAGTGAAAATTCCTTAAAAATATTTTTTGTTTATTGCATGAGCAATAACCACCCACCTGACTCGTCAGTATCCTTGTTATAAGCTATAGGGCCAGCCTCGATTAGAGTATATTTAGAATACGACTGATCTTCGCGGGAATACCCTTCGCCTCCTTCCAGATCTCTTTTCACACGCCTGATGTTGTTTCCATCGCACCCTGTGCGACATCTGCCTGATGTTGAGGACTGGTGACAAATGAATACGATGCAATGGATGTAGATAGCCGTGCTTTTCTGCATGTATTTGTAAGATTGCAAACTGAATCTCTGTCTGTTTCGTTCTGATTTGTAGAATTGGACAGTGTCGTCTGATGGGCATCTGTAAAAGGAAAAAAGAAATGCAGAAAGAAGAACAAAAGGCTATTCCAGCAGGCCTAGTCTTCTGAACAGAGCGATCACTTTTAGCTCTTGCCAGCACACTATTAAAGTTACTACGAGAGCTTGTAAACCAAATTACAAAGGCGATTAGCCGCTCTAGAGCACTTTCCTTCCTAAATCAAACAAGGGATTGAAAACACGTGTCATTTCACGCAATAAGAATATATCCATACCTGTCATTAATAAAGACGTATTTATCCGGATGATTCCGATCCATGGTTGGTGTAGAGTAACATTGATCTACCAATACAACCAATTTCTGATCAGATACAGTTGCATACGCCTCAAAATATATCCAATCCCTCAGCTTTACTTGCACGGGGAAGTATGAATGCACTGCAGAGTATGTTCTGTCTGTATACATTCGGAAGTAGTAAGAAAAGCTACCGAAACCAGCTAAAATTCAAAAGAAATCTTTGATTACCAGGAGAGTCTTGAACCTTACTAGAATCATATGGATACAGTACTAACTTATCAGAGAAAAACTGACTTATCAGAGAATTTAGCCAGCCAGATAGCAGTGCATCTATTGACAGAGATTTTTCAAAGCTTTAACATTTATATTGCTTCAGAAAATCATTTTGATTGAAAAGATTTGGCATTTCATGCAAATTTAGTGGCTATCCTGCTTAATGTGTTTTAAATTCTTCACCTATTTCTGGTCAACCTATAAGAAACTAGGCAGCCTGGTTTTGCAACATTCAGCCTCTTAGTGGTGGATTAGTACTGTACCATAACAAATTATGAATAGGGATATTAGATATCAAAGCATTGGAGACTAGAGATGGGCACAGGTATATATCTTATTGCAGTACAAACTGAAACGTAGGCCAGGCGCAACTTGCCATCGTAGTCATAAGAAAAAGGTACTCAATATTGCGCATATCATGTACTCGTTATGCGAGAAATCGGTCTAATTTTTAAAGTTTTCGTTTGTTGGTTTGCACCTTTGGTCTGCTCTACTAGGTCTAGGCGCAGTACTTCATTTTGATTGGTACAGTGCTACAGAATAGCAAGAAAATCAGAGACATGATATATTTGGATATTTTTGAACATTTCTAAGATTTTTGGAGATTTTTATCCAAGAGTGTACAAGATTTTTTAAGTAATGTGCCTCTCGGAGATGGCAGATCATGATACTTAGAAAAAATATGGTATTAGATACAACTGAAGCCAAATAATGATCGACAGATACCTTCAGTAACATTTACAGTAGAGATAGGCTTGAAAGACACGGAGCTGACGTTGCCAGTTTTTTTATAAGAACACGAAAGACGGATTCTCATGTCATTGTCCCTTGTGATTAACCCACTGGTTGGTTTCGCCTTCAGGACAACCTCGTTCCTGTATATGATGTGATCGTATGTTTCTTCTCGTGTGGAGCCGCATTGACTGGGAATGGTACCGAGGCTGATATATCTGCTAGTGCTCCACCAGGATGCTCTGCACCATGTATCCCTCAATGTTATGTTGGAATAGTCAGATACTTGGAAGAAATGTCTGTCAAGCTCGATTCTCATGTAATTCTCACTGCAGGATACGTAGACACTCTTATCTTCAAAGTAAAAGTATTAGCATGAATTAATTCTTTAAAAGTAATTACATGTCTTAAAAGAAAGACACCTAGGACTAAGGGATTAGAGATTAGAAACAGATTTTTTAAGAAACGAAACGTATCTTTTTATCATATTCAAGTGCCCTGATTTTTAAACAATTTCTGATCGATCTTTGTTTTTACCTTGTCTGGGAGTAAAACATAAGGACAAAAATGCTACGAGAGTCTGAATAATCATCACCATATTTTTGAATGAAGCGAGCAAATTTCCGCAATTTTCGAGCAAATTTTCGCAACCCTGCCAAGAAGCAAATGCAGAAAATTACACGATCTAAGTGCATGTATTGTTTCCTTTCATGTTTGAAAACATTATCCGATAAACTAGTTTTTGTATCAACAGGGGGTATTTCAACCCCTTTACTGGGCCCTCTCGCCTTCATTTACGCTACAGGTGGTGTTTAGTGAGCAAGCAAATGACGCCCTTACCTTTCACACTGCAATATCTTTGGTTACAATTTGCCACACCATCTAACCAGTAAACATAGAAAGTCCCACAATTTCGCACTTTGATTTGCTTCTGAAACCGACAGCTGCAACTGCTCGAGCCTGAAAAACACACCATCCTGGAAACCTCGCCCTCATATCCCATCGGCATTGATCCTGACATGATCCATCCTTGCATCGATGTCCCACATCGATTGTACCTTGGCCCACTCATTGACAAGGGACAATAATCCAGCATTCGGTTCCCTGCATCCCCAGTGAATCGGTACCAGCCGTAAAGCTTATTGTCACATGGCTGGTAGTTCCATCCAGTGTATGTAACGGCTCTTGTTTTGTCAGAAAGGACTTGGTACGTCTTGCAGCCATCTGTTTTTCGTTGCACAGGCGTTGTTGGTGGTATTGATGAAATGGAATGCTCAGGGTTCCACCTGCTAGCAAATTCAATAGATGTGCTTTGTGACACTGACGTTGTTGATCGTACTTTTGTAATTGAAAGCACAGGGCTTGACTTTTTGATACTGCTAGTATGTGCACTTTTCAAGACTGCTGCTGTCAAGGGTAGTGGCGTTGATTCAACTATGATTTCACTTCTTGGATAAGTATAAGATGAGTTTACGGATGTAAAAAAACCATTCTGAAAGGAAACAAATTCTCAGTCAAATAATCAGAAATAGCTTTTGCATGTTTTCTCTATATTACGGGTTTTTACCAACTGTATACGGTTAAGTGTATATTTGAAAATATCAAAAAATCTAACAACCTTATAAATAAAAATCAAAAATAAGATATTTGAAAATCTAAAGTATTTATCAAACGCATGCAATATACTAAAAAAATGTTGCAATGAATGTTGCAATCGTTTGACCATCAATGTTGCATCGTGCAACATTTAAAAACTGATGTGGCATGGACAAAGGAGGAAACTCTGCATTTGACGCATGACCTCGATTTTTTTGAGAATAAAAGTTTCAAAAAATGTTGCAAGTCTTTGGCAAATCTTCGGCCAAGTTTAGGAAGGGGTCTTTTTGCCACTGGTGTATTGGGACCGTTGGCTGGACTAATTTTAACATAAAAAATGGAAGGTGGCTAGACTTTTTATGCAGAAATGATATCTTTGGTTGAAAAGTAACGCAAAAAATTGTTAGTTTTGCGTTTGAGAATTGAGAGGATCGAGTTTTTCTTATTTCCAGATTCTTTTTGAAATGTCAACAACGAAATTGTCAAATGGGCACTCCCTTTGTCAAATATGATGCCGTTGCTTGAACCAAAATTGTAAAAAAGATATAAAATTCCTTTGACTAAAGCGCCAAAGACGTATCCCCTTTGCAGTGAAATAGAAAAATCTCCAGTTAGCTATCTATTAAGGAACCCTCCCAGCCCTCGTAGTTTTTGCATGAGAAAAAAAGTGAATAGTACTTACCAAATGGTTGGAATCAACTTGCGAGGCAAGTAAACTTATCAGCAACATGAGAGACAACATTTTCAATGCCTGCTTCTGTTGAACGCCAGCCGAAATCTGATTTGATTTTTCATAGCTCATGGGATATGCTGACGATCAGAGACTCAGCTGTTAAATTTTATCCAATCACATGAAAGCTTTTGTACCTTATGTCACCAATGACAAAACAATTAAACGTTTTCTTTTTAAGAATAACCTTTATGAGAAACACCAGGCTGAGATTTGGGCATGAATATTTTACCATCTCCAAAAGTATTTAAGATAGATACATGACGAGTTTACCAACGACGTGAAACCCGTGTTCAGAAAGGCGTTTCACACATTGGTGAAAATCAATTCAAAATAAGAAACACACAGATTAAAGTCAGAGTCAAGTTTTTCTTATAAAAAGTGTGTATTGCAGCTAAGCTAAGCCAAGCACGTTTTAAAAACAAACTTGCAACATGTTTCCGTGTTTCCAATGTTCATTCTTACATTGAAAGTCTGATCAACCATAGAAACAGCTAAGCTAAGCCAAGCCCCGCCAAGCACTTTTAAATAATAAACTTTTGTAACCTTTTTCCGGGTTCACAAAGTTCAAACTAATTTTCTTTAAGAATTCTTTCTAAACACTGTTCACCAAGTACACAAGATAGAAAGTTTGATTATCCAGGAGAACAGCTAAGCTAAGGTGCTAAGCCAGGCACGTTTCAAAAATAAATTCGAAACGTTTTTCCAGGTTTCTAAATTGCTGAACAACACATTTCATTTCTTTCATTAATACTTGTTTATCAATAAGAAATTAAAACATCCACTAAGTAAGGAAACTCTCTTGAATGTTTCAACTTTTGAGTTCTAAAGTTTTCTAAGAATTTTTTGAATTTGTTATGTGTGTTTGATTATTTAATTAGTGCTGTTCATGTTTTGAGTTTGGGATATTAACTGAATGCGATCCTCAATCTGAGCCTCATTCAATATCATCTGAATGCGATTTTCAATCTGAATATCAATCTAATGTTACTGAATACGATCCTCAATCTGAATATCGACACAATGCATGTGGTACACTGACGAGGCATTAGTAAAGAGCAGAGAAGAATAATGTATTAATCGAATTTGCTGTCCCCAAGAAAACAAATAAGTTTATCAAGTCTGACAATATGATGCCTGAATTCCAGCCAGTGATTCTCGCTGCAGGGGGTGGTTCAAGAATGTACCCCTTGACAGAGAAAATCCCGAAAGCGTTGCTCCCTGTTGGTGGTGTTCCACTGATTTGGTACCCAATTCACCACTTGCAGAAATATGGTTTCGAAGGTAGACCTTGTTTTTCTTAAACATTGTTCAAAAAGTAGGTCTAGGCCTATTTTGGGTGAGGCAAAGAGATGTAGTGCCCATATTGTTGATAGGCCCATAGGCTTACTATCTTCGCAAGGTATGGGTTTATTTGCTAATAAGCACAAAGGGCCCACTGAAGAGGTAAACTAATCGAGCAGTGCGACCCTGGTCCTTCCTCTCGATGTGACCACACCTCATGATTCCTTTTGCCTTTTTGCCTGGAATTACAGAGAGCTGGCTAATTCTCTCCTCACACTTTGTGACAGGTTTGAAGGTGGTTTCGAACAAGGGTCAAGTGATCTTACCACTCGGTCATCCCTGCCAATAGACTGTAGAAAATCCTAACGGTGTCACTGAAAATTCTTTGTCAAAAACTAGATATAATCTGACAGATATTAGAGTCACTGAATTTTTCTGCAAAAAGAGAAGTCAAACGCTTCAAGGGCTCTTTTTTCAGAGGTGCCATTTTTGAAAGTAACTGTGGCATTTCTCTGTCTTTTACAGAAGATTCTGTGGAAATACTTGAGTGGACACGTGCCTACACCCAAAGCCCCCTACACCCACTTCTCTACCATGTAGTTTTATCATTGGTTGTATAATAAAGAATTATTTGATTTTCAGAGTTCATCATAATGGTTTTAAAGTCTAACGAAAACATGTTTGTGCAAACCCTCAAATCTTGCTGTGATAAAAAAGTTAAATTCAATTTTGTGACTGTTCCTGATGATGAAGACATGGGTACTGCCGATTCTTTGCGATTGCTGAAAGATATCATTAAGGTAATATGGGTAATAGTCAAGTCCTGGTTGTTAAACTATCAAGCTCATGTAACTTTCTTTGGACCTGGTAAGACGGCTCAACTCATGCAAAGTCTGATCAAAAAGGTCCCCTGTCAAAATTCTATTGCCAAGGCATGGTTGAGCAATTATAACAACATGGTTTATTTGTAGTTTCTTTGGCCTCATTAACAAGAGGCTGTATCCTTTGGAATAAGTATCAAAAGTGATAAGGATACGCTTACCTTTTACATGAGACTAAGCAATTTGCATCAAAATAGATAGGAATAGCCAGATCAATTCTGATCCTTCTAGCACAATATTTTTATAGGTGATCCAGTCTCCTGTAAACGGGTATCTGATTTACTTTTGATCCGTATTTCTAGCGAATCTGCACTTGTGTAAATGGAAAGCCCATCATCAGCAACAAAAGTAGTCAAGCTCTGTGCAACACAACATATTAATAACACTTTTGATACGGACCAAAAGTGAACAGATCTCGTGTAAACAGGGCATTAGAGAAGGAAGGATCATGGAATCCATTAGGATGCATTAGTGATCTATCTAACTTCCAAAAGATTTTTTTGAATGAATGATAGAAATATTGGGGAACATCAAAAAAATTCCAGATTCAATATTTAGGGTCCCCAGAACATCAAGCTTCATATTTAGATATCAGTAACACAATCGTGGCATGGGGCCTCCCAGGTATTTGAAGATAAGGAGTACCCCCTGGGTTTATCATGTTAAATGTTTTGTTGTAAAGGCCCCCAGGCTCTATGAGCTTTGCTTCTCCTGGGGTGTATGAAACGTATGCAGTTAGTTTGAACTAAAATATGTTTTCATGAATCACTATTATCATCAAATAGAGCTAGGCATTGCCATCTTGATGCCTTTAAGTCTCTATTTTGTCATTTCAGACAGATGTTATAATAGTAAGCTGTGATGTGATCACTGATGCACCATTCAACCGGTTAGCTGATATTCATAGAACGTACAACTCAAGCCTAACTGCTCTGATTGCTCCAAGAATTGAAATTGCACAAGAAAAGGAAGTTGGCAAGAGTGGGAAAACCAAAACAAAGGAAGCTGATCAAGGCACGTAAATATTCTTGTTTTAAAGAGATAATTTTATAAATTTGTGAGGATGGAAAATTACCTGAGCAGGATACCAATCCATGACCAAATCTAAAAATATATTGTCTTGTTCTGGTTCTTTATTTTCACTGTTAAGCACAGGCTTCTAAGCTTGATGGTTTGGGGCGCAATTATCTCAACTCTGAGGTTTAGGACAGGGGAAAAGCCAAAAATTCTCAACAAAATTACAAATGATGTATTTAAGACATTTGATGTATTTTTCGGTAATTTGAGTGAAACTAAAAATTTTTGACAAAGCTGATGACTTGCACCAACAAACCAAGTTGATTTCTGAAATTAGTGCCTTCAGCTTTTCGGAGATGTAATCACTTTAAATTTACTTTAAAGGAGAAAAAATTTGAAACTATTAGATTAACAGTTATTAGTTTAGCTGAACAGACTTGATAATTTGAATGAATATGCAGGTAGAATTTCATGTTCATTCTGCTAATCAACAATAAAAGTTTCTTCAATTTATTTTTATTATTCTGAATACAGGTCAAAAGGATTTCATAGCATTTGACAAACAAGAAAACAGATTATTGTTCGTTCTCAATGAAGCTGATTTAGAAAGTGACAATATTTCTATTAGGAAATCATTGTTAAAGAGGTATTGAAATTATACTTGATTTCCCATTATTAATTACTTCCTACCTTTTAATTTACCTTTCTTTACTTTACTTCTTTACTTAACTTCACTTTACTTAACTTTACTTAACTCTAATTTTACCTCGCTTTACTTTACTTTTACTTAACTTTTTTATTCAGATACCCCAACATCACAATTCAAAATAATCTGATTGATTCTCACATTTACATAATGAAAAAATGGGTTTTGGACTTCATAGCTGAAAATTCGTAAGTTCTTTTTGATTATTATTACTTTTTGATGATGAACACTATCAACAAGGGGATATCATTCGGGAAGTAATTACTAAAATGCTAATGATATCCCTCAAAAGTATTGAATATCCTTCGTAGAACTGATGGTATCCTTCCTAAGCACTGATGGTATCCTTCCACAGCACTGATGGTATTCCCCACTACTGATAATATACCTCTACAATAATTATTTTTTCCATCCACAGTACTAAACATCCTTCAAAGTACTTATGTAATTCCCCACCGCACTGTACACCCTACAGTCCCGGATTATCCCTCCACAGTCCTGGATGGTATCCTTCCATAGTACTGATGGTATCCATCCACAACAGTGATGTTAACCCTCCATAGTGCTTTATTTCCTTGACAGTACTAAACATACTCCACCTGGGGTAGATCAAGGAAAAATTCTGACTACTTCTCAAATTGGTCCAAGTAACAGTTATATTGATTTTTATGTAAGAGCCTTGATTAGAAGAAAGACATATGCTGCGCCTGAAAATCTGATTACAGCTCGAGAAGTAGTAGCTGTAGTCTGGATCTGCCCCTGGGGACACGCCTTAATCTGTTGAGAAAAATTCTATCACTGTTACACCACATGACAGGTTTAAGCGCAAGCCACCCGTCTTTCCATACCTTTTCAGGAGTTTCGAGAGTATAAAGAGTGACGTCATCCCATACTTGATAAAGAAGCAATTTTCAAAGGGCTCTTCAAAAATATCAAATAAATTGAACACGTCATTGCCGTCTTTAGTAGAAGGTGAAACAAAGCCTGGTAAGATTCTTTTCAATACTTATTGTATTAATAGATACTTTCCTATTATACTGGCTGGATCAGAAAATTGTATACAATTACTTAGAACAGTCCTTGATTGATACAGAACTTCAAAATAGCACAAAAAATTAGGTAGCATAGTGAAGCGAAAACATGGGATTACGAATCAGTTCTGTGTAATTTAGTAATCCGCATTTTCGCTTCACGGTGCTTTTGATTCTTCTGGCTATTTAGTGATAATTCAAGAAGTTAATGAGGTCACTTATTTCCTGATGTAGCTTAGATTTCGAAATACCGTTCCGTCTTCTGCGCCTTCATTTAAAGGTTGAAAATTAAGTGTTAAAAAGTAGGGTTTACTTGTATTGAAGAAAATGTGATGGACTCCGGTCTGTAACTGATTTTGTCGTCAAACATTAATTTTGTCCCTAAGAAATAATTTGTTTCTGAAAAGATCTACTTAATCACCGAAAAATTGACTTTTTCCACGAAAGATGATATCTGCTCTCAAGTAAAAAGCTGTTCCCCTCTTAAAATAAACTTTGTCCCTTGAGAACTCTTTCCTCAAAATATAATGGATTCGTTAAAACAAAATTTCCCTGAGAAATCAATTTTGCCTCAAAAAGAATTTGTCCACAAAAAATTGACTTTACACCGAAAACCTTTGCCATTATATGATAACAAAAAATCTTAATTTTCTATTTTTTCAAAAGATTTATTTAGTTTCATGGAAGAAGACAACCTCACCGCACTAACAAAAGAATTCTCCATCTACCACGACGTGGGGAGAGGGTCTGGGTTCAAGAATAATCTTCGTTGCCATGGCTACATTAGTGACGAATCCATGTGCCTCAGAGTGAATAATCTTCCAGCGTATACACATGTTAATAGACAGGTTTGAATCTACGATCTTTAAGTTTTGTTTGCTAATGCTAGGTAGGCCCGAGAGGTCTTCATGATAACCAGGACAACTAGAGGCGGATATTTTTAGGGATCGGGGTGTAGACAACCCTAAAACAAGAATTTGTCGGTAATGAGCCTTGCAAATAGACATGATTGTTACCCTTTTTAACTATTTTCAAAGAAAATTCATATTGTAATTGTATGTTGCCAGATTTCGACAAATTATGATTATGTACATGCAAATGCTTTTAATTTCACTGAAGATGCTTTTGACAAAATGAAAAGCTTTTGCACGTAAATGATAATAATTTGTCGAAATGTGTTTTTGTTTCATTTTACAAAGGAAATTAAGTTTTTCAACCTTGACACGGGGGATTTCTGATCTTTTTAATGGAAGAGATTCTGGGTTCTACCTTATTACGCAGAAATTGCTTTATTGCATATTATGAAACTATTTCTAGAAATTGCTCCTTTTTATATTGTAGATTACAAAACTATTTCCAGAAATTGCTCCTGATGCTGAATTCGTTAAGATTCACTCGACCGTCAACGTGAAAGAAAAGTCTCAGGTAATTTCTGAACAAAATCAATTTCTAAGGATCTCGTGAAATCTGTCAACGGTTGACTCAGAAATACGTAACATTCGCTGGGCTCTATTTGAAATTATATGCGTAAATGGTCAAGGTTACGTTATATCACATTGTAGCTAATAGGCTAATCTGTCAAGGGTAACAAAGCATCAAAGGAAAAGGGTAGGAACATCTGGCACCGATACCCAGGATACATCAAGTGAAATACTAGCCTCTTAAGCTAAGGAAGGATGGTTTAAATAATGGCATTTTATGGTACTCATGGCGTTACCGTTCAAAATCTGGAAGTATCAAAACAAGATTGAAAAGATGAAATTTCAACATGCAATCAACGGTCTTGTGATTGGAGTATGTACGATATATACGAAACCACGAAAGCACAAAACTACGAAACAGGTTTGTATTTGGATGGAGAGTCTTTTGAGCCTCTTTCATTTTAGAGTGGAGTATGTAGTAAGAATAATTAAAACAGTAGGTCAATGTTTAGTCCAGTTTACTCTTTATCCCAGAGGCTTAGAAGATGATATACGCTTGTCAGGGGTTGTATTAAACCCCAGTATTGTCATTATAAAGTAAGAGAACGCTGAAAACGGCAACAGCGATTAATTACACGAAGTAATACCTGATTATGTTACATGAAGTAATACGTGAAAAACTGAAGTTGTACGTGTTGGATGTTGTTGAGTTTTTGAAATGGTTTTACTTGGCAAGAATATTGTAAATTCATTCCTGTCCCTCTAGATGAACTGGACTGAGCGCGGGGCATGACACACTTGCTTGTTAACTGATTTGCTAGTTTATTTCAGAGCTGCAAAAATTTTTTGAACTTTAGAACCAAGTTCCCAGAAATTATTTTTGGCTAGCAGAATATTTTCAATTTGATATGGATGAAAAATTGAAATAATTATATGGTACAAATGCAAAATATTTCTATACCAAAAATTGGCTTTGTAGTTTTCAGCATTCTGATAGCATAAAATTGGAAAATTTTCTGCTTGGCAGCAGCAAAGCAGGGTGTGAGCCCCTGTTAATGTTGCTTTTTTGTCGGACCGTAAGAAATTTCACATGGCCTCCTTCTATGCCATAAAAACGTAGCATCAAAGGACATATATCTTACACATATTGCTTTTACTTTGCCAAAACTTCTTCCTTGGTTCCTAGGTTCCCAGGAAGAAAGATGTATTTTGCTGCTCTGGTTTACTGTCTTAGTGTTTTACAGTTAAGTAGTGATGTAGATAATACACGATTTTTTGTTTTCAGGTTGGATCTGATTGTGTGGTTGGTGAATGGGTGAATATATCAGAAAATGTATCAATAAAAAAGTCGATTATTGGGAAACATTGCAACATTGGATCTAAAGTTAAAATCAGTAACTCAATCATCATGGAATATTCTACAATAGAAAATGGGTGAGTTATAATTTAATGTCAGATTAAAACAAAATTAGTTTTGGCCTCATCCTCCTCATATCCTACGATAATTCCATTCGGTCATTAACTGATTAAGGCGAAAGAAACTCAAGTATTCATATTGTTACTTCAAGTTTCATGCTTTAAACGAAATCCTGGAACAACTCTTGTGAGGATTGCAATTAAAGCATGAAACTTGAAGTAGCAACTTGAATACTTGAGTTTCTTTCGTCTCATTCTGTTAACGAAGCTCTATACTTAAGGTGTTAAGCACTTTGCTGCCCAGAATAGACGATATCGCATATATTCGTCTATCCATGTACTGTTTTTTGTAAATTGATACTTAGTAAATGTATCTGGAATGTTGAAGACTATACTAATGAGCTGCTGACATTCCGAATCCTTTCATGATATACCTTAATTAGACGTACTATACATGAGTTTCAGTTTTCTACATTAAATTGACTTGTTGTGACAGCTTTAATCTTAGTATGTGTGAATATATAGAATAACGTTGAACGAATCCAAGGAATCACGTAGTAAGTTTTAACTTCCATATCCTGATTGCTTATAGTTCTTCCTAGGCATGATGACTGCAGTAGCCTTGGTATAGCCTTCAACATTAATATTGTTATCTCTAAATCAATCAAGATAATTTGTGAGAATGAAAATGACCCGAGTAGGACTCGCCCCTCGGCAGGTCCAGTGTAGCGTCAAAGAGCTCGGATAGGTTCGTCACTGCATTCGGTGAGTGGTGGTGCACTTTGTATGAATGAAATGGCCTTGGTTTCTAGTAGCCTCGGCGCGCAGTGGTAGCGCTCAAGAGTACGAATCTAGAGGTTCGAGTTCGGGTTCGAGTCCTACTCGGGTCGTTTTCATTCTCACAAATTATCTCGATTGATTTTCCAAATCCTGCTTCTCCTCAAGTCATCCCTAAATGTTTTTACCAATCAATCCTACATGAAATTGAATTAATTGAGCATTTCTAAATCCTTCCATGGTATACTTTGACATCTCGATTTCTCAGTGTTTTTTCTAGGTAAGATGCATGAAGTAGCCTTTATGTAGCCTTCAACAAAAGTTTTGTTATTGTCTCTAAATATTGTTGTTAGGCCATAAGGTAGATTCATATGTAATTCCTCACTGGTATCATCATTGTTTATGAATTTCCTATATTTTACGTTTTTAGATTGAATATGGAAAAATATCCTCATTTGTGATTATTATTGCTAAGATACTCGTTTTTGGTAATCGGTAGATGCAATATTCAACCAATAGATTTTTGTTCACATTTAACATCTATTTTTCTTTTGTCCTCCCCCAGCCATTTTTCATTTTCACTTCGACCGCCAACTATTTTCACATAAAACATTTTGTAGCGGCCAAACGTCTGAAAATACTTGCTACAGATTTATTTTCCAAACTCGTCAAAAACACACAGCATTACTCAACTTGAAGGTTTGCTATAAATCAAACACAATAACAATCAATTTACTACAGAAATTAGGCCTAACAAATCGAAAGTATAACAGCAGCATAAATATAGAAAATAATTTAAGAAAATAAACGAATGTTATAAACAGCAAAATAAACTTACAAACTATAAATCCTTTACAAGAGTAGCCAAACACAGCAAAGACTTAGGCTAAACAGCAAATCAGCTCCACCCAACGCGATGAAAATACGAATAATATCAAATACGTTGTACATAGAATAAATATACTAATAATTTGCAAAATAATACACGCATTGTTCTATATTTATTTAAAACAATTAATTCAACAATGCACAGCTATAAGGTTCAACAGTTCAAATGTTAAGAGTCACAATTCACGCTCACATGGGAGTTGTGAAGTAAAGAAACTACAAAGTTCAAAGTGCAAAAGTAAACTTTTGACTTCAGAGTGGTGAAAACGAGGCCACACAATTTTGCATATCACTAAGGTGATTTTGCAGCTTTTACATCCGGCCCCAACAGAGAACTTCCAGTGAACTGTTTATCAACTAAAACCACTAGTTGCAAAATCTTGCATCTGCAGCTTCCAGTAGACAGAGCTTGCTTATTGGCCTTATGAATTCTGACTTGGGGGTTTTGACTTTAACTGATCTCACGAGTCCATCTCTTCCTACCTTTGTTTCCAGAACTCTTGCAATAGGCCAGTTTCCTCGAGGCAATGTTTCATCAACTACAAGTACGACGTCATCCTTTGCCAAATTACGTTTCACTTCATGCCACTTTTGTCGCTTCTGTAATGTGGGTAAATACTCCTTGATCCACCTCTTCCAAAAGATATCTGCTAGATATTGGACTTGCTTCCATCTTCTTTTCCCATAACAATCAGACTTGGAGAAGATACCAGGAGGCATACAGTGATTCGACTTCAGCAAGAGCAGGTGGTTCGGTGTGATAGCTGCGACATCTCTAGGATCATCGGAAACCTTGGTCAATGGGCGTCCATTTATTATGGATTCAACTTCGCACAGGAGCGTTGGAAGACCTTCATCATCAAGAACTTGCTCTTTTAGAAGACCGCTCAGCACCTTTCTGACAGTTCTGATTGATCTTTCCCAAGCTCCACCCATATGAGAAGCGTGTGGTGGGTTGAAATGCCATTTTATTTCCTCTTGAAGACAAAATACGTTCAACTTGTCGTGGTTCCACTGCTTTATTGCTTCCGATAATTCACGATTACCTCCTTTGAAGTTTGTGCCGTTGTCAGATCTCATTTCAGCCGGTTTTCCACGCCTCGCCATGAAACGTCGCAGCGCATTGATGAAATAATCAGTTTCCATGGTTTGTGCCACCTCGATATGTACTGCTCGCATGGTTAAACATGTGAAGAGAACTCCATACCTTTTTACCATGGCACGACCTCTCTTTACCATAAACGGGCCAAAGCAATCAACGCCGACAAACGTAAATGGAGGGTGATCTGGAACGATTCTGTCCGGTGGCAAATCTGCCATCTTTTGTTGATTCGGCCTTTGAAAGCGTCGACTGCAATCAAAACAGCTGCCAAGCACTCTTCTCACCGACACTCGTCCTTTGACTATCCAATAATTTTCTCTGATTTTAGATAATACGTACTCGATACCAGAATGTCTGCTTTGGAGATGGTAATGCCGAATGAGGATGTCGACGATGTGGTGTCTCTTTGGGAGTATGACAGGGTTCTTCAGAGCTTCAAATTGATCCGGCATATGCTTTAGACGACCACCAACACACAATAAGTCATGTTTCAAAATTAGATTCAAGCTTCGTAAACAACTTGATTTCCCCACTGATGTGACTCCGTCCTTTGCCAACATCATTTCATTTTCATAACACTCTTGCTGAGCGCATCTGATGATACAGTCCTCTGCCTCTCGTAAGTCTTCAACAAGGAGCTTCCCCGTTCTACCTTTCTCAATGGATGCTTCATCTTTCTTAGCTTTTATCTTCAACCAGTGCTTGTATCGTAGTATCCATGCAACAGCTTTCTTGAGGTCAGTCCACACCGAATATTTCGCAAAGATCAGATCTGTCATCGAATGTACTTCGCGTGCTTTCGTGCCACAGGATATTGTTGATTTCTTCACCTCTGGGTCGTCTTGTGAAATTTCATCAACAGGAAACTCCGTCCTAGGCCATCGTGAAGTATCTTGCCAAATAAACTCCGGTCCATTGATCCATCGTTCACCTTTTAATAGCTCATGTACCGATAGTCCTCTTGAAGTATCGTCAGCTGGATTTCCGGATGATTCAATGTAAGACCACTGAGTTGGTTGGGTTCCATCATGGATAACCGCAAGCCTGTTCGCCACAAACACCTGGAAACGCTTGTTCTCATTCCTAATATATTTTAACACTGCTGTACTGTCTGTCCAGAACATGGAACGGTCGATACGGATGTCAAGTTCTCTTCGCATCATCTTGTCAAGCTTTACTGCGACTGCAGCGGCAGATAGCTCCAACCTCGGCATTGTGATAGGTTTCATAGGTGCTAATCTTGATTTGCTGATACCAAAAGAGCAATGGATTTTACCGTCTTGATTTACTTGTCGGATGTAGGTAACTGCACCATATCCTACTTCACTCGCATCAGAGAAATGATGAAGTTCGGTTGTCTTGACGTCTCCAAAATTCTTGGGCTTGATACATCTTTCAATAGAGAATTTTTCCAAAACTGGTAACTCCGCCAGCCATCGTTTCCACTCAAGCAGCTCATCTTCTGGAACTTTATCATCCCAACCAAGTTTTTCACGACAAAGCCTTTGCAGTATCAGTTTCGCTCGGAAGATGACAGGAGATACAAATCCAACAGGGTCGAAAACTGATGAAACGATGCTCAGAATTCCTCTTCTTGTGAACGGCTTATTGCTTGATGTGATTTTATACTGGAATTTGTCCGATTCAACGTTTCACTGCAACCCAAGCGCTCTTTCAACGGGCAAGTCATCCATTTCAAGGTCAATGCTGTTCAATTCCTTCGTGAGGTCGGAATCCGGTATTGCTGCCAAGACTTCTCTGACATTGCTTGTCCATTTGGTAAGGTGAAAACCACGAAGTGACAGGAGTTGTGTTAACTTCTCATACATCTGGATTGCATCATCTGGTGTCTTCACGGACTTCAATAAGTCGGCCACATAAAAGTTGCGTTTGACTGTCTCAATCACATCCGCGTCGAATTTCTCAGCGTGGTCGTCTGCCGTCTTTCTTAAGGCGAATCCTGCACAACTTGAGGACCATACGCCACCAAATAGATGTACAAGCATTCTGAATTCCTCCGGTTCCCTATCCAAGTCGCCATCAGCATACCAAAGAAACCTCAACGCATCGATATCTTTTGGATTGACTAACACCTGGTGAAACATAGCTTCGATGTCGGCCATAACAGCAACTGGTTCTTGACGAAATCTCAGCAGGACGCCAATCAAGGAGTTTATCAAGTCTGGGCCTTGGATTACACTGCCATTCAGAGACGTGCCATGAAACTTAGCTGCACAGTCAAATACAACCCTGACTTTATCCGGTTTCTTCGGGTGAGTGACGCTATGATGGGGTAGATACCAAACTGCACCAGATTCTTTACCGATTTCGTCAGGAGGGATCTTTTCCGCGTAATTTCTCGCCAAGAGGTCGTCAATAAACTTCAAATACTTCTTTTTGTGATCAGGATCTCTCACTAGCCTTCTTCTCAGATGCTTCAGACGATGTTCGGCCAAGGCACGATTGTTAGGTAGACATGGCTTCAGACTTCTCCAAGGAATAGCGATTTGGTAGTGTTGGTTTACCACTGTTGCTGATTCTTCATAGACTGATAGTGCCTTCCTATCTTCCAAGGACATCGATTTTCTGTCATCAGCAAGGCATTCGCTAAACTCGTGGTTGAAATACCGATGAAGCTGTTCGTTCAACGAATCATCTGAGCACAACACGTTGGATAGATAACACTGCTTGCCTTTCATCTCTTCTCTTTGTAGAGGTCCATTCAGTGTCCAACCGAATTTCGTTCTCACGGCAAATGGTCCACCTTGTTGACTCTTTCTGATCTCCTCTGGTTGTAGAGCTTCTGGAACGTCCAGGCCAATGAGAAGGTTGATCTTCTGCTTGCCCGCTTCTTCAGGAAGTCTCACATCATTCAAGTACGGCCACCTCGCAACATCTTTTTGCTTAGGGATAGATTCTTCAGAGACAGGAAGCTGGTTGGTTGAGAAAACCGTTGGCAACCCAATAAGGACATTTTCATCGATATCAGCGACTTCCAGGGTAGCAATGGTACTTGCTCGCTTCTCTTCAACGCCGTTAACTGTTGCAACAGATATATCGCAATTTCTTCCTCCAACACCAAGCTCCTTCAGTAGGTCATTAGTACAGAAAGTGGCATTTGATCCGTTATCGAGGAGTGCATACGTTGTGACAAACGTCTTCTTCCCTTGTCCCTTCACTTTCAATGGCACGATCGGAAGGCCTTTCTTACTGCATCCGGCCCCAGTGTAGCCACATGATACAGCACCACGGGTTTGTTCATCTTCTCGACCCGAATTCTGTCCAAGACTCGGTTGACTGCCAACTGATCTACTCTGCTCAGTACGCTTCTGCTCAAACGCCATAAGGGGTTCATGCAATGAAGTAAGGTGCTTACGCCTCATATCGCAGCCAGGGACTTTACACTCCTTCTTTCGTTTGCAACCGGCTGAAAAGTGGTATGGAGACAAACAGTTGTCACACAACTTCCTGGATCTGACAAACTCGAACTGCTCCAGATTACGTTTGTTCCTAAATGCTCCACAGCTTTCCATCTTGTGGTCCCTTTCACAAAAGTAACACTTGAGTTTGCGCTCGGAAACAACAGGTTTACCCGACTCGCCACGTTTCCTGTCATCTAACTGTACACCGAAACTCATCTTTTGATTTTGACGCTGCTTGAATTCTCTACCCTTTGGTCTTTGGTACTTGTTTTCACCATCCATAATCCCACCATACACGGGGTCATTCTTTTCAACTGCTATTTGTCTGATCATCTGACTCACGTCATCAACATTTGGATCTCGTCCCTGCCTTCTTATTTCTTGAACCCTTTTCTGCCACCTTGACTTGACGTAATTCGGGCAGCGTTGCAATATTTTTACCAGTCTATCTTCATTGTTGATCTGGGTCAATCTTCCAGTTGCCTTTAAGGTTATTTTGCAGTTCTCCAAATCATCAGCTAAGTCGAGCAGTGCTTCTCGATCACCAGATTTCAATACAGGGCCATCAGACACCTTGGTAATCCAGGAGGTTGTCACCTTGTATTTATCACCAAATCTTTCCAAAAGTAATCGTTTTGCTTCCCAATATCCTTCTTCTGGGTCCATTAAAATACAATTTTCAATCACTCTCTTTGCTTTACCAACACAGAACTGTATCAGAAGCTGAAGCCGTCTGCTGTAGTCATCAGTGTCCTTTTCCACATTCGATTCGAAGGATCTCATGAAGGTGTAATATTTCTGAGGATTTCCATCAAAGGTAACCAACTCGGATTTAGGCAGAAGTGACGCAACAGCCAATTTCTTCATGGTTCTCAGATATTCCATAGCTAGGTCAAACTGGATTTGTCCATCTGGGTTCTTCTGTGCATTTGGCTCCTGTTTCCACGGCATTGCTAGCGGGTCCAATGAATGCTTTGAACGAGGTACTGTATCATCAGTCCAATGATCTACAGAAGCTGGGTGGGGTTGTTCAGGCTTGTTGGAAGCTACATTAGCATAGTATTCACTACGTCCGGGATTTCTCCAGGTTTCTGATGTCGGTACTTCAGAAAATCCAGCTCCCTGTGCAGCATCAACATCCGGGTAACAGTGGGAATAGTTTCTTCTTCCGGGAATTCGGTCACCATAACAAATTGTCGACTCAACAGGTTTAGTTATTCTGGGTTCTCGTCCATTGGAAAATGTTGAATTAACTTCAGGCTGTGCTTGGGCTACCGTTCCACCACTCCATGGGAATGACAATCCGGATGTCAGCAGTTCTGCATGTTCGGTTCTTGTATATCTTCTCTCAGGTTCAATTCTTGAATGTCCGGTTCTTTCAGGCTGGATTCTTGTATGTCCGGCTCTTTCAGGCTGGATTCTTGTAAGTCCGGTTCTTTCAGGCTGGTTTCTTGCACGTCCGGTTCTTTCAGGCTGGAAACTTGCCTGTCCGGTTCTTTCTAGCTCGGTCCTTGCATGTCCGGTTATTTCAAGCTGGGTTCTTGCACGTCCGGTTCTTTCAGGCTGGAAACTTGCGTGTCCGGTACTGTCTAGGTCGGTTCTTGCATTCCCGGTTTTTTCAGACTGGGTTCTTGCATGTCCGGTTCTTTCAGGCTGGAAACTTGCATGTCCGGTACTTTCTAGCTCAGTCCTTGCATGTCCGGCTCTTTTGGGTTCGATTATCGTATGTCCGGTTCTTGGTGCCTGTGAACTACTTTGAACATGACTTCCTAACAGACGAAGAGTGGATCGGGCACGTTCACTCCACACTTGCAAACTTTGTTTCACTGGTCTTGGTGGGGTAACAAATCCAATACTTTTCACTTCACTTGTTTGATTAGGCCATGTGAACCCAATGCACGCTCTTTCCTCGGCCTCAACTTTGGCAATCTCTGTTTTCAACTGCAAGGCTTTCTTCTCCCTTTTCAACTCTAATTCCATTTTCTCAAGTCTGTATTTCTCTTCCAGCAAAGATTCTTCAGCCATCAACGATGCCCTCTTTGTAGATGCCTTTAACTTTGCATTAGAACTTCTTACATTAGAACTTCTCTCTCTTGACGTCCATGACGATCTCGTGCTGGTTGTTTCATGGGGGGTGACTTGACTCGCTGAGTCCGAAGGTGCTACGTCAGGAAAATTTCCTTGCATGTGCGTCTGCGTGTTCGATTCCAGAAATAAATTTACCCTCTCCTTCATCGTAGTGAAGCGGGATTCTGTTTCTCGTAAGTAGGCCACGCATTCATCCAAATCGTCATCATCAACCAACAGATCCTGATACTTATTGCACGCTATTTTGAATTTTTCGAAATTTTCCTCCAATTTTCTCTCGAGTTTTGTGACTTCTTCGGCTGATCCTTCCGCGACTAGGGCGTTAGAAAGTCGATTCAAAGCAGTTGTGAAGCCACGTTTCGCACCACTCCTTGCGGTTCTTAAATTTCGCCTGGTTTCATAGTCAATAGCTTGCCAATCCAGGGTAGTATTTCGTCTTCTCATTCTCACTCCGTTTACTCGGATATTCTCCTCGTCGTCACGGTCAGGTTCTTCATTTCGTGGGGTCAAATCTGGGTATCTGATTCCCGGGCTGACTCGAACTTCGTTTCCACCGTGACCAACAAATTCATCGACAACATCTGCTGGGTCTTCCATCGCATTATCTCCCAGGAACGGAAAGTTTCAAACTGATGTAGCGGCCAAACGTCTGAAAATACTTGCTACAGATTTATTTTCCAAACTCGTCAAAAAACACACAGCATTACTCAACTTGAAGGTTTGCTATAAATCAAACACAATAACAATCAATTTACTACAGAAATTAGGCCTAACAAATCGAAAGTATAACAGCAGCATAAATATAGAAAATAATTTAAGAAAATAAACGAATGTTATAAACAGCAAAATAAACTTACAAACTATAAATCCTTTACAAGAGTAGCCAAACACAGCAAAGACTTAGGCTAAACAGCAAATCAGCTCCACCCAACGCGATGAAAATACGAATAATATCAAATACGTTGTACATAGAATAAATATACTAATAATTTGCAAAATAATACACGCATTGTTCTATATTTATTTAAAACAATTAATTCAACAATGCACAGCTATAAGGTTCAACAGTTCAAATGTTAAGAGTCACAATTCACGCTCACATGGGAGTTGTGAAGTAAAGAAACTACAAAGTTCAAAGTGCAAAAGTAAACTTTTGACTTCAGAGTGGTGAAAACGAGGCCACACAATTTTGCATATCACTAAGGTGATTTTGCAGCTTTTACACATTTTATCTTTAAACATTGACACAATTTTGTTCAGGACAATGAATTCAAAATTCATCATATTACTTTATTCATAATAGTCTCAATTAGTGAGCATACTTCAAGAATTGTAATTAAGTTTTACTAATACCAAGTTTTAACCAAATTTTTGAATTGCCTTGAATTTTGGGCTATTTTATGGTCTCAATGAATTCCAGATTTTTGGCTCTTGGAATCTAAGAGATTTGATTCAATGACAGTTTTGAATAGTTTTAATTAGCTGGTAGTTTTTCTGGTTTCAGGATTTTTATTACGAAAAGAATATTCAAAGAGTTTATTTCTGATGTTATTTAAAATTTATTTCAGATGCAACATTCAGGGGAGTGTGATCTGTAGTAACGCGACCATCAAAGAGAATTGCGTGCTAAAAGATTGTCAAGTTGGTGCAAATCATACTGTCATATGTAAGTTGATTTTCTATATCAATCACTCTCGTATAGCATGAATAGGCAACAAACATTAAAAACTCCCTAACGTGAACCCTTCCTAATGGAGTTTACGAAATCCCATGCCATCAGATTACATTGTCAATTTTTAAACGAAGAAATTCCACAATACTAGGCTTTGTGCCGGATCCTTTCGATGCTTGCGGGAAGTAAGTAAAATAAAGCGAGACAGGAACAACACAAGATGACACACACACAGAAAAACCTTGTTTGTAAATCTAGCCCTGAAGAAGCCCCGTATGCCAGGGCGAAATATTGACAATACTTTGTTATATATATAATATTTAATCCAGCTACGTTTTTTCTGTGTGTGTCGTCTTGCATTGTTCCTGTCTCGCTTTACATAGTTAATGACATGAATCATGAAAATATGACCCATTATTTTTTTGACGCACTGTGTATAAATTAGTTAACAAACGATATTCAAGATTCGGTTCTATCAGGCCCTATTCATGATCATGAATGCGTCAAAGGAATAACGTGTGATATCCAATTGGATATAGGGGAAAAAATAAATGCAAGTCTCATTGCAAATAGCTAAATTAGCTTATAAAATTTAACCAAACTGAACTAGGAAAAAACGAAACACCTTGGGAGGTAATGACTCGTTTAGAAAAATTTGAAATGTTTCTTTATCTTTTGGATTCACAAAAAATCTCCAACCAGAGTTTCTTAAGTTTTGAAAATCTGGCCCTACGGTTTCTCTTAAACGGTTGCTTATTAAAAAAAGGAATGTAGTTGTAGGTTAGGATACCGGACGTAGGTATAGTATTATGACATTAAGGTTTGTGAAAATTAGGAAGAGATCCCAACACAGTCGACACTATCCCCTCCCTAAAGAATGGATCATGGCATGAAATATGGAACAGGGTCCCAGATTTGATAGAATGGGATTTGTGAACTCCCTTTCTTATGTGACACCCGATACATGTTTTTTAATCTCTCAACAGCCGACCACAAAGGGGAACTATTAGTGAATGAAGTCATGGATCTTGGTGATTGAGAGGTTAACCAATGGCAAGCACGTGGTAAGAACTGGATACGCGTATGGTAGTTTAGCAGAGACAACTCAACAGTCCACAGAAGACAATAAACAGGCATCTTTAAGGTAGCTTTAAACACATGCATCAAACCAGGTTAGGCTACTCCAATTGACATGTACCAAAACTAGATGTTTAAACCCGGGTTGTTGCGACAAAAGGCAAGTGTTTAGGACACTTTCCTAGTTTAGGATAGTGCTTAGCGTGCTCACCTTTGGTCACAACAACCTGGGTTCGATACCCGGTATTGCGTGGTGTATGTTAATTGCAGTAGCCTGCTCTAGCAAAATTTGATTTCCTCTATTAGGCCATTCCTAAGAGATTAATATACACCAACGAAGAATATAGCTATTTAGAAGGAAAGAGATGAGAGCGATAGGGTCAAGAAGAGAGAGGGGCGTAAACAGGGTATTTAAAAGGGGGCATGTTTGATTTAAGTCATTAGCTATGTTTATTCGTTAAAAGCTCTCTTTCGGGGGAATTTATGCCCCTTAGGCTCTTCTTTACCCTGGGGCCCAGCCGGTCTCTCAATTTAGATGAAGATTCTCAGAGTACTGCATTAGATTCTCAAACTTTGAGCCATTCGAGAGTGTGAATTTCTTATTATTAATAAGAGCTTCTCATAAAAAAGTATCTGTAATGAATTTCAACCATCAGTTCTTTAAGAGGTTATAAACATGCAGCTAAGTTAGGAAATTAGTAAGGAAATTAACATAATCCACCGAAATCCCCTATCTAATTCTCAGGAATACGTTTTTTTAACAAGAAGCCAGTCACAAGCAAAATCTAACTAACTGTGTTTGTTGTATGAGAAACTGATGCAGAGGTTGAAGTCAAATGAAAATTACCCCAGGATACCCTATGCTGGCAAAATGTATGATAGTGTTCACTGATAGATTTTCCTTAACGCCTAGTTCACCAGTGGCGGATCCAGACTACAGCTCTTTCTGCTCGAGCCGTAGTCAGATTTTTAGGCCTTGTATTTCTCTCTCTTCTAATTTAGGCTCTAAGACAAAAATATCGATAATTCTGTCTCTTGGACTAATTGGAGTGGCTGTCAGAATTTTTCCTGGATCCGCCCCTGTTCACACTGCTCCGTATTCGTATGAAAACGGATAAAAGAGTGTTCCTTTTCGTCTTGTGTTCCCACTGCTCCAACCTGAAAATAGAGACTTTTGAAACAGAGACTTATGAAAACGGAGACTTTTGAAAACGCAAAATGCAGTGTTAACAGCGAAAAGGAAAAACAGATACTTTATATTATAATAATACGAGGAGAAGTAGGATTTGGAAAATGTGGCATTATCTCGATTATAATAATACTTTGGATTGTTATAATTCGACCCGTAGCAGAGCAATGAAAACGTTTCATCGTTTCCACAGCGTTTTCTCCAATTTACCCAGAGCAATGTGAACAGAAAACGAATCAAAATGAAAACGGATAAAAAAGAATACGGAGCAGTGTGAACATAGCTTAAGGATATTAAATGATGTTTTCTTATAAAGTTGTCCTTATAAAAATACATGTCTTAGACAGAAAGTAATTACAACAAATTTAAGATTGAATCAGTGAAAAGCCTCATAGAATTTCTAATAGGATGCCTTTTAAATTCCGTTGACAAATTTGAAAGATATGAATCGAAGGACCGGGACTCGGATGCACATCACCGCTCAATTACAATGTAGAAATTTGATGATTAAATTCCAGTAAGCATGAAATGATGAAGATTTTAACAAAGGAATATTTCAAGGATTCGATCAGCTACTCAATTGGTGGTCATTGGTCACATGTCAAATTATAGAATAATTTTACCATCATCTAGAGTGGAGAAAAACATGGAACACAAATTACATATACTTTCTTTTCTTTTAAAAGCAACTGCTTTTAAAAGAAAACCCGGTACTGGATAGAGGAATGCTAAGCAATTGAATCATTTTAGTTCTGATCCAATTGACAAAAAAAATCGTGCAGTAGCTATAGAGAAGTAGCTTACAGTGGATATGAGTACCTTTGCACAATTTGATATGCTCTGCAAGATACCATCGATATTTGTTGTACAGCAACTTTTGAGACAGTAATCTAAGAAACAAATTTTTAAGTAAAAATGCTAAGCAATTGCTAAACCATTTTTAGAACTCAAATTTGCCCTCCAACTAAGTGATTTTTAGTACTGAGCTCGAGCTCAAATTGCTTAGAAAAAAATGCGTGGAATGCCGCACTGTGAATAGACCTATAGCTGGATGCACCAGAACAGCCAGCTTCAAATCAATTTTACTGGTTCTTAAAAAAGAAAAAGAGTGTAAAATTAAGACTGAGAAATAACTACACAACAAGCAGATTGGCAGCACACAGATAATGTCAGATAGTCAAGAGAGTCAAACTTTGCAACAATTAACACTACTGATAGCAAAAAAGGGTTCCCAACACATGTAAAAGTAAGAACAATTTAAGAACATTTCAGGCTGAAAATACAGGAATATGTATTTAAGAACAGCCAGCTTCAAATCAATTTTACTGGTTCTTATAAAAAAAGAGTGTATTAGTGATTCTCTAGTGAAGCTCCTAGTCTGCTATCATTCATTAGAGACCCCGCCCTCCGTACGGCAGTAAATCTTATCCTGTATCTCATGTCGAGGCTGATAGTCTCATGACCGCTATAACCTTCTAGATTACCCTCGCTATTACAGCATAATAAGCACTGCGTTGTGAGCCACGGATCAGGAAAACACCAAAAGCAGCCAATTTCAACAGGGAGAGTTAAATTTCGACTTCTTTATAATCGAAAGATTTAGCGAGTTAATCTCTTGAAATTCAAAAGAAAGGGATTTCATGACAGTAACCACATTCTACTACTCAGTTTGACCTCAATTTGAGAACTGTGGGTTTGTGGAGAGAGGAGAAAACTGTTTTCAAGTCGGAGAAATTAATTGGTTGGGAACGTAGCAAGACCGATAAGGCAACGGAGCAGAAACATCAGGATTTATATCAAATTTGGATTGCGTGGAAACTGGCTGATTTATGTAATAGTCGAGGTGAAGACAGTCCAGGCGGATAGCAGAAGTGCGAAAGTTATTTGTTGCAAGGCATATCAGTAAATATCGATTGCAGCGATTGAGATCCTAGAGATTATTGTTGAATTTTAGGTAAGTTATTAACAAATCACTTCTATAAGCTTATTGGAAATAATTCATTTCGTTTACCAACATCATTTATGAATTTTTTATTTGTTTATCGTAATATTATTCTTGATTCCAAAACTTTATCTTGAAAGATTACAAATAAGACATGGTTCCTCGCTTTTTATAAGAAACCGTAGTAGCACCATTCCAAATTTGGAAAATCTCGGAGAGTTTTTTTCCAGTAAATGTTTGACTTGCCAGCGGCAAAATTAGACCAATCAGCAAACCTTGAGGCTCTGACTTTAACAGTAATCGATATTCAAAAACGCCAAAAAGCTGTTCATAAACAGGGCAAAGTTATAAACTTCTTATGAAAAAACACGTATAATTGGCCAGCGGACATGTGGCAAGAAATAGGATTGTATTTGCTTTGAAATAGGACCACACAAAGTATCAATATTATATTAGCAAGATCAAAGACTAGTCGACTGATTCAATATTACAATTCAATCAAATCAGGAACGAGATGGACTTAAATTTCAAGGAATATACTGCTGGGCCGAAATATAGACAAACAAACAACTTTGTTTTTGATAGGTTTTCAGTGTGGCTTTTGCATTAACAATCAACTGTGTTCTAACGGGGTTCTGACGTCTTAAAATCGCAACTAGAACAGGGAAGAAAACCATGAAATATTTTCATTACGTTCATGATTACAATATAAGTAAGAATAACGTTTTTGTTGTTATAGAGTCTTTTCGAGTTGGTGAAGGAGTTGTTGAATTAACAATCAACTGTTTTCTAACGGGGTTCTGACGTCTTAGAACCACAACTAAGGCAGGGAAGAAAACAATTAAACGTGTTCATGTTGCCCATGCTTACAATATAAGTTAGAATAACGTTTTTGTTGTTATAGAGTCTTTTTGAGTTGGTGAAAGAGTTGTTAAATTAACAATCAACTGTTTTCTAACGGGGTTCTGACGTCTTTAGAATCACAACTAGAACATGGAAGAAAGCATTAAATATTTGCATATTATTAATGATTGAAATATAAGGTAGAATAAATGTTTTGTTGTTATAGAGATAAATGTAATTCTTTATAGGCTTCCTTGAAACTCATTGAAACCTGTAAGATGAATTACTTAAAAGCCTTTTGTTCAAAAAATGGGTTTACATCAATGAGAGAAAATTTTATTAGGTGAGCAAGGATGACAATTTTCCAACAAAATATTTTCTTAAATCTCTTATAAACGTACCTCTGACACAGGGGTGCACATTCTAAAAATGCTTATAATTCTAGGCAATAAGTTATTAAGGCACTCAGTCTGTCAATTTTCAAATCGATGTGAGCAACACTTGAAATTTGTGTATGAGTTGCATTGTATGCCAAGTTTGATAGGAAAATTTCAAATATCACTTTCATTACGCCAATACGTTAAGTATAAATTTCACTTTATTTTCCCGATAAGATTAGAAATTTTCCGACGAACTGGCTATTTTGATCTGCATGGAGGTTTTTGCTCCACATGGCCTCCCTCTATCTACGCCACAGTTCTATATCTCACATGCTTCTTAACCCAAGCTACCCTAGTTGGTAGATAACCTCGGTACACTTGGCGTATATGTTAAGCTATGCCCATCTTGCCCATTCAACAAATAAATGAATGTTTACCCTAAATGTCTTGTGGAGCGAGGCTTCGGGCTGTTTCGTAGGGTCAAATTGTTTGAGAGTTGGTAAAAGAGTTGTTCAATTCGAACAATGAGTTCGAACAAGAAGCAGTATAGTTCGATTCCCCGTCACTTTGAAATATTCTTTTTTCAACAGTTCACTTGCAAAAATGCCGAGTCACGAAGACAGCATATTGCTCCCCAAACCAGTGATAGACTCCTGTTACGCGTCTATATTCCGCTGTTATCAAGAAATGTTCCCCTCGTCCTTCGCATCGAAAACAGCCCTGACGAAAAAGCTCTCCGTTCAGTACGACTTGAGCCTGCACAAACTGAAGCCCCTGGCAGACGATAGTCCGACCTCGCAGTTCGTAAGATCGCCGCGCAATTCGCCGAGATCGTCGCTACGAGAGTCGAAAAGCCGAAATCCCATTCAAATGATGGCGAGTTTACGAAGAAGTTTTCGGTAGTGGCGAATTACTTCTTCTGGCTGTATTATAATTGGACGTTATCACTGATAACGAAGAATTATTGTTTGGTGGTTTTTAATTAGCTTTATGCTGTATCAATGTGGCTTAATGTAATCAAGAATTGTATTAAATTCCAGCAAATATTATGTAAATAGAAGAGGGGGTTGTATGTAGTTCCAGAGATATAAATCAGTTAATCCACAGCACTGAAGTATTTCTTCAATTTCCTTTCTCTAAAGCAACAAGTACTAAAACTATTCCAATGAATTAAACAAAATATTCACTGAAAATAAGCTAGATAGCCAAGATTACAGAAAAATAAACGTAGCCCTTCCTTAGTTGTGAGAATGATACGTTTAGTTTTCTGTAATCTTGGCTATTTTGGTTATTTCCATTGGAATATTTTGTTAATTGCTACAGCTATTGCCATACGTAAAATTATTTATTTCATCACACTGGATTATTCCAAAACAATACTTCGCTAAGATGTCTGCTTTCCACTAAACACTTTTACGCTACGAATGGCCCCTTTGACGCCCCATATGCTCATATTCTGGAGAAACTCGGCTGGTCATCAGTTGAGAAACTAATAGCTAATGAAACATGCACAGTGGTCTACAAACTTGAATCAGAGAACCCCTGTAATACTTTCTCAAGATTATCTGAAGTTCATGCCTGGGTTCTACAGAATACCAAAAGCGATCTGGGAGTTCATAAGATGAGAACTGCTTATGGTAAAAGGATAAACTCTTGGGTAAAATCCTAAGTATTTATTTGACAAGGTATTTGAAAAGAAGCAAGATTTGGAAAATGATTTGAAAATGAAATGAAAATAATTTGTGAGGAATGAAAAATGCCCTAAGCAAGATTTGAACCAAACTGATTGGACATATTAGTGCTCTTCTACCAACTTAGTATCAGGTGGTTGGTAGCTCAGTAAGTAGGTCCCTGATGCATAAAATCTGTAGTCTTGGCCTTGAGTCCTGTTCAGGTCATTTTTCATTCTGACAAATTAATGCTATTAATAAGGTATTTCCATATCATGTGCTCATCAAACAAAACGCCGCAGGAATTTAGCATATCATTGACTTGGATCATTTATTCAATATAAGATTAATCTACCTATCTTTAATAGACTTAAGTGTATTTATGCTCATGATCCAACATTTGTTTCTTTCTTTCTATGCCGCTTACAATGCAATCTTGCATAATAGCGTGCATTCTGAGACAGCCCTCCATGCAAGCCTTGATGGCTAACACGTTTCTTTCCATGTGGATTGTGCCATTTTGAACAATGCACGATATCAAATTCAATGATGGCAAATATCCAATGGTCAGACTCCCTGATGATGCTTCTGGTTTCAGCTCTGTGTCTGACGGGTCCATTACAAAGCCCTGGTCATCAAATGCAAGTGAACATGCACTTACAAGATCATACATTTTGATGCCTGCATCTGCAAGAGCCGCTGATGCTCCAACAATTGATGCTGATACAACGTCTCCAGAATCTTGAATCACTTTTATGTAGACATCAAGTTGAGATTTTGGGAATGAATCAAAACATACAGCACACCCAAGAGCTGTTTCCACAAGGTCCGAAAGATTCTTAGTTTTTGCTTCTTGTACAGATGGTTGCCGAGAAGCTTGTGAAAATGGGGCAAATGTAACGTCACATACCACTTTGCCTTTGGCGCTAAATTCTGTTTTTCTTTTTGCTTCTCTTGGTCCATAAACCGAGCAGATCACCTTGGCACCACTTGTTTCGTAATAAGAAGATCCTTTCGCCTGTTCTACAATACCTGAAAAGTGAAATAATTGATAAATTAGTGATCTGATAGAATTACATGAACAGTGGATAAAAATAAATTTCAGACAAGGGGGCTAGCCTCATTTTCTTTGATGAATAGTTTTGATCAGTTCAGCACTGAGTCGAAGCTGAAGTCAAAGAGTCAAAGAGTTTAATTGACCCGTTTAGGTTGAATTGTTGTTGATAGTTGATAGTTGATAGGCACATACGCTTACTTTCTTCGCAAGGTATGGGTTTATGTGCTAAGCACAAAGGGCCCACTGAATAGGCAGACAAATCAAACAGTGCATTGATAATTGATAGGCAAATACGCTAACTATCTTCGCAAGGTATGGGTTTATGTGCTAAGAACAAAGGGCCCACTGAATAGGTAGATTAATCGAGCAATGCGACCCTGGTCCTTCCTCTTGATGTGACCACACCTCGTGATTCATTTTGCCTTTTTGCCTGGAATTACAGAGAGTTGGCTAATTCTCTCCTCACACTTTGTGACAGGTGTGAAGGTGGTTTCGCACCTGGAACCCTTTGAACAAGGGTCAAGTGATCTAACCACTTGGCCATCCCGCCGCTTATTAAACACAATGGCTTAGTATCCCAAGCTGTGTAGTAGGTAAGGTGTGATGTATGCTTAACTGGGGGATATTAGGGGGTCTAGAAACTGCAAGGCCATGCAAAATCTAAGACAAGCCACAATCTGCAATGAAATTAAGTTCAAGTCCGCAGGTTCTTAAAGCTGAATAGTCGTAAATGAAAACCCCTCTGTGCCGCAGCCACAAGAATCAATTGTGAAACCTGTACTTGATCCTATATGTAAGTCTCTTGCTGCAAATTGCAAAACATATAATATACCCCCTAAACTGCTCATATCTAATGAAGCAGGATCATTTTGTTTGCAATTAATAGGCCGTAGACATAGCCCTACTAACCAGTTCGGAGAAATATTGGCCTAATTTCGTCCCATTTTCTTCCATCAATTCTTTGCCCTTTTTCATCCAATAAATTATTCCAAGACTCTTTTGAATCCTGCCCTTTTATGAACGAAGAGATTGGCAGAGAGTCTGAAGGTCCATTCAGTCGTTTACTGTCTCTTCCGAACATTTCAAATCCACTTTCTTATTGACAAACTTATACCACAGCTATATGACATGCTGTCAGCCATTGAACTATTGATTATATTATTATATTTTTTTTTTTTTTTTTTTTTTTTTTTTTTTTTTTTTTTTTTTTATTGAAAAGGATAATAAAGGAAATTTTCAAATCTCTCGTAACTACTCCGACCGCTGATTCGTCCCTTCAATGGGGAATGGTTAGAAGGATGAGCCAATCAAAGGTCAATTATATTATAAGATCTTTGACAGTTCGATCGATTTTATAACTTACAGAAAACTCTAAATGAAAGAGCGGGAAAGTTAAACATAAAAGTACCAATATTTCGGTAATTTTAGTTAATCAAGTTACAACATGAAGAACAAATGATTTGCTTGGAGAAATTTCTGACCCAAGATGTCACTCGAAGCAGCAGAAGATCCAACAGTGGGGCAGAACTCTGAAAACCCTGAAAATGCGGAGCTTGAATCCGCCATGAAAGGCCCAAGAAATCCTGGCTTGAAGAAACTTCTTGAATATGAGCTTACTATTTTCTCGGATCTGCAGGAAGATGATGGCTTGGTTATAACTGCAAAGTATGCGATATGCTCTCGCTCCCAAAGATGCTTTTAGCAAGAGCATCATCATGTACTAATGTGAATGAAAAATTAGGGGCGGATATCCAGCAGGACGAGGGTGCAAAGAGTGCAAATGCAGCTGTCAAATTTCGATAAGATAGACTTGATACATTAATTATCTAATGATTTTCAATTTTTTCCCTCAAACCCCAATGGCTTTGCGCCCTTCAATCTATAGCACTTGATCCGCTTCAGATGCGGGACATCAGACATGTCCTGAGTAGACTTTGTTTAAACAATGGAGCACATATTTAAAGTGAAGAAATAGGGCCTGAGTAGGACTCAAACCCATGAGCACTTTTGATGCTCAGCTCTCTTGCCTCTGGTGGCAGCATTCATAGTCCTGGTGTGGAAGAGTCATTGCCTATTGACTCTAGATATTTAAATATTTTGAATTAGTTTGAATTATTTGATCAATCTATTAATAAGAATAACCTTAAGTTTTCTTTTCCTTATTTCAGAGGTCTTGGAATGGAAAGAATTCTTCTGAGCTTTCTTCAAATGTATTGTGAGCCAACTTTCCTGGTCCTGGTCCTAAATACAAACTCAGAAGAAGAGGTAATTGGTTTTGATTGATATGTCATTCAGTCAGTTCAGTTTGATACATATATGCTGGAAAAAGTCTACACATGTTTGACAAGCTATTAACAACTTGGGTCTAAACTCAAAGTTTTCATTGAAACAAATGTGTAAAGCTCTTAGAATTGGATCATTATTTTTGTAGAATTTCTTTACTGATGAATTGAAGGGAATGGGAGTGCAGCAACTACCCAAAGCTATCACCAATGAGTTTAGCAGTAAGGAAAGGTAACCTCGCATTTTTTGTGTTTACTTTTCCCTTATTATGATGATTATAAATTCCGAATTTCAAATTGTGTTGTATGATCTTTTAAGAGTTTAGCACCATTGCCATGCCTCAGATAGTAGCTGACATTACGTTCCCCAAATATATCCTAATGCTAGGCTAGGTGACATATGCCACCACCAGGTCTCCAACACAAGTTGTTGCAATGTCCTGATTTAGGACGGTGGTTAGCCCGCTCACCTGTGTCCGCAATGTCAATTGCAGTAGCCTGCTCTGGTATGATCTAATTAACCGTGTTAGACCATTTCTAATCAATTAATGTTTCTTGAAGGGTGGATTTAGATCGAGTTTGGTTTTCAAAATTTCTGTCAATGATTATTATGGCCAGACAAAAGAAAAACAGACACATGCCTCATTCATACCGTATTAGTACCTAGAATCATTTTATTTCTTTCAGAGAATCTATCTACTTGAAGGGTGGTGTGTTGTTCATAACTTCAAGAATTCTTGTCGTGGATATGCTGACCAATCGTCTTCCAATCCATCTTGTTTCTGGAATTATTGTTCAACGTGCTCACAGGTCAGTTGCTATGAAATATCTTGTACTTTATGCTTTAGAATAAAGTTTTTTCTTACTACTAGGTAAATACTTAACGTGCTGGCCTGCGAAAGGCCAGAAGTCTTATTTCCAGCAGAGGCATTCAACCTCTGGTTTAACGTCGTTTCTGAAGGAAGAGGGATTGAGTTGTTTACAACACCTCGAAGGTCACCCGTTCAAACGTTGACCTCACAAGACCAAGCTTAACTTCAGGGGCATAAATTGTATTGCCTCAGCTACTCAACTACTCACCCCACTTTCTACCTACCTTCTCTGATGCTTTTAAGACGCTTAGCTTTAAGTAATTTTTTGTGCTAATTGTTTTCGTTTTTTCCTGGCTATCCACAAATTCTATATAATCTTGCTTAAGTTCTTGGCTTTCTTGAACCACCACAAATGCGCCTCTTATCATTTATTGCTTGCTCTTTATAGCCTTATGTTTCAGCTTTCATTTTCATTATTAGGATTGTCGACTCTGGACAAGAAGCATTTATTCTTCGAATGTACCGTCAGAAAAATAAGGTTAGTTTCTTATGAATAAAGCATTGTGCTTTTGAGGTTAAGAACACATTTCTGAATAGGCCTGGGGATGGATACAGTGCTGTTTTATTGACCTACCATTTGAATTTTTTTTCCAGACAGGCTTCATAAAAGCATTATCTGACGCACCAACGGCTTTCACATCCGGTTTCTTTCATGTTGAACGAGTGATGAGAAATTTATTCATTCGCAAGCTGTTTCTTTGGCCAAGGTAAATATTTTGCTATTTAGCCTTCTTCTCATTTCTTAGCAAAAGTTGTAGTAGTTAATTATCTTGATTCCACTCAATATGTTAGGAGACATGCATGTTATATGAGGCAATAAGCCCAATGATCTGAATGAATTTGTTGATACCGTTTAGCTTAAGGGAGTCTGCAAAAAATGCCTTTTACAAATTGACTGAAAGGAAGCAGAGATGCTGATGAGGTGCATGGAAGAACAGAGTTTTAGATAGAATTGCCATGCCAAAACTATGTTTTGGTGTAGTGGGAAAATATTGCGGTACAAACAGATCTTGTATGCAAGCCATTATAAAGCATGTTTCAGGGAAATGTTTCGAAATCACTTTTACTCAACAACTTTCCCCTCAAGGTCCCTAAAACTTTTTCAAAATAAAAAAAGGGGGTTGGGTTGCTGAAATAAAATTTACTGTATTCCTAACCTTAATAGTTCAGTTTCTTTATAACATTTTGAATATTGCAGGTTCCATGCTTCAGTATCTGATGTACTCGAAAAAAACAAGGTTAGCTACTGTACATTATACTCTATCATACTTTTATTTTCAGACTCTGCAGAGTTGATGTTTGATCTGAAATGACTTATTCATAAGGTCTTAAAAATCAAACCTCATTTCTTATTCATTTCTCTTTTTACAGCCTGATGTTGTGGAGCTGCATGTTGAACTAACTCCCCTGATGACATCAGTTCAGATGGCCATTCTTGATTTGATGGGATGCTGTCTGAGAGAACTGAAAAAGTCTTACCATGCCGTAAGTTTTATAAAATATGCTTTTTATCAAGGCAATTTGTGTCTAAATAAAGATTCCTGTGCTGCTCTTAGCTCACAAGTACCATAGCTGTCAGGGCCAATGGAACTTTGGTTCATTGCCTGTCTCACGTCATAGCCCTAAAGAGAGAGATAGTCTCAAAACTAAGACAGAGTCGATTGTTCTATCTTTTTTGTGTGGAAAATCTTAAAAAATTTTCACAGTCTTCTTTTTGTCAATATGCACTTTCGTTCTGGTCTGCTAGCAAAGAAGCCCCATGACTTGATGTAATTTTGAAATGTTTTCTTCCGCTAGTGTGCTCTTTCATTCGGCTCAAAATCGCTGGATAATGCAATGAGAATATAATACCTTATGTTTTGTTTCCTACACATCTCATAGGCTAGCCTTGGAGTACAGTTGTTGAAAGACATTGCAGTTTTATGATTTTCTAATTTCCTGTAGATTGATCCTGATGAGCTAACTGTTGAAAACTGCATTGCAAAACCGTTTGAAAAGTTTTTAAAAACTCAACTGGATCCTGTTTGGCATCAATTGGTAAGAAAATTGATTCACTTTGAATATCTATTCAATATTTTCCCGACTGTGTTTTATGCAGAAATAACACTATTTTTAAGTTGGGTGAATGGCTCAAGTGTTTTGCTTTGGGTAGTTGCAGCTAAGCTGGGTGATGGGAGGTCAACATTTGGATAGGTAACTTTCGAGGTGTTGACCAAACAACTCACTCCACAATACTTCAGAATGGAGGTTAAACTAGGGGTTTTGTGCCTATGCCGGAAAAAAGGCCTCTGGCCTTTCGCGGGCAAGCACATTAAAAATATATACCTATCTACCAATATCAAGTTGAGTTATCAGCATCCTATAAATCTAGCACTTACTGTTGATGAAAGAGATCTAACTCAAATTTCTTTGGTTTTAAACAGCCTTACTTGATAGTGAATAGCTAGAAAAGAAATACTGCGACGCAAAAAACAGACAAATATGTGCTATTATATATTGTTACTTATATTTCGCCCTGTTAAGCCTTTGGCAAACAATATATAATAGCACATATTTGTCTTTTTTTTGCGTCGCAGTGTTTCTTTTCTAGCTTTTTATTGATTTCTTCGCCACAAGGATGAATTTATTTAACGCAACAGTTAGTTGAAGTGGTTTTTTCTTTCTTGATAATTAATAGTGAATGTCTTTACTTGTAGAGTGGAAAAACGAGACAATTATCATCAGATCTAAAAGTTTTGAGAACCCTTTTAGTGTAAGTGACATTTTCATCAATATTTGCATCAATCTTCTGATTCTAATCAAGCTATGTTTAGTTATTGAATTTTTCCTTTACCATTGTCATTTATAAAGTGAAGTGAAGGACAGTCTTTGAATGGTACAGAACTTCAAAATAGCCAGAAATATCGGAAACATGCCGAAACGAAAACATTGATTACTTAAGCTTTTCGTCTGACACTCTACAGAGTAATACGTCAGAAAGAGAACGAAACAGAAATCTAATGAATTATTATACTCAGATGTGGATCCAAATAGGCCAATCAGAAACCCAAGCAATAGTGCTCCTGCAAGGGAGCTGGCGTCATCCAAGGAAGAAATTGGCAGTCAAACATTCTCCTTTTCTTTTCACAGACTCTGAAAGGCTAAGGTGTCATTTGATTTATTTTTCCATAGATATTTAACTCAATATGATGCTGTGACTTTCTATGCATTTCTGGAATCATTAAGGTAAATATCAAAAATGTTGAATACTTTTGAAATGCTTACCTTAGAAATACTTTTGAATCTTCTTTTGAATGTATGCCTCCTAGTGCAATATTTAGAATTGGTTCTAGATGCAAACTCATTGCAAAGATTCAATATTCACATAATCCAGGACATTTTCGTTCGCAGAGCCAACGAGAAAAACTCAACAAATCCCAGCTTATGGCTTTTCATGGATGCTGCCAACACTTTGTTTAACGTAAGATCAACTTTTTTGATTATTTTTCTTTGGGCCTGTTTATACGATTTGTCTTGCTGGGATATCTTGGCTTGAAAAGTATTTATTTTTGTGTTTACATGAGGTACAGAGACGGAACGTACAACATATCGGATGAATGAATATATGTGAATGTAAGTGTAAGAGTAGATATGGAAATGAGATAAAAACAAGAACTGCGACGACAATGCACATATTTGCAGGACGACATCGGGAGGAAGACACTTCAATATGATTTTTTCATTTACGAATCCAAATAGCTAACCTAAGACAATTTGTCAAACTTATAATGGACTTGTCTTAGGTTAGCTATTTGGATTTCTCATGAAAAAAGCATATTGAAGTTTTTTCCTCCTGATGTCATCCTGCAAATTTGTGCATTATTGTCGCAGTTCTTGTTTTAAAATTCATTTTGAAACTTAGGTTTCCTGCCAACTTATCAATTGAAGTGAAATAAGTAAAATCTGACAACGGTAATAAACAGAGAACGAAGCAATAGCCAGAAGTACATCGAGATAGGCCTACCTAAAAAGCTGCGAAAATTAACAATAGTTACTCTGTGTGAATCTACGAATTGGACTCGCCAAGTCAGGGATGGAAAAATTGAAACCGTTGATAAAGTTTCTTCGGGTATATCAATAAAATCCAAATTTACAAAATATAGACACTTTTGCGATTGTCTATATTTTTCAAACTGAAATTCTCCCTTCTTCAACCCTCGCCTCCATATAGAAGCATCTATCGGTATTACCTCGGATGAGCAGTAAAATGTATTGCAAGTGCTAATCCTACTCATTTCTCTTTTTTCAGAATGCTAGAGCAAGGCTTTTTGGCGTACCCAATAAGAAGTCAAAGGGAAGAAACAAAAATGAAAATAAAAGGACTTTAAAGTGAGAAAATTTATCATATATTTATCTGAAAACCTTTTTTCGATCTTTCAAGAGTTTCTATTGTTTATCATAGATAATTTTTTGCAATTTCCTTTTCAGAGAAATTGAAGATGAGATAGAGGGTGCGTTTGTATTTTTATTGTTTTTAAGATTATACAAGATCTTGTACACTTAACTTTTGTTTGGTTGATTTCAAAACTATTACATTCAATGTATTCTAGAGAAGTCTGATTTATTATCTCTTTTTCTTTATCGTTCTTTGTTATTTTTTATACGATCCATTAATGCAACTTAAGAATTCATGAATTTGTTTCAAGTCATAAAGAATTACAAAAAGGGTTCTTCATGAGAGAAAATGATGCGTGTTTTATATGCAGAAATCGAAGAGTGTCCAAAATGGAAGGCTTTATCTGAAGTTCTTGAAGAAATCAAGAAAGATAGCTTAAAAGCAGGTACAGTATCTATATATATAAAACAAAACTGTTTGTAATTGCGTTTATCCATGCCTGTATGTCCGCTCATGACTCCAGAACCACTCGACTGAAAATATTTCATAAATCGTTTAGAAATATAAGAGAAAAAACAAATAAGTGCCGATTAGTTTAGATAGAATGCGTTAGAATATAGATTTCCTGAATATTATTCTCACAATAATTTCATTTTGACAAATTATATGTGAAAACCCAAGAAAAAATTATGATAGCTTCTAAAATCCACTTATGAAGGGCAAACATAGCTTGGTTTGGTATTTTTGGGCTTTACGATTAGAGTTTTCACCAAGACAATAAGAGACGCAAAAGACAAAACTCTCCATCTCGACAAGCCTGTTTCGTAGTTAACCAATCATCAGGAGATGCAAAGTTTATTGCTCTACTCTATGTATAGAGCACTCTTACGGAAAACCGATATGCAGACTTTACAATCTGAGATTTATTATTCTACATATTTCAAGGAGTGGAAGAGCGGACACTAATTGCAGCCAGCGACGAAAGAACATGCAATCAAATACGAGAGGTACAAACAGTTTTTCTTTCATTTGTAACCTCATTTCAATTTTGAATTATTCATTGGAATTATTAGGCAAGGAAAATTGGAAACATAGCGAAACATATTACTTCTAAAGCTTTGCGTCTGAAACTGATAAGAGTAGTGCGTCAGGAATATAACAGTCTTTGATCGGTACAGAACTTGAGGATTTAGAGGGAAATCGGAAACATAGCGAAACATGACAACCACTTTGTGTCTGACACTCATCAGAGTAGTACGTAAGAAAGAGATCGAAAAAAAAAACCTAACGAATCATTATACCCAGATGTGGAGATGAATTACCAGAAAGGGGTTGAACGATTGGTATGATGAAAAGAACCAATAACGAAATTAATAGTTGTTGATAAAACCAATTAGATAATTTACGCGATAGAGTTAGTGCTTATGCGTTTTTGACATCAAGCTAAATTTGATTTTTCAGTATCTGTGCTGTGGAAGTGAACAGCTGCTTACAAGGTTATACGAAAGAACGTTCCCCAAGAAAGACAACATTACAGGCTAGTATGATACACTTGATTACGATATAAGGAATTTTGACTAGTTTTTACTTATTTACTTACTTACTTACTTACTTACTTACTTACTTACTTACTTACTTACTCGCTCACTTACTTACTTACTTACTTACTTGCTTACTTACTTATTTACTTATTTACTTACTTACTCATTGTATGAAGAACTTACTCCATTAAAAGCTGAGTAATGTTCTTTTCCTTTGAACCTCTGAAAACTTCATTCGGGTTTCTACTAACTTTTATTATTATTAATATGTATTTACAGCTGCTCAGACTACCAAGAAAGCGAAATTCGAAAAGAGACAAAAACAAAAGGTAGGTCATCGTATTGTTTTTGTTTTCCAAAAGAAAGTGTTATCCTAAAATCAGGAAGTGATATACCTAATTGTTATTGTAGATCATGGATCTTTGCCACTTTTAAATCTATAAGTTTTTATTTTAGTGTGATATCAAAGCTACAAGTATTTTTTGCGATATAGATATATATGTTTCAGGTCGTTGAAGATAATGCTGAAAATGAGTTCCAAATGGAAATATTGCCAAATACATTCACAATCATTCATCCTCTAAGAGGAAACAGGTCAGTAATTAAGATATACTAACAGCTGTTTAATTGATTGATCATTTGTTTGTGACTATTACAGAATTATCGTTTGTTTTTAGTTAGTGGTGTATAGGCCAAGATGGCCCCTTGCCTTGCTTCATTTGAAATAAAGTCACGTAGTTGGTTTATGTTTACCAAGAAGTCAACTTGAGAAGATGTTAACTACATGTTGACTGCATACTACAGAGATGTTGCCAGTATGTCACGTAGAAAATTTGATTCTGCAAAACTTAATACAATGAATTGGGAATACAAAGCTCGTTCCATTGATAGTTGATAGGCACATACGCTTACTATTCTTCGCAAGGTATGGGTTTAGGTGCTAATTACAAAGGGCCCACTCAATAGGTAAACTAATCGAGCAGTGCGACCCTGGTCCTTCCTCTCGATGTGACCACTCCTCGTGACCACACCTTTTGCCTTTTTGCCTGGAATTACAGAGAACTGGCTAATTCTCTCCTCATACTTCATGACAGGTCTGAAGGTGACTTCGAACCCGGGTCCCTTTGAACAAGGGTCAAGTCTTCTAACAACTCGGCCATCCCCGGCACTTTGTGTTGTCGATGGATATTAATGTGTAAATATTCGATATTTCAAGCAGCTTGCTTGAAGTACCATTATCGGTTTTCACTTTCCATCTCCCAGCTCATTCCCTGCTGGTACCAGATGTTCCTGTATCTTCTAGAACCTTGCTTGATCATAAGTGACATGATAAGAGATAAGATGAAAAAAGCTCTTTCTAAATCTGTACAAAACAGCTCCAAATATTCGATACTTCAAGCAGCTTGCTTATAGTAATGTTATCGGTTTTCACTTTCAAATTACACTATCTCCCTACTTATTCTCTGCTGGTACCAGATGTTCCTGTTTCTTCTAGAACCTTACTTGATCATAAGTGACATGATAAGAGATAAGACGAGAAAGGCTGTTTCTAAATCTGTACAAAATATCTCCATATATTCGATACTTTAAGAAGCTTGCTTAGAGTAATATTATTGGTTTTCAATATAACAATTCAACATTTTAAGTGACATGATAAGAGATAAGACGAGAAAGGCTGTTTCTAAATCTTGACAAACTATTTTCAAATATTCGTTATTTCAAGCAGCTTGCTTAGAATAATGTTATCGGTTTCCACTTTCAAATTGCACTATCTCCTTCCTTATTCTCTGCTGGTACTAGATGTTCCTGTATCTTCTAGAACCTTGCTTGATCATAAGTGACATGATAAGAGATAAGATGAGAAAAGCTCTTTCTAAATCTTGACAAAACATTTTTAAAAGATAATCTTATCATATCATAGAATCATATCATTTCATAGGCCCCCCATTGATGCATCATTGACCATGTTTTTGTGTGTGAAATTATGAAATCTGATTTTCGGGGATGAGAAACTTTTTTGTTTTTTTTTGAGTTTGGCGTGAAAATCCAATTTTACAATACGTGATTTTACAACACGTGCTTTTACACTTAGTGGATACATGATACGTAATGCGTATTTTACGATACGTGATTTTACGATACGTGATTTTACGATACATGATTTTACAATACGTGAATATGTGGTTTTACAATACGTGATTTTGCAATGCGTGCTTTTACACTATGTGAATACGTGATTTTACAATGCATGATTTTACGATACGTGATTTTACGATACGTGATTTTACAATACGTGAATACGTGGTTTTACAATACGTGATTTTGCAATACGTGATTTTGGAATACGTGATTTTGCAATACGTGATTTTACTATTTTACTGAGCGTGAATGCGCGAAAAGTCAACATTTTGTGCGTGAATTATTGAATCGCAATCTATATGGAGGCCTTTTGCATGTAAAAGTCTGTTTTTTCAATGGTACTGAATATTATTTATTTGAAATATTCACTTGTGCTTTATGTGTCGAAACGCTAACTTTATTAGTTACGATATGGATGCAACAAATATTGTAAAAGTTCATCATATAACAATCACTCAGTTGAGAAATGGAAAATTTATTCATCATAGCACTAATCGAGTCAAGGCCTTATTTTCAATCACGTTCTTTTTTTCAGTGACCCTTACAGTTTGATTAAGTCTCTCACGGAGCACCAGCCTCGTTTTATTGTGTTGTATGATGCTGACATGGAATTCGTGCGTCAAATCGAGGTTTGTTCAATCCATTTGTTTCATCAAATACGTCGAGCAGGTGTTTGGATAATCCGATACTTTGGGGGCGAGGCGGAAACTCCACCCATTAGTAATAGCTATGTTGTTCTGGTTTTCATAATTAACAGGGGTGGGTGCAGATTAGAGTTTTGGGTTAAGGTTTAGGGGCTAGGGTTTGGTTTTAAGGTTAGGGTTTGGGTTTAGGGTTAGGGTTAGGGTTAGGGATAGAGAAGGGGGTAGGGTGTAGGGTGAAGTTTAGGGTAGTATTTCAAAACTCATTCGAATATCTAGTATAAAAACCGAACCAGACAACCTACTTATAATGAGTGGGATTTTGTGGTCACCTGCTTTGGAAAGATATTGGTTTAGCGTGCCAGGTATGTTGAGCAGAAGAGGAGGATCCAGAAAGAAAAAGATTAGTAAACACTAACTAAGATCAAGCTAGTCTACACTCTAACCCGGCTTCTAAAAGGTTGTCCTTCAAGTTGGTTGAAGCGAGTATTCTAAATTATGTGCCATGCGTACCAAAGTGCCAATGTTACGTACCAGCTCCAGTGCCAACGTGCCAAAACGTTCCAAGTACTCAAACGTACCGACTGGTCTAACTTACCACTCTGTTCTAGTACCAAACTCTGTTCTTGTGCCACCGTGCTGACTTTTGCTACGTGCAACTAGCGTTAATAGTAAGTTATAAAAAAAGTAATTTATTCGGCTTCGGGCAGTTTCATGTTAATCGCCTTTCTGCCAGCAGCAGAGTGAAAGAGTCTTCTTTTGAGTTTGAAAAACTTGCTAAAAAACTTGCTAAGAAACTTTTCGTACTATAATTCAGGTGAAAACTAATAAAACTCTGCTACAGGAATTTAGCGTAGCTCCTTATAAAAAAATAAGTTTACCTTTGGAAAATACACAAGGCAAATTAGGCAAATTCTTAGAAACCTCAAACAATTACCTATGATATTTTCATATGATATTTGTAAGTTGATAGTTGATAGGCAAATACGCTTGCTATCTTCATAAAGTATTTGCTATGCGATGAAGATCTAAAAATGAAATATCTCGTATGACCTGCTGCTGAGTAACGTAGGACTGATTTAGGTGAATTCATAGTGTTTGTTCTCTAATATTTACGGGTACATGACGCCATTGATTGTGCGACCCCCGGTTTATCTGGGAGAAATCACCTGTTATCTAAATCTCAAAGAACAGAATAGCTTGCCTTTTCTTTTCGCCTCGGTTTGATAGACGACGCAAAGTCAAGTGCCTAATACTTTCCTTTCTTTCCTTGACGATTGATAATTACTATCTTATTGTTATTTCATTGTTGTGTTTCTATTTTATTGTATTTCTATGTTTTATGAGGTTGTTTTGTCATGTTGGTATTTTACTTTGCTGTTGTTTTGTTATGCTATTGTGTTGTTATTTTTTGTGTGTTGTTGTGTCGTTATGCTATTGTGTTGTTATTTTTTTGTGTTGTTGTGTCGTTATGTTATTGTTCTATTATTTTGTTGTGTTTTTGTGTTTCTATTTTTCTGTGTTCTTATGTATTTAAGATATTATGTTGCTCTGCTGTTGTCGTATTATGTTGTTGTGTTGTTATTTTGTTATGCTGTTATCATATTATGTTGTTATGTTGTTATGTAGTTGTGTTGTTATCGTACTTTGTTGTTGTGTTGTTATGGTGTTGTGTTGTTATCGCATTATGTTGCTGTGTTGTTATGTTGCTCTGTTGTTATCGTAAAAAGAAGTAGTATTTGGAAAATAATTCGGGATAAATTTTGAGGATGAAAATGACCCGAGTAGGACTCGAACCCACGCCTTCTAGATAAGTGCTCTAGTGGTTGTATATCGAACTAGAGTAGTAATCTTAGAGGTCGTAGTTTCGACTCCCAGTCGGTTCATTTCCCCTCTCAGAAATTATCATCTTATACGAGGTTGTTTTGTTATGTTGTTACGTGGTTATCTGGAAGTGTTGTTGTGTTGTTATGATGTCATGATAATTTTTGCTATGTTGATATGTTGCTATATCAAACAGCCTATAATTAGACGAGGAAACAGTTCATAAAATTAGACAAATCAGGAAAATTCGAGCATTTTCCCTTAGGAATTGCAATGTAAGCAAGTTAATAGCGAAATCTTGGTTGAACGGGCTCATTTTTTCCTTTCTCGTTGTTATATCTTGGGAGAACGAGCTGAAGATCGATGGTGAAAATACAATATCACATTATGTGTGACTGTCTTTTCAGTCCACTAAACCTGACTGTCAGGGCCACAAGTAATTACTCAGCTGATTTTAGCACAGCAAAAACGTAGATATGTTAATCCTTGTATCCCTGTGTTCTCTTATAAGCTGACGTCACTTGGTTAATTGATAAAGGAACTTCTGTTTATGACTATGAGGGAGCACAGGGAAAGAAGGATTAACACATCTACGTTTTTGTTGTGCTAAAATCAGCTCGCCATCACTGGTGGGTCTGACAGTCAGGTTTAGTGGACTGAAAAGACAGTCAAACATTATGAGACATTGCATTTTCACCATCGATCTTCAGCCCGTTCAAAAAAGATCTCGCATCTGACTTGCCTATAAAGCAATTCCTTAGGAAAAATGCTCAACAAGACTCGCGTACCAGTCTGAAGAAACAAGAACTCGTCCAGCCAGTTTGGGCAAACCGTGTTTGTCCGGGTAGTGGCTCATATGATAAGCCCTTTAAAGCAATACATAAATAGTTAATGGCTTATAGTTGAAATGTGTATGGGCACAGTATGTTTGTTAGGATTTTAGTTATTCGTTTAGTGCAAAGGGCCAGCTGCATTATCAAGACTAGTTGAAGCAGCTGAAATATTTTCCGGCCAATGCGCACAAATGATACAACTAACTGACAGGAATTGAAGTTAGTTACCATGAGGAAAATTATTGATCTATAATCTAATTACAAACGAAAAAGATTTTGTCATGGAAAAGTAGAGAGATTCAGATCCCGGTGAGTTCAATGCAAGTAGATATTTCACATATATTTCAAAGTTCGTAGAAACATAGGTATGCAGTTATTTATACTATAGTGACATACATCACAAGTACAACCGAAAATCCCATCTGGTGGACTCTCACTCTCCTTTGTGTCCATTTTGGTTTCCGACTCGCTGGGAACAGAAACGAGTGAGAAATTCAGCGAACGTAGGCGAAAGCGTTAATTGTTGAGACATCTTTGAGTTGCCGTTGTTTTGGTTCACAGTGGTCTTTATTGATAACGACAAGCTCTGCTTACCCTTCCCACTCGCAATTTTGTTTCGATCACTAATTACTAGTTTTCAGTAGCTTGAGAATTGAGCCAGATTTCGTCCTGAACAAGACCCCGAGTACCATTTTCAAAGGAGATTCCACCAGGAGGGCGCAGTGTGGCGCGCAATAGATAAACTCGTTATAGCCAGAAAAATCGGAGCGTAGTGAAGCAAAAACATAGATTATTTAAGCTTTTTGTCTGACACTCCACAGACATTAAGTCTATGTTTTACTTTACTTTGCTTCCGATTTTTCTAGCTATGTTGAAGTTTTTTACCAATGAAAGACTATTCTAATAAACTCATTTTGGGACTTAAAAACGCCGTCCATCTGAAGCTCACTTATAACACCCTAATGGTAGCAAGTCTCATACGGGGCGAAGTCTCAAGAACACGATGCGAAGGAGGAAAGAATATGAGTATTTCATCAAATGAGGCCATGCAAATACTCTCTCTCAAAAGATTATTTTGATAAGTTGTAAAGTCCCTGAAGATTCTTAAGTTACAATTGAAATAATATCTACTCCAACCCACCTTATATATATATTCATGCTCAAGTACTATCAACATTTATTTACAGCTATTATGTACAACAATCATACAGATTAGAAGGTTAATGCTATGTTAGAAAAATGAATACAAAATGTTCTTAGTCGCCTAACTTCAGGCGCTACTTCCAATATACTGCATGAAAGACAAATGATAAGCTATTTTGACCAGAAAAACATTGAATCGTTTGATAAGCCACGTTGCATCGAATGTTGTCGTAAAACACGAAAAGTATCAATTGAGCCCCGCCGTTCCAAGCAATCACATGTCCCACAGGCAGTAATATGCTTCTCTTCTAGTATTCAGAATCATGTTTGTGTCATTGCCACTTGGTAGAATATATCATCTGTTGATTTAGAATATCCATAAAAATTAATAATCCAAATAATTCTAAGGAGTACGTCTACAGATCCGCTTGGTAGGGAGGGGAAAGAGTAGGCTCACTTGAAAAGAGTTATTCTGATTGTTGTTTATTGTCGATATTGTAAACCAACATATGTTATATCATAACTGGCAATGACACAAACATGATTGTAAATTTCAGAAAAGAAGCATATCGATTGTTAGAACATGCGGGACTGGTCAATGAATAGACCACTTTACCAATTACGTCATCTCTATAGAACTTCATCTTGAAACAACCTTAGCCTCGACATGATGTTGAGCACAATCCCAAAGCATGCATTGTTTTCAAACTCACAAAGCAATTCAATTTCTTGCTAGAAGCAATGAACGCTTTGGGAATTAGCTACGCATCATGTCGAGGCTAAGGTTGTTTCGAGATGAATTTCTATAGAAATGACGTAATTGGGAAAAGGTCTATTGACGATGCCACATAAGATGATGGATCTCTTTCCATTGAATACATCATAAGATTATACCCTTGGCATTTTTGGTACCACGGTATAGGACTAATATTCTGCTAGCCACTGATTAGCTATCTGATACATCAAGAGTTATAGTTTAGTAATATTCACTTTAACCTACTTCTCTATAGCTGCTGCATGATTTTCATTGCCTATTGGATCAGAACTAAAATTTTCAAATTGTTTAGCATTCTTCTATCCTCTACTAAAATTGCTAAAGTTTTTGTCTTGTCGAGTAATGCCTTGCTTATAAAGCAGTTGCTTTTAAAAATGCGTCTAGACCGTACTATATGAATTTGTGTTCTACAAAGGACCGTTCTTTATTCAGTCCTCATCTTGGCACCGACGAGAAATAAAACGTTGATGATTTTTTGTATCCACCCAGACTGACACAATTCAAAATGGTAATCACTTAACGAAAACCAACGTCGAATTTTCTCATCCAATACTGGGGTAATTTTTCCTGATTTTTAGTAATTTTAGACCAATTTTTATCAAATGTTTTTAGTACAAGTATTTTTATATCCTAATACCCATACCTCCTAAGGAAAAAATCATTTTTATCTCTAACTTTTTAAAAAAGACAGAAAATAAAATTACCCCGCCAAAAGCCCCTCGGTGCCAAACTGCAGCACAAATAAAGAGCAGTGCTAGATTTATTTATGAAGTTGTTGATGTCCCAGTCAGTTTACACAGGCAATCCAGCAGCTCCCGATTCCTAACTTTTTCATACTGTTTTACCTGCTCCATTTTGCGACTTTCCTCTTCCAAATCCCTGATAAATTTTTTCGCCACTTTCAATATGGTGATCTTGGCAGCCTTGTGGTCCATCTCGATTTCGGGAATGCTCTCCCTAAGCTTCTGGAACCTCGACTGCATCTCTCCACGTCTTTTCCTCTCAACGTCATTATGCAGAATTCTAACCTCTTTAAATTGTTTCCTGAGTTCTGTCTGTTTCGTTTTTTTGCCCTTGCTGCTCAATTTCGGCTTCCTCGAGCTGCTACTGATCACTTTCAGCGTCGTGTGCTGATTGGGTGCGAGACTAGTGAAGTTACCTGGCAACGCACTGCCTTCCCGGGATGCTGCAGGAGGCGGAGCACACAATCCAGGATGTAGATTTGTGAACATTTGCGGTTGGATACAGTTATTATTTATGACGTCATCTTTATTATTGTTGTTGTTGTTGTTATTATTGTTGTTGCTGTAAGTGTCGTTACACGCACCTTGTTTTGAAAAGTTCTGTTCCCGAGCACAGGAGAGGAAGCTCTGGGGTATGTTAATCTCCGCGTCTTCCCCGTCTTCCAAGTGGCTACCCTCTGATACCGATTCGTCACTGACCGGTGGGAACGGAAACATGGTCAGGTCCTCTTCGTTAATGGTGCTCTTGATCGAGTCCACCACTGCCGGTGTATAACGCGGGGGAAGGTAGATTCCTAACTCGTATTTACCCTCGTTTTGCCGTCTCAGAACCACTGGCGTCTTGTTAGAGATTAGATTAACCTCTTTCGGGCTGACCAATGTCACTTGGCCATGGTCCAAACCGATTTCGCTCAGGAAATTAGAGGAAAAAAGGTTATCTGGAAACTTCGGTGAAAACAACGTGACTTTACTATGCGGCGATTTCAGACCTAATTCGGTTAGAAAGGAATCGGTCAGCTTGGTTTCTGGCCCGTTCAGTAAGTCTTCTGCGCCGTTTGCTTGAAATATAGCATCCCAATTTTCCGTGTCCTGGCGCAGATTGCTATACGGACTCGGACTAAGCATGACGCACGAATTAGTATCGTAGGGTATATTCATCTTTTCGTTCCAGTTCATGTTGACGTTGTTCCACCTAGCCGACGCTGAGGGTGAATTTCTCGGCGACAGCACGAATTTATACATATGCTCGACATCCTTGGGTGTCCCAAGATCGAACATGTCCTCGCCAAAATGTTGGACGACGATTTCGGGCAGCTTTTTCTCATGAGAGAGTTTCTTCTGTTTCGCTTGGGAGTGAACCATGGCTTCTTCGTTCGCTGGCGAGTCGTCTACAGCATCAGATCTTATCTCCCTTATCTAAATGTCACTATATTATAAATCTCAGTCTTTGCCTGGCTAAACGATTGATCCCAATAAGTTTCGAGTTTTTACGTGAGCTATAGACTGATGGATTACAGCAGGTTTTTTCATAGCAGGCTTCGGATAGCTATATACTAAAGGTTGTTCTTAGTTGCATTTTAATGACTTATCAATTATTTATCATCGGCTCGGATTGCTGTATTCGGGACGGGGAACTGCCTACTTGCTGAATCAGGCCACAAGCAATACTCCGTGACACATCAATCAGACGTTATTGACGCTCACCCTGGTTTGGACTGATTTCAATAACGTCATTTTCCTGAATTAAGCATTCACTCGTTTTATGTCGAAGGCTGCGTTGAAACTGCACAGTCTTCTACTAGTGCGTACAGGCGCTAGTTAAGAAAACAATACGAAGAATAGTTCACACTAGCTCGGCTAGTAACCTTGGGGTGTTTTTGTAATTTAAAGAAAAGCAATAGATCTCGGGATTTGTTATAGGCTTCTTCGGGATTCATACAAAAGCCAATATGGCAACACTGCCTAAAGGTGCGTTTACACTGCACACAAGTGCGTACACGCGCTTCTAAAATCTTTTGATATGAAGACAGAAATTTCAATTCATGATGATTCACCGAATTTTTGCGTCTGAAACGCATGAGATTAGTGCGTCAGAAAACGAACAAGTATTAATCCTAACGAGTTGGTTTTACTGAGGCTCTTTCGTCAACATTTTATTGTTCGTCTCTCTAGACACCCGTGATAATTGGTTGTTCGTCACTATGCCAATCATTCACCTTCTTTCAGATTGGCCAATTGTCATCCACCTCTAGACATAATGCATAATGACTCACTAAGTTTCAGAGTGTCAAACGCAAAGCTTTTCTAGTATTATTTTTTGCTATGTTTTCGATTTTTCTCGCCATCCCCGAGTTATGAACCGATCAAAGACTGTTCTGACGTTCTGCTGTGATGAGTATCATAAGCAAAGGTTAAATAGCTATTACGTTTTGCTATGTTTCCGATTTTCCTTGCTATCCTCAAGTTCTATATTGATCAAAGACTATTCACATATACTTGGAAACATATTTTGCGAACGTATTTAGGATTAGGTGTCCTATGGGCGTTTAAGTTGCGTGTTTTTCAAACGTAACAAATTTTGAGTTAATTCAGTTCCTAAATACCAAATCTGAGTAATAGTTTATGCCGGTAAATAGTTCAGCCTGGTTAGTATGCACCAATGCTTTCTTCGGTAAATACTATGCTTTATTAGGAAACCTCACTGGATTAAATAAGCACAATTAATTGCATTTCCTTATTTCAGGTTTACAAAGCTGCACGGCCAGAAAGCATGTTGAGAGTGTACTTCATCATTTACTCAGGGTCTGTGGAAGAGCAGGTAACTTGGCTTATATTTCAGTCTGTGTTTGTTCATTGCTAATCACTGTTTTGTTAGTGTACTTAGCTTCAGGAGCCGAGGAGATGTGTTTTTTACGCGAAGTTGGGTGGAGGGGGGATGATTTTGGCACCAAACATTAAGCAGGTGTTCCTTCAGATATCAATAGATAGAAATTTACGTAACATGATGCGAACTACCTACATTTCAAAGACGATACCCTGGGTAAGCAACGACCGTGACTATCCCCTAACCATTACATAAAAAAATACTCACACAAACGTTTGAATATAGGGAAAGACATAAAAAAAACAAAATAACTTAGAGGAAGAAGACTTTGTGAAGGGAGTTGGGGATGATTTTAGCAGCTTCTTCGAAAAACTATAGAAAATCAACTTATTTTGAGTATGAAATTTAAGGCTCAACTGAGTGCTTTTTTATTAAGATATAAAAGAAATATCCTCACCACCGTACGGTACAATATGGATCAGCGTATTGTTTGAAAGGATCTTCATTTGAGAATATGGTCGCAATACTTCTGAGACTCCAGTGAGAGGATCCCGTAGTTGAATGCCTAATGAAGGGTAGAGCAGCAAAAAGTGTTCATTTTCCTCAATTCCATTGTCCGTTGAACCCATTGGGTTAATGGCATCTCGAAAGTGAAGAATAACTTTGTGGTTGAGGTAGCTACTTTGCAGACTACTTTGCAGCATTTATTTTATGGCAAGTGGGTGTACAGAAAGTGGGTACCTTTGAAATAGTAGCTGGATGGATTGGGAGGATTCCAAACCACTGTGCGTGAACCCCAATAGTGGGTGCACATTAGCTTGAATGCGAGGAGAAGGAGGATTTGAGGAGATGCATTTTCATTCAAGGGAGGAGTCCAACTATCAGTTTAAACTAGAAACTCGATGGGAAAATTACTCCCCAAAAGTCTAGTACAATTTTCCAGAGAGTTTTGCTGTTCTAATGAAGATCCCTTGAAAATTACTAGCAATCCTTTTGCTCTTTAGAAAATCTCGTACGCTTTGAAAGGGAGTAAAATGCCCCTCACAATAAGTTTTGAAGAATAATGATGTAAGATTAAGGAATTGGCTCAGAATTAGCCAGGAGTCCTCTTACAATAAATGCGGGAAAGTGAGGAGGGGTTATCGTTTTAACCCCATGTTCACCTACTATTTGTTCACTGTCATGTCACTGACAGGGAAGGCCTCTTCAACAGGGAACATTTTTCAGGGAATATCGAAAAAACTAAATATTCTTAGGAGTTCTAGTGGATTATCCGATAGAAGAGGGTTCAACTGACGGTGTTATTCTAATTTTGTCAGCTGTAACAATGAATGAATACAAAGAAGAAGCATAACTAGGTGATGGTGCATTCATTATCATATTTCATATGATAATTTATGCTGATTCTGTTAATTTATGTTATGTTTATTATTATTTTGGTTTTCTGACGTGCTGTTATCCCATGATGCTTTTTACTATCTTGCTGAAATGTTCTGGCCTAACGTCTTGTTAAGATTTGTTGTGTTTCTCATAAAGTTGATAAAGACTGCTTCGAAATATTCTAACATCCTTTAGTGATGAAAAGACAAAATACACAATATCAAGAATTTACAAGTGAGATGTTGCTTCCCTGTTGCTAGCAGTTACACAATGTCCCACTCGATTGTTTCCCAGCTCCAGGGGTGCAGGGTGTTGTCTCTCTCTTTCTCTTTTCCGTCTGCTGTAGTTCACGACAAAATAAAGTAGAGAGTCGAAGAATGGATTTATCGAGTACAACGTCTCACTAACGATTTGAAGGTACTTGGAATAATGAACGAAAGAGCTGATCCCATTTGGGAAGTTGCAGATGATGAAGATGGAAGCTATAGCGACGGAGTATATCAAGACATCTCTTTCAGACCTTCGGCGTCTTCTTTGAATCTCTTCACTGGCGTTGTTGGCAACATTCTGTTGATCTCGCTTCACTGATTTATAACCAATGAAAGAATACATACTTATCAACGCTAGGCCAACTGCAATGCCAATACAGGCCAATGTTTTTGAGCCCGTATCAACATTGAAATAGACAGCAACTGCTGATGCTACAGACGCCAACCATATAAGAAGCAGGACTACGTAGCATCTTGACTTTGTGATTATCTGCTTCACTTTGAGAGGAAGAGCCACTGCTATCACACGTTGTGTGGCCATGAAAGCCACATGAGTGAACGATGACGTCAGAGAGAATATGATTGCTATTTCCGTGGCACGTGTGAACACCGTATTATCGTCGATGATCGTGAAGATGATCAGAACGATTGTCACACCTCTCAGAAAAATTGCAATTGCCGCCAATAAGTCTGCAATGTTTAGGCTGAGAAGAGCAAGGCTGAAGACAGAGCTCTTCTGAGATTCTTCGCGACAGTTTAAAACGAGTTGAATGATATTGGCGAAAAATCCAAGTGATCCCACTGTGGCTAACATCCATGCCAATAATACTGAGTGGTTCGATTCCGTGTCGAGATTTTCGTCCAACATTACAAAATTGTCTGGAATGAATACGCAAGATGTCCTAATCAGATTGCACAGTAACTGCTGTCTGGTTTAAACCACGTGATCGCTTTATCAGAGATCACCTGCATATGGCAGCGTTGTACGCGCTTTTTTATAATAACATCCTTTTGAGAAAATACCAGCCTGAAAATTTCTCTCAACATGATGTATTGATAAACATATATTAAAACTTTGCTAACGAGATCCTACTGTCCGTTATTATCGCAACAGATTACCTGCCCTCTTTGAAACCTTTATACTGTAGTTTATTCTGCATGGTGTATTACAAGCGATAAGCGACCAGCGAAGGAGGTAGTCAAGGGTAAACGTCACTTCTTCAGCAGGCAATGAACCAACAAGATAGCAGAACTCATCGACCTCGAAATTTAAGTTTTGTTCTGAGCCAGTGTTCTGCATAGCTTATCTCCAGATCATTACTCCAATCAGAAGATTGAGTAAAAAGTTTTCCTGATTTATCGGGATGATTTGCGAGAATGAAAATGACCAGAGTTGGACTCGAACCCGCGACCTCTAGATTCTAGAGCGCTAATCCACTGCGCCATTTGCGGACTGTAGGAACTAAGGCCATTTCTTCCCAAGTTTTTCTTATCTCCAAAACTATTTAATATGAATGAAAAGAAGTTCAACAGCGTTAAGGAACGCATTTCTTACAACTTTTGAGACTGGAGAGTTGATGAGTTGATAAAATCTCTTGAAAATCTTATAAAAATGCGTGCACTCGATTTAAAACCTATTGCGAACTAATAAACTTGCTTTGGATCACAAATCTTAGCAACGCAACTCTTTCCCACGCTCTTTACGATCTGAACAAATTAGAAACTGTCTGAACAAATATACTCTTTTTTTAACACGAAACCATTTGTAAGAAAACGTATGGCTAGATTTTCAAGACCAAACTAAAGGAACTTTTGTAGGAGATTTTGTTTTGATCAAGAAGGATAAGAAATATTTTAAGTTTTTTTAACAAGAAAGGATGTCAGAAGCAACCCAGTTCGCCGAGTTCACTTCATTTGCGCAAAACCTCTAGTAGCTACTTTTTAGAATACTATTAACAGAGATGGAATTTTAAGAGAAACGTAATATTCATCATATCAAAATGAAATTGAGAAAGAGCATCTCTTGGCCTTAAGAAATTTGCTAAGATACTTTGACAAATAATTTTGTCGAGACCCAAGAAACTGTGCTACCAACGTTTCGCATGTATGCTATTTGATGCGTGTGGTGCTGTTAATTCGTAAGACGGAGAAATTAACAAATTGTTTAAGAAGTACCATGTAAAATATCATGTACCATGCTGGTGGAAGCTTTTTTTATAAGAACTAGTAAAATTGGTTTGAAGGCGGCTGTTTTTAAATTTTTCTCTATTTTCAGCCTGAGATGATCTTTATTTGTTCTTACTTTACAATGATTTGGAAGCCTGTTTTCGCTATCAGCAGTGTTAATTGCTTCAAATGTGGACCCTCCACACCATCTGACATATCTGTGTTCTGTCAATTTGCTCTTTTTGTAATTATCGTTCAGTCTCGTGGTTATTTCCTATTATTCTCATATTTCTCATATTGACCTTAAAATTGTCAGCCTCGGTTTGTTCTTAGCTTGTTCTTAAGTTTTGGAAAAATCTGAGGCATGTGTTCCTATGAAATCGACCTTATACAAAAAAGAGTGTATATTACATTGTGCTACTATACAATTTGCTCATTTATTCGCGATATCTAGCACAGTCTCTAATAAAAAAATGGTTTTAGGCTTGTTGAGAATTCTACGTTATAACAAAGCTAGAAAGTCAACAGCATTTAAATCACATCTATACTGAGCGTAAATTCTTGGATTTCTCTCTTCAGCACCTGCCTATTCGCAGTTAACAATTCTCTTTCTCCCACCGAACACGATAAACACGAAAACTAATTATACCTCTAGCAAATCCTGTTATTCTTGATAAATTAGTTAATCAACCATATGGATTATTCGTCGTTCTCTGTATTCTGACCTCTTCCGCAGCATGCCGTAATACAGTTAGTTGGGGCGTGGAAGTCGATGCTTAGGGTGTGGTAAGCTCACCAGGGGGACTAAACGCATCTTTATAAGCAATTTCAGCGTGAGCTCAGTACTGAAAATTGCTTAGCTATAGGGCCAATTTGAGTACTCATAATTGCTTAGCAATTGCTTAGCTTTTTATACTTGAAGATTTGTTTTTTAGAATACTATCTAATAAGTCTTTGTACAACGAATGTAAATGGTATCTTGCCTACAAAAGTGTCCCAGGATACTAATATCCACTAAAACCTGCTTCTCTATAGCTGCCGCACGATTTTCATTGCCAATAGGATCTTAACAATAATTTTCAAATTGCGTAGCATTCCACGATCCAGTACTAGAATTGCTTAAGTTTTTGTCATGTCGAGTAGCTACTGACTTGCTTATGAAGCAATAGCTTATAAAAAAATGCGTGTATCGCAGCCGGCATCACTTGATTAGGGTCAAATGAATTTTAGAAACTGTTGGGAAGGACTACTTGAGAATCCTTGGTTTTTGACAAAGTATATTTACCTATCAACTATAGATACAGTGCTTCGATTAGTGTACCTAGTAAGTGGGCCCTTTGCGCTTTGCACATAAACCAATACTTTACGAAGATAGTAAGCGTATTTGCCTATCAACTAAGACTTGCTCCATGATTCCTTGCCTCCCTGTGCTCACGTAGACATACCAGAGAAGGCAGGGAACAAGGACTCTTTGGACAAGTCCACACTTGCTTCTGACGGCACACTTAGAAATTGACTGGAGAAAACACATTTTACATCGAAGCATGTGAGCCTGAAGAAAGCATCAGAGCTAGTCGCTTCTCGAAGATTGCAGCACGAAAAAAGCTGCCCATGTCTCTACAGTGCCTAATCGGCAGAACTTATTATAAAGTGGGCTCGAAAAAGACCCCATGGTGTTGGAAGATACTATTTGATTTGCAAATCTAATGGTTTGTCTATTGTTGAAGATGAAGTCCATTTTCTACTGAATTGCCCTTTATATGTTGATTTAAGAAAAAGTATGGTTAGCCCTATACTTGAAAAATACCCCTCAGTTCAACTTCTATCAGAAAAAAGCCATTTTTTCTGGCTACTCCTTCAAGAAGATACTTCTTGTCTTCAGAGGGTTGGCATTTTTTGAAACAAGGCCTTTTAAAGGCGTTTAAAGACGATAAAACAGTCGAATCCCTCACTGACATGACATGACAGCACTTTATCGATGTTTCTTTTATATTATTTATTCAATTTGATTTATTTTCTAAAGGGCTTTGCATATATTTTGTAAAGAGTATTTAACCCAGCTCCATTAAGTAAAGCTGGTTAAGGGTCATCTCGGCCTGTATACCAATGTCATTATAAAAAAAATGATGGTGAATGGTTTTATGGTTTGGCTGTTACGTGCAGACCTACATTCATTATTAAAAATCAATAGCGTTTCTGCATGAGCGAAAAAGCAATGTAATTCCCATTTTGTTCATCCACCGCGGACAAAAATGCTATCTTCTTTAATTCATCGAATTATTTCTCATAGTACCCATTTTTTAGGAGGAACAGAGCCCATAGATGCCAAAAATTGCTAACAAGACTCGTAGAACTACTTCCAGCCAATCTTTAGAAAATCTAAGATTGACTTTTACACTATAATCAAAAGATGATTTTAAATAGAAATCTCTTTGATAAGATCTTTCTACTGAAGAATTTCTAAGGCATTTAGGTGGTTGTTTTGTTCTGATTTTGCTTGTTGATGTTCGATTTGACGTCTTTTGTAATATGCTCCTCTTTTATCAGTAAATGGCTGTGTTAGTTGAAAAGAAGTACTGCCTTTCAGCCTAGTTTCCAATAAAAAACGAATAGTCGTTAATCCGAGTTTGCTATTTCCATGGAGAAGTTTACATGCATACAGCATCAAAGCAGCTGCTGTCACCTTTCTCAAATCAGCATATAATTTTTAATAAGCAACTCCACTTTGGTCTTGCTGCGGGATGTTGCCTAAAAACATAGGAAAAATCTGAAACTTAGAGCATGGTAATATAGAAATAGATGGTTGGGAAACCTATTGTTGTGTATTTTTGTGCGAGTTTTTCAGAATTGAGAGTGCACAGTTTTTGTTTTGCTATTGTTTTACCCAACAAGGTCCTGGTTGAGCGAATAGACCAAAAAGCTTCTTTTGTTTCCCCTCTTTTGTTTTGTTTCCCGGGACGTGATGAAAAAATCTGAGAGAGAGAAGCGATGCTTCAGGGGCACCTTTTTCATTTGACAAGAAGGGCAATTTTTGAAAGTGAAAAGGGTACTTCATTGTTTTGTTGAAAAATCTTGGGAGCCCATCTAGTTACTACGTCCCTGTCTAACAATAGGGTAACTATCACCCCCTACCCCTAAATCGTATCATTTCCAGGTTCCTTGCAAACGGAAGCTAGTAAAGTAGTTCCAGAAATTCGTTGTTTTCATCAAATTCTTTTTCTACTGGGAATACACCTTCAACCCAGTTGCTTATTTACCTGCTAGTGTTTACCTATTAAAAAAAATGTTATTCTCCGTCTGTATTTTGAACCTGTTATGAAATATTCTGGTTTGGAGTACGCATCGAAATGGAGTATTTAGCATGGATTTTAACTTCTACCGGATTACTCGGATTTGGTTCGAATATAGTTCAACTCGTCTTGATATGCCGTGATAGCAGGCGGAAGAACTCCGTCTTTTACCAAGCCCTTCTCAGCCTCAACATAGCTGACTTATTTGCTTCAGTTTTATTTCTGTCTCAAGGACTTATTTTCTTGCTGCATAATTTCTCGATAATCGATTCATCGTCATTCAATCTAATAAGACGTCTTTTGCTAGCTGCAACTATTTTCTCTGTGACTGCCTCGTTCACCCACGTCATTTTCATTGCCGTGCAACGAGCGATTGCCGTAGCCTTGCCTTTGAAAGCGAAACGACTCATCACGAAATCAAAGTGTCGTGTTGTTCTGATTCTCCTATGGGTTGTCTCAATCGCTCCCGCTTTAAGCGTGTACTTCTACGTGAAAACGAAAGTGGTGATATTCTACCTGGCTATGATTGCATGCTTCGTGTTGATAGTCGTGTATTCAGGCATATCGTATAAAACAATCAAGCGAAGAAATACCAGAAATGAAAGTGAGGAGATGCAAAGAAGACGCTTGCGAATAGAGAAAGGTCTATTTTTACACTCTGTAGCCGTTACTGTCATTTTCGTGATTTGCAACTCGCCCCTCTTACTCATGAACTTTGTTAGAAAGATCCCACTTTCCTTTCTCATTGCAGCAGATGTCCTTTTTACTTTGAACCCTTTTCTTGATACTGTGGTTTATTTTGCATGGGGGTATTACAAGCGAAGAGGGCAGGCAAGGGTAAACGATACCCTTTCTGCAGCTAACGAACCAACAAGACAGAGGAACTCGTCAATTGAGTTAACTAACCGTCTGTAGAGCCTAGACGGCAAGATAGTCAGGTAGAATACTTTGAGGATGGGCCTATTTGAAGAAAAATGAAATGTTTTGCACCACCTCGAAGAAATGCTTCAACTGATAATTTTACTATAAGGCATCTCCTGTTCATTGTTGGGAATGCAATGCTATGCAATGCAATACAATGTTGTTCTTCTGTCCAGCTCGGAAATTACTGCCTTGTGAAGCAATGCCTTTCCTATAAAGAAAATGTGATATACAATTCCACATTTCTTGGCACTATCCTGCCGATAGCTCAAATGAATCTCTTGCCATGAATAGGCATTTCCCGAATTAGGTTTGGAAAAGAGGCCATCATTGAATTCCCATTACGCGTGAGGAATTCAATGAAAGAAACTTCATTCGTTGTTTAACTGCAGAGAAACTGAATGCAATACTTTTGGTATTAAACGCTTGTGGGAATTCACATTGCAAATAATCGAGGCTAAGCTTGATTCGCTTCAGTTTCAATAGAAATGCAGCAAATTCGGGAAAGGTCTATTGGCTTGTATTTCAAACAACTATTGTATTCATTACTACATTGTTTCGCACTTTCCTGCGTAGTACAAAAATCCCCCTGGGAACGTCTATGGAGGATATTCACCGTCCAGTATTATGGAGGGTATCATCAGTGCTGTTATGGATATTCGGGACTATGGGTAATTTCGTCAGTACTGGAAATAACTGCCTTACCATGCAATGCCTTGCATATGAAACAGCTGAAATATGTGCTTCTTTTAAGAGCTGGGAATGCATACGAATTCTCTTCTTTAGTTGTTTCTGTAAAGCTTTTCAAAGTTTTCTTTAGTGCCTATATATACACATGGTTCACAGTAAAACAATTATCTTGACCATAATGTAATATAATCTATTTTACTGTTACTTCGTGATATTCATTTATATCACTTAAAAGCATAGAGCCACTCATCGAGCTGTTTAGGCCCATATCAAATTGAAGTAGAGATTGACGATTGATTCAAAGTATATTTAGTGAGTTAGTGTGCTTTAGACAATATTCGATTGGTAGTGAACTGCTAAACTTGTCTACTTATTTTATTATTGCATCTGGTATGTATGTGACTCTTTGTGTATATATGAATGTAAACTTGAGGAGAAACAGAATTTGGAGGTTGTGGGTTCGAGTCCTACTTGTGTAATTTTCATTCTCGCAAATTATCTCAATTGATATATGAATGTCTTTAACCGTATTTTTCGTCATACTCTTGTGAATTTAGAAATCACATCAATATATTGAGTTCCTATTGTAGGTTCGGAACGTTTGACCAATTAATAGGACTATTCATGGTATTGAATAATCAGCCTCGCAGAAGTGCCGAATAAGTTATTTACTCATCTGTGTACATATAGAACTATGATGCTACCACAAGCAGCGTATACTGTCTTTTCAATAAGGAACTTATCAATAAGCAACCACACGCATTTTTTATAAGCAATTTCAGTTCGAGCTCAGTACTGAAAATTGCTTCGCCGGAGGGCAAATTTGAGTAGTAAAAATTTGCTTAGCAATTGCTTAGCTTTTCTGACTTAAAAATTTGTCCCTTAGAATACTATCTCACAAGTTGTTGTATAACAAATGTCAATAGTGTCTTGCGCATACAAAAGTGTGCTGGGGTACTAATATCGGCTGTAACCTAGTATTATTCTATAGCTGCTGCACTTTTCATGGTCAATTGGATGAGAACTAACTTTTCAAATTGCTTAGCATTCCTCCACCCAGTACTGGAATTGCTTAAGTTTTTGTCTTGTCGAGTACTGACTTGCTTATAAAGCAATTGCTTATAAAAAGAAATACTTGTAGCACTGGATTGAGCAAAACAATAAGTCTCTCCAAGGCGCGATGAAATCAATCAAGCAACTAAACACTCAGGCTTTGTCCACACGTATCCGGATATTTTTGAAAACGCATATTTTTTATCCGTTTCCGAAAAAAACTGCGTCCACACGATGAGCGCTTTCAAAAAAAATCTCCGTCCACCGGATACGAAGGAATCACTAACAAAAAGTTTTTGTTCGTTAAATTGACTGTGCAAAAGTAAGCTGGTGACGTCATCGTTTTCGAAAAGATTCGTTTTCGCCGTCCACATCACAACTTGAAAACGGTGTTTTCAAAAATCTCCACTCAGTACACCGTTTTCGAAAAGCTCCGTTTTCATCACTGAAAACTCCGGCTACGTGTTGACGGAAGGCCAACTCGGATAAATAAGGCCCCGTCCACACGTATACGGATATTTTTGAAAACGAATATTTATTTATCCGTTTTGGCCTTCCGTCCACACGTAGCCGGAGTTTTCGGTGATGAAAACGAAGCTTTTCGAAAACGGTGTCCAGGGTGGAGATTTTTTAAAACTCCGTTTTCATGTTGTCGTGTGGACGGGCGAAAACGTATCTTTTCGAAAACGATGACGTCACCAGCTTAGTTTTGCACAGTCAAATCAACAAACAAAAACTTTTTGTTTGTGATTCCTCCGTATCCGTGTGGACGCAGATTTTTTCGAAAACGCTCATCGTGTGGACGCAGATTTTTTCGAAAACGGATAAAAAAATATGCGTTTTCAAAAATACCCGGATACGTGTGGACGAGGCCTAAATATGCGTTTTCAAAAATATCCGTATACGTGTGGACGGGGCCTTCAGCTACTTTGCTGGAAGTGCCTAATTTTGTTTGTTTAATCTTTATTTGGTTGTTAAAAGACGCGCATTTGATATTTTAAAGGTTTTCTTAAATGTACATCATAAATTTTGACGATTTAGGGTACAGGAAAATGTCTATATTTTGTTTGCTTTTTTTAAACTCAAGCAATTCTTAGAAATTTCAAGGGCTGAAAATTTAAAATATTAATGAAACTTAGAGGGCTTGAGGCAAAGTCTAGTTGCTTATTGAAAAAGCGGTGTAGCTACTGCGTTATCAACTGAAATTATCAGCTTTGTTTATCGTATAATTAAAACTGAATTAACTTTTGATGAATAAATAGAGCTTTTGAAATGCAGTAGCATACCGCTTAAGTCGATTGGTAGCTACACACGCATTTTTTTATAAGAAACTAGAAATTCAGCCCAGTATTGAAAGTTTTACTGAACTTTAGAATGGCGAGGGAAATCGGAAACATAGCGAAACATAATAACTACTAAAGCTTTTTGTCTGACACTCTTCAGAGTAGTACGTCAGAACAGTATTTGATCAGTACAGAACTTGAAAATGGTGAGAAAAATCAGAAACATGAGGAAATTTGATAACTACTAAAGCTTTGCGTTCAATAACAAAACGAACTCTTTCCGTTCACTAGAAGAAATGTTTATACCCAAAGAAACAATGTACGCAACTTTTGCCAGGAATTATAGGTTAAGTTCCTTGTTTACGTTACGATGTGTTGAAATTAGAAATTCAAACTGATCTTGCAATATTTTGTCATATTTAGAGATACCTCACAACACTACGAAAAGAAAAGGATGCATTCGAAATGCTCATCAAACAAAAAGCTGTAAGTCATGATTTTTAGTCAATTTACTTAAGTTTATAAATAGGTTGGTTGATAGGAAAATACACTTACTACCTTCGAAAGGTATTGGTTTATGTGCAAAGCACAAAGGGCCCACTGAATAGGTACATTAATCGAAGTAATACATTGATAGTTGATAGGCAAATACACTTACTATAATCGTAAAGTGTTGGTTTATGTGCAAAGCACAGAGGGCCCACTGAATAGGTAAACTAATTGAAAAAATCCATTGATAGTTGAAAGGCAAATACACTTACTATGATCGTAAGGTATTGGTTTATGTGCTAGGCGCAAAAGGCCCAATAAATAGGTAAACTAATCAAGCAGTGCGACTCTACACAATAATAAAAGATGAGATTAGAACAACCTATGCTTTGAACCATTTTGATGATTATTTCTTCTCCAGCAAAACAATTCTTACAATACCTGACAATCTTCATTTTTGTAAGGGATACTTGAAGGTCTTAAAGAACCAACAAAGGGCCTAATATTTGCAAACAAGGTTTTTCAGTTGGTAAAATGTATTTTATATTACCGTTCCTGGTGGGAATTATTGCAAATAAACTCAGAATGGATTTTTTCTCCTGCAGGGAATGGTGGTACCAGAAGAACGTGATGGTAAAAGTGAGAGTGCATCTGCCTTGCTGAGAGATTCTTCGAAAGCAAATGAGACCGTCAACTCTCGGAAAGCTGGAGGAAGAGAAACAGAACAAAAACTACAAAGAAAGGTTTCACTTTTACAATAGTAGACCTTTTCCCCCTTGCGTTACCCTTTTAGAGTTTTACTACTACAGTCTTTCATCAGTACAGAACTTGATGATGGCGATGAAAATTCTAGACATAGTGAAACGAAATAACTACTGAAGCTTTCCGTTTGACAATTATCAGATTGGTACCTCAAAAAATTTTTGACCTTTTATTAGTACAGAACTTGTGGATAGCGAGGAAAATTAGAAACAAAGTGTAAATGAGAACTAAAACATACAACTCTGATTAGTGTCAGACGCAAAGCTTTTGTAGTTATTATATTTCGTAGTAGTTTCCGAAACCTCCGATTATTTCCAACCCTAGTTTCTGATTATATTGAGCCTTTTCCAAACCTCTACCGATAATTCTCACCCCTTTCCTCTTTATTTGGCTCCTGAGAGTAAGTTTTTATAGATAACCCGATTGAGAATACTGCAATCCTCGAATCATGGTCTCGGGACGAATCAGAAAAATCCCGTTATTTTCAATTCAATGATTCATGAATAATGGGTAAGATTTACCTGTTCCTTTTTGGAGGCTAGAGCTAAGAGGGGGAAATTAAAGATTTGCATACTTAGTTGGCCGATGAGTCTCAAGGCATGTTACAGGATGTAGTTATGATCATACCAGAATGATAAAGTTTGTAGGCTTTAGATTTTTTTATAAAAAGAGTTGACTGCGTGTTGTACTATGTAGATATATCACAAAACGATAAAATTAGGCAGTTTAGTACTGAAATAGTAAAGATTGCATGACGTTTCGGAATTATGCTCCTTATCAAGTCTAACTTTGTAAGTTCAACTTTGTAAGGTGACTTGATAACGGGTATAACCCCGAAAATTTTATCTTCACTATTTCGGTACTAAACTGTTTAATCTAATCATTTCTAGATTTTTCTACCAATGACTTCTGCCAAAGACAGCCTAATTTATCTCTGACTTCTTATGTGATTTTGTGATTTCAGATTATCGTTGACTTACGTGAATTCAGAAGTGAACTGCCATCTCTTATTCACAGAAGAGGCATCGATATTGACCCCGTTACATTGGAGGTAAAATCTGTTTGATTTAAGCACTCCATTTTCTCGGAAAGCCTGTCTACCTAGATTCGCCAGATTTTCTTGTTTTCCTAATGAATAAGTAATAATGATGATAATGGTAATGAAAGTCTATTTCAACACGAGAGTCCCATCAGGTATTAAAGCCAAATTACCAAATTAATAGAATAAGATTATTCAGAGTTACTCATCAGATGTCTGATCATCGTGTCGTGTGCGATTGTCATTTCTAGAGCTCTAGGTTTTTTAGATATGTATATATCTTTTGTTAACATTATGTGATTTTTTCGTTCTATAGGTCGGAGACTACATTCTTACACCAGAAATGTGCGTTGAAAGGAAAAGCGTATCAGACTTGATTGGCTCACTAAATAATGGACGATTGTAAGTGGTTGATGTAAACCCCCTGCCAAACGATGGATGAAACATTTGGATGAAACCTGATGTTGCGTCAGTTGGCCACCCATGTTTGGCTGTGCAACATTTGCTGGCCAATATGTTGCAAGAAGTTTGAAGACAGTCAAAATTATTGCACCGTGCAACATGATGTTACATCTTTTGGCTAGGTCATGCAATATTTTTTACGTGAATGGATGCGCACAGCAAGTAATTTTCGCGTCAGAACCATATAAACAAGATCATTCATTTGTTCCCAGTTCACCTTTTGATAACGCAGACATTATAAAATGTTGCATTAAATGTTGCATTAAATGTTGCATCGTTTGGCAAGGGTTTTACTGGTTGATATCCATCTATTTACCACTAAACATAGGTTAGGCTTTGCAGCTTTCTTCCTGTATGTATGCAATAAGCAATACCCTTCATTTTACACGCAAAAGCTTGGCTCTGTGTCTTATAGTTAAAAATGTAGAGTTTGTTCCAACAATTTTAGGACATATTTTCATCACGGTATAGCAAAGTTTTTGCAACATCATTGTTACAAAGACAACATAGATTTACAATTTAAAATTTAGATTTATTCAAACATGGTTAGGAATCAGAATTATTCATCTGCTTTACATACCGTTTTATAAACAGTATAAAAACAAAATTGAAAATTAAAAGAACAGGAAGTTGACAAAAGAGAGAAGGCCTTCGTGCAATTCAGTTTCCTCACTTGGTAGACTAACAGCTGAGATAATAGAAAAGTTGAAAAATCAATAGCAAAATGCTTGATGGTACAATGGTACTATATGCATCGTAATATGATTGGCGAGTTATGTAGTAATAAGATAGCAATTAATCATGGGGTTCAGTGAAAAAATGAGAAGATCAATAAAAGGTTTGCAGATTTTTTGAGACTGCAGTGAGAAAGTTCTTTCGTTTTAAGTGGAACTAGCAATAAAGGAACAGGTAGTGCTCTGTGTTTTCAGTACCATCATCGACTGGGCAAAAGGAGCCAAGAGTGTCTGGATAATTTTGCTTTAATTTATGGATATTTAGTCTACGTAGACAAACTCTATGTTCGTTCAGGCAGGATATTCTTATTCTCTTGTTTTGTTTCTGTTTAGATACAACCAAACCCTGGCTATGACAAGATATTACAAGAAACCAATTCTCTTGATCGAGTTTGATCAGAACAAATCATTTTCTCTCCAGGTATTGTTATACTTTTTGTTATTCCATCATGTAATTACTTTGCCTTATAATCAATATACTCATGTCCTACTGATACATTTTCTGTTCAACTTTGTATTTATTGAATCCTTTAAAAAACGAATTTCTCGCATAGTCAACTCAGTTTGGACGTGTATGATTTCTATTTCTCTTTTCAGACAAAATCTTCCATGGGCAGTGAAATCTCGATTCAGAATGTATCTTCAAAGCTGACCCTGCTTACAATACATTTTCCGAAGGTATAGTATGTTTCCTTTGGTCAGGTATAGACCATGGCCTACACTTATGAGTACTTGATTGATTAACACGCATATAAGTGCTCAAAAAACACCTTTTCTGTTTCCTGCTTTCAAAGATCCATCTTTCAACATTTTTAGTTGTAATGCCCAATATTGAACCAAATACTTGAAGTATTGTTTCTAAAATGTGCACCTAAGTTAGAGGATAAAATGTGAAATATTGATGACAGTCCTGCATAGGGACGTATTGCAAGTACCTCCGTTAGGGGAACCCCATCGAGTACTTTCAGGATTTGCTTGTGGGTAATAGCCTCTCTTTAGTTGATTGCGACATACGATGTATCTAAGTCGGAGGAGTCTAGAAAAGAGACGTTATTAGGTATAGTTTGAATACTCAACAATACACTGATAAACTAATTACACTACTAAATACATTGAACCGAATTCATTATAACTACACAATACAATTTTACAAATATTTTAGAAATAATCCTCTAAGGAAAAGACAAACCAACATCCCTTGAAAGGATAGGTTCAAATTAAATGGGGAGTGGAGGGTGGGAGCAAAAAGCTCGGGAACTGCTGATTCCAATGCATGAAGAGAGAATGCGTAGATTCAGATAAAACCAACCATATACAGAACACATGCCTGTCATTCAAATCTGACCAGGAGACAAGGCTCAGAACTTATGATTGGTAGTTAAAGAAATATCAAACCAAGAAATTGACACCTAGGTAAACTCATGCTATCCACCAAGGCAATTCTAGGCAAGTCATGCACACAATGTGCCTTTGGCAAGACGCCTTACTTAGAAATAAGGTAGACCAACGCTCCCGCTATTCATTAGGCTTGCTAGGCCATAATGTAACAAATATTTCTACATATACTCAATGACAAAACATATAAAAATGTGCCTGCAATTGAATTACGAGCCTGCACCCGCCGATCCCAGCGGTCCCATCTTTGTAGATCTCGGTAGATAATACCGTAGGAACTACTCTGTTCTCTTTCTAAAGCAAGGCTGGTAGCTAGTTTGGACCTGTTTCAGCTGTCTGGTATTTGTACTTGTTTTGGTTTGTTTTGATTGTCCGTTTTTGACACCTTTCGGCAAATTACTTTCCTTTTTTTCCTCTCTTCTTATCTTTGTGCTCTATTTTGTAATATATTTATTCGAGATAATTTGTGAGAATGAAAATGACCCGACTAATATATTTATCATTTATCTATTATTCATTCTTTATACTATAATATTATATTATTTTTTGACAAGTATAATTTTTTCAAAAAAGCTGAGTCTTTCCTGGCTTTCCCCCTTTGGTCCTACATTTAAAATGTTCAAGTTTAAAACAAACTTGTTCTTACATAACTTTTTTGCAATTTCCAGTTGAGAATCATCTGGACACAGAGTCCATATGCAACAGCAGAAATCTTTGAAGATCTGAAGGTAAGTGTAAAATATTAGCTTCTGATAGATAAATTTGAAATTAGCATATAGGTATGCTATGGTTTATCTTTAACTGGCACATATTTTTACATGGTGGGCCAGAAAAAAGTACACAAGGAGCAATAAACTAGACATCTAAACAGGCACTAAGATGCAGTTTAAACTATGATCCAAAGGCTCAGTTAACATCTCGTATTCCATTTAATCTTCTGTAACTATGCTTAGTTGTCAAAAATGTAAAGGAAAGTATCAAATATTTTCCCTAATTTTACCTAGATTCAAATCAAATTGGCAGTTCAGAATTTTCGATTGATATTTGGATCAACATATCAACATATTGTTCTCTTTTTGAAGCATCAGACAAAAAGCAAAGCTTAAATATGTTTCACAATGTCTCGCTAAGTTTCCAATTGGTAAGCTCCCCTGTACGATTAAGGACTGTCAATAAATTTTCTATTAAAGCTGATACAGAGCTATTGTGATAGGAACCGCCATATATATCTTCACAATTCACATTCCATATATTGCTGCACAGAACCTACCAATAAATTCTATTTTTTCCAATTTTTAGTCAAATTACCCTGACCCAGACCCAGAAGTAGCAATGTCCATTGCTCTAAATGTGGAAGAAGCTGCTTCCAATATCAAATACAGTATAGCTCCACAGGTTGGTCAAATATTTTCAAATTCAATTTTATTGAGAGGCACTATTCTTAGTCAGGCTGGATATTTCCTAGTATGAATACTTCCTCAGATACAGTCCAACTTGTGCATATCCGATCGCTTTACACCGGTAAAGTAGTCTGACATAGGGAGAATCCGACTTTCACGGCTACATGCTTATCTAAAGGACTGGAACCATATTTTTTGTTCTCAAGTTATGAGATATCTGAGTAATGATTCTGACTTATGCAAGTAAGACTGTATTATCCGAAAATCAAATTTGCAAGGTGCAACCGATGAAAACCTGTCTCTTATAAATGTTGAATTTTAATCAGCATTTTGTGTTTATTTTGCAGGATTTCATTCAGAAGATGCCTGGAATCAATTCGAAGAATTACAGGTAAACTACAGTAATTATTCATTATTTACGGAAAAAACATTTACGGAAAGAAACTTTTGCAAGTTAAAGTAATGGAAAAGTTTTGCAATAGCATTTTGTGAAAGGAGCAAAAAAGGATATTGAAAATCTTCTAAAACATATGAAAATGGTCGAAATTGCCAGGTTTCTACTACTTAAAGTAAATTTATAGTCTAGGAGCTTGAAAATTATCATTATACTATATCATTCTATGTTTATTCTGATTTAGATTTATCATGAACAAAGTAAAAGACATACAAGATCTTGTCACAAAATCAGAGGAAGAACTGACAGAAATATTGGGAAATGCAAAATTTGGTAATTTATTATATAATTTCATTCAAAAAGAAATGCCAGCAGCAGTAACTAATATAAGGTAAGAACAATATTGTACAGGTAGTTTATATGTACACAGATAAAAACATGCAAGTTCATTAGGGGTGGATAAAATCAGGCCTTTTCAGGAAGAAAGTTAGCTAATAGCTCTGGTCATTTTTTTCAAGCACTAGTGTTCCTTGTCCAGTGTGCTGATGAAAATGAAGCGTGGTCGCTCTGGTCAAAGGCAAAGAACTGAGAAAATATAGGAAATATATCCATATCTAGGACAGCGATTCTTTCTGCAACATTTTCTCCAGGTTCAATGCGGAAAATTTTATTGTGAAAATCAAAATATTTGAGCATTAAAAGTGTGACTGAAATACTTAAGAATCAAATCACTATACCACTTTTTTTAAAGAATGGAACACAGAGTTGTATCAACCTATTTGCTACACTGTCAATAGCTTACAAATAATATAAGTAAATTATAAGTAAAAAGTAAAAACTGTTTTGGAACCAATGGTGCTGTTGTTTGATATCTGCTCCAACCCCTGAAATTCATTATGAGAGTGTGAACTTAAATTTAATATGCCTGGATACGAAAGTGTATCGTAATGTAAATCTTCATATTTTCTGATTGACACAACAATATTTTTGAGTTTTTCTCATTTTTTTGCCCCAGCTTCACTGTGCCATTATATGAAAGCGGATCTTGCTGAGTTCCTATGAAATAAAATGCAATAATTCAAAATAAACAATTTATCAGAAGAAAAATCTGTCAATATCAATAAGTCAGGGCTTATTGTAAGAAAAATTTGAAGATCCGGAATTCACATAATAAATAATCATAATAAATTGATGGCTCAATGGGAGGTACGATAATCTGGGGGGTAATCTCACCATGAGGGCACAAATCCTTTGCAACAGATAACTCTAGATGACAGATTGATAATTCAAAAAATGGTATTTCTTCAATATACCCTTCCAAAATAGTTTCTACCCTACAATAAAGGCTCTTCACCACAAGACAGATTTTGTGACACCATAAAAACTCATGATAACAAAGGTAGATGATATAAGTTGAATGAGATAAATTACTTACTGCTGGTTTGGTGATAAGAAATGATCTTCCAACAACCATTTGGTGCTTTACATCACTGTACCTCCAAATATTCATCACAGTGCCTGGGTATTTAAGTAATAAAATTTTCAGTTGATACTATCATAAATCAAACAAAATATTAGGGATAAAAATTTTTTCTCATGAATCTTTAAAAGGAATTTAGAACCCTTGAATTGCCAAACATTCAGAAAACTGCTGTACTAGAAAATCAAATTATAAGAAACTTCTATATGGTAAGTACATCTTTGCTTAGTCATGGTTTTTGAGACTAGAGGGGACTTGAACAAACAGATTCTGGGGGCCAGTAGGGAAATAATTTTGGCACATTTAGCTGAGATCTTGGGTGTGCAAGAGCCTTCTATATATTGTTCCATCCTATTTTTCTATTTCTAATATCAGTTGTGCAAGTGCTACACTTGCCATACTGGTCTGAGGGTACTCGATACTATAACATTTTCTACTCAATATTTAGTACCGTTTGCGTAGTTATAGGGATAAGTTTTATAGGTTCTTTTGTTAAGCCTATGGTTGTATCATAGATTTCCTGACTAACTGACTTCCAACTTCTGGTCAACAAGAACAGTCCAACAATACAAGGTTCACAGGCATTATTATATCATGCTGTCCTTTAGATCTCCATGCTAACAAAGAGAGTTGTAGGAGTTTGTGGATAGGTTATGGAATCTGTGTTTGACACCAGGGACGTTAAAACACTTGTTGACTTAAGGGGCACAATGCTTCTAGGAGGGGGGCAATTTCTGAAGGTAAAAAAGGCGCTTGGTCATTTTTGGCAAAATCTTAGCGGCACGTGCCTCTCGAGCCCAAGTTCCTACGACCCTGTCAAGAACTGTTATTATTTTTCACCTTCAGCTGAGTCCAGATATCTTCCACCTTGATCGCCAATAAAAAACCTCCCTTCACTGAACGTAATCTCGTCTGCTTTCTTCACATTCAAAAATAGTTCCCCATTTATAGGCAAATAGAGGGTTGGCCCGTCTTTTGACTCATTCAGATTGTCAGTCTGATACACTCCACTATTGCGGTCAAACCTAAGAAATGTTCTACTGTAGTTTTCCTGTGGAATATTAGGAGTCAGGAAGTTGTTTTGTTCTTCGGCTTTTCCCTCTGACCCTGGCCATGAATGGTTGTTGTTATTTTCTAATAAAGGTAATCTCCTTCTTTTCCTGCCAATGCCACCATTCTGTCCAAAAATACTGTTGTCTTGGTATTCAGATTGGCATGTATCCATGTTTAGAAGTGCAAATATGTGTCTAGGCCTATCCTACACAGGAGGCCTCTCTAACACAGCTGTAGAAGAAAATTTCCCTTTAGATGCAGATGGCCAGATTCGAATAAAAGCTGTAACGTTATCAGAGTGGTGGAACAGCGAAGATCTGAGGAATGTTAACAATTTTCAAGTTGTCTTTCTCTGAATTGTGATTGTTCACGCTGTCTCTTCTTCCCCCTCTCTCTGCTTCTTTTCTCGTCTCCTCTCGTGCGTGTGTCGGGGATGATATGTTTTATCGAAGAAAATCACTCAATATCAGTTATATAATAAACAGAAGTTAAATTCAACAACCTGTTGTTAATGAATAAAGAATATCCCACGAAATACGGCCAATTCAAGCAGTTCTAGGTTGTTCTTGTTCAGCATGTAGGTGTTGTATTCAGTTGTCATTTTCCCTCGTGTTTTTCATTTCCCGCCATATTTCCAGGGTTGCCATATCCTTCGATCAGCGGGAGCCAGATTTGGTCTCTCCAGGGGTCCAAATTATAAACCCAATGACCCAATGAACCTTGTTTGGGACTTACTACTTCTTTATTTATGTTGAGGGGGCTTATCTATATTCCTTAGAGGGATTTCTCTGGATATACATATTTTTTAGGCTTGAATTAGATTTACAATTGACATTGATAGTATTCAAGATACACGCATTTTTTATAAGTAATTTTTTAATAAAGCACTTGGTGAAACTACATCGTTATCAGGTAACTCAAATTGGCTAAACACTGTGAAAACAGTTCCACACTTATTAGGCCTCTCCTCAATCTGGAATAAACCCTCTAGCTTTTCATCTAATCAAGTCAGCTCAAGGTTGAAAGAAAGGCTACATCCCTATTTAAAGGTTTTTGGCTCTCGGAACTCTCTATTGCAAAGAAAGACTCTATCCGTAACAGTAAACTGCGTACCTATAAAACCTTCAAATCTAACCTAAAGCTAGAATATTATCTAACCCAAAATCTATGCTTCGAAAAACGTCAAGCCCTTTGTAAATTCAGATGCAGTGATCATACTCTTTTAATTGAGGTTGGGAGGCACAAAGGTCTAGCAGTAGAGGAGAGAAAATGCGAGATGTGCACTTTAGGCCTCGTCGAGGACGAAGTCCATTTCTTGATAACATGCCCTGCCTATGATAACTTAAGAGCTACTCTTCTAACTTTAGCTAGTGTCAACTGTCTACCTGAAAGCTTACAGTTTTCTAAAATCATGAGTAGCGTTGATTTAAATATTATTCATGCCCTTGCCAAATTAATTATTGATGCCAACAAACTCAAACGAGCTTCCTCAAATAATAAGTAACTGGATTTTCCACCACCTGAAGTACCTTCATTACAGTTGTTCGTTCTTTTTATTATTTTTTATCTTTTATCTTTTAGTTTTAAACTTGTTTGCTGTCATTGATTGATTGCATTGATTGATGGATAAGTAATTTCGGCTTGAGCTTAGTACTGAAAATTGCTTAGCTAGAGGGCCAATTTGAGTACTCACGATTGCTTAGCTCTTTTTACGTGAAGATCTGTTTCTTAGAATACTATATCACAAGTTTTTGTACAACAATTGAAATGATATCTTGCATACAAAAGTGTGCCAGGGTGCTAATATCCACTAAAACCTACTTCTCTATGCTGCTGCACGATTTTGATTGCAAATAAGATCTTAACGATAATTTTGAAATTACTTAGCATTCCTCGATCCAGTACTGGAATTGCTTAAGTTTTTGTCTTGTCCAGTACTGACTTGCTTTAAAGCAATTGCTTATAAAAAAATGTGTGTACTATAGGTTAACCCTATTACTACCTTTTTGGACCCTTGTACTACCGGGGGGGGGGGGGGGGGGGCACATTGTGCCCGCCCCCTATAATTCTTGTTAGGAACGTGATAAAAGCTTGAAACTTGGTAGAACTATAGAACTTTACTTGCTCTATCGACTGATGGTGTTTTTAAAACCATAATGGCTACCAATGACGTCACAGTGACGTCATAAGTCTGAAAAACCATGATAACTACTTATGGGCATTTAGCTTGTTATTGAAGCTATCCTTATTGTATTTTTGCCTCTAAAATGGTCTATTTATGAACAAAAAGCATTTTCAAATCATAATCTATGATTTTTTTTGACATTATTTCATATTTTTTAATACCAGTTAAATGCATAATTTAAGTGAAGTTAAAATATACCGGACGTTGGTTGGTTACAATGGAATCTTAAGATGCAAATAGGTTCCAATTTACGGTACAGCAAATATGGCATTCAAATACCTTTTTGGTTGAACAAAGGTCGGAATGGTGTCTTGTGTATCAGGCCACGCTTTGTAAGTCAAGAAGGTTATGGCTGGTACAATGCTTAAGATTCGTATGAGTTCACAATGTAATCCTTTGTTTGGAGCTTTGCATGGTTGGTCGCATGGGGATTTGGTCACATAGGAATACCTATCTCAAACGATGCCTTTATAAAGTGAAAATTAGGGATGGGCAGTTTCTTGCAACCGCGCTACACACAACAGACGTTCTGATCTCTGCATCAGTGCCTTGCTTTAATGTTATTCTTGGAATCACTTGCCGTCGGTTATGATTACACTGGCTACCAGATATCTTGGTTGGTTCTTTGGACTGGCCTCATTGGAGTCTTGCTGTAGCGTGTACTGCGATTCTGTGCATCCTAAATCGTGGGTTTTAGTCCTGGGAGAAGATTCCGAAAAGGATATCATCTACCAAGACGAGCGGTGAGAAGTTTCTTAGCTATTCTGTATTACTTGCTAATATCAATACACTCTTTTTTCTTTATAAGAATAAATTGAGGTTTAAAATCGCCAAAGAACAATGGAAATTTAAGAATAAACAATGGAGAAAAGATGAGCCTCAGGAAAATTTTATACATTCTTATAAAAGAAAAAGAGTGTAGTTTTTGATACGTTTTGTTTTGCCATTTTGTCATGTGCAGGACAAAGAGCGCTGTGCAGGACAAATCCCAAACAAACACGTAGATAAAGGCAGGAGGAAACGAGGATACAAATTCCTTAGGTGGCTAACAATTTAGTAATATCGACTACTTAATTAAAGAAGTAGACGAAATAGGCCAAATAGCGACTCAAGTAGTCAGGGCATTACCCCCTGGTAGTAGGAAAATAATGGTTGCTTGGTTCTGGCATTGAATTAAAACTCAAAGCTCGTGAGGATGATTATTAGCTCAATTGGTGTCGTACAGTGCTGAAACAATTGTTTTATCGAGGGATATAAAAATACTATCCTTTGAATGAAATATCGGTAAGGTTAACATGCCTTTGTTGTTAGAAAATGTTTGACTTTACAGTCAAGGGATTCTATTATCATGTTGCAAAGATGGGCCATTAGAGGTTCAGTCGGGGTATTTTGGAACCAGTGCGAGAAGGTAGACAGGGTCAAAGGGGTGTTTGCATTGCATTTGCTGTTTATTGCTGCAAAGGGTGAATGTAACGCTACATTGAGCCTTAAAATAACCACTGAGCCTATGACTGGAATGGAGGGTTAAGCAGACCCCATTGTAGTTTCTTAACAAATTCCAGTAAGAAAGAAAAAAGTTATGTTCTTGTTTGCCTTAATAAGCATAACTTTTTGACGTAAAGCCTATGGTTGTTAAACAAAAATAGTCAATCGAACTTAGGGGGTATGTAAACTATGGGTAACGAACCGCAGTAATCGCCCTTCTTGAGTTGAAAGGGAAGATAATAAGCCTTAATAAGGTAAATGTGGTGTCGTGATTACAGCGTAGACATCCTCGAATTGCAACACTGTCAGAGGATCAGCTTCCCTGTGTACTCAAGTTGGAAATGTGGCAAGGCCCCAACAGAGCATTGATGGGCGTAGTACCTTTCAATAGTGAATCTGTCGCGAATTATTTTGCGTGGGAAAATCAGCAGGCTATGCACTAAAAAGCACCTCTAGGGTAGGCCGTGTTGAACTTCTGCCAAGAAAAAACCATAAAAAGGTTACTGTGTGAGCACCTTTATTCCTCTGAGTGTACTGTTTAATCAATGCTGGTCATACTCGTATTGCTATCGATTCTTTGCAAATACATTTGATAGACTTGGAAACAGAGAGTAGGAGAGGAGACTCGAAATCTGGTGAGCTAAGCGTAAGACAACGAAACTAGGGATGAAGTCAAGTAGAAATGTTGCTTCAATTAGGATGCCATAGGACGAAGAACGTATTCTAATCAAAGTAGATAATCCGCATATCAGTAAACTGCTAGCTGAGATACTTGCTTATGGTAAGGTCGGTTTAACCACACCCTTTGAATAAGGACATTATGAAGACTGTACCAATGTGCTTGAAGAATTCCAGTTAGGTCTACTTCCCTATACCATTTTAAAGTTTGGTCAATCATTAATGTAAGCTACTGACAGCAAAGCATAGAAAAACTTCCACTGAAACGTTTTTGAGTATAGGATATGTGGCAAACTAGCACAGAAGATAAAGCATTAGACTAATAAATCTAACAGTTAAATGGAAAGCGGTGTTATCAGTCGACAGAGACAGAGTACTTGAGCGAAGACAAAGGGTTCCATAATCCTTAGGTGGTATGTGATATCAAGGCCATTTGACTACAATCAAGTAGCTAATGTAGACAAAAAGCCTCTGGTGCTTTGAAACTTAGTTTCACTAATGGTAATCTCAATCTCATCCTACGGACAGTTTAGTGCGTATCGAGCGTTGCTAAGCAAAGTAGCAAGTTGCTTGGGTTCCAAGCTTGAGCGTGTAAGATTTATGTTGTTTCAGTAGGGTGAATCTACAGTAGAGATTTTCATGTCCTATCATCGGATCAGGAAGAAGACACTCCCGGGACGTTCTATTGATGATCTGTATTAAGCAGGCCTTAGAGAGCTATTATTTGACCATGTCGATTCTGTAGCCATTTTGATACCAAACTTAATCAGTGATTATAATCATTCAGTAAAGCAAGGAGGCCATAGAAGCTACGCCGATAGCGTTGTTACACAAAGGAAGAAACTACAGCGAGTGCAGCAAGTTCTATAATGTTCCCAGGCATGGACTTCTTAAAATACGCCCTGCATTTGCCCTGGTTTACATCTAACACAAACGTTTAATGTCATGAAACGTGTAACTTTAAAGCAAGTACTGTAAGGTTTCATTGCAAGATAGGTCTTCACTCGGTTTCACGAAGGGCGAGGAGAGACACTAACTGCAGCGAGTTGTTGCAGGGGTAGGTCTTCACCCGGTTGGACGGGGGCGTCCAGAATCACTACTGCAGCAATTTTTGCGGTGTGCCCCTGGGCGGAATTCTTTGGGGGCATGCCTCAGCGCTGTTTTAAATCAAATGCGAACGTTTTTGGCAAACGGGTAGTTTTTAAGAAAGTAAGATGGACTTTCACTGCAAGAGCGAGTTTCCACTTAGTTTAAAGTACCTATGTCATAAACCTGATTGATTCATTCAATAAAAGCCCCTCTATTGTTGATTACAAAGCGCAGGATTGAGGCTGAATTTTGTTGCAATGAAAATTCATGAAGCAGAAATGAAAGGCCACAAAACAATGGAATTCCACATCACGCTTCTCTGTTATTAACCAATAGCTAATGTTACATATGTCCTTTAACATAAGGGGATGAGAAACAATTAGGGAAGTGAGTTTGCAGTGTGCACGTGGGCAGAGATCATTTGGTGCGTGCCTTGGCACTGTGTTCAATCAAACGCGAACGGTTATTTCCATGGTAAACGTGTAGTATCTAAGAAAGTAAGGCGGGTTGCATTGCAGGGCGAGTTACAATTTAATTTCACAGAAAGTAATGGGAGGCACTTGATGCAGCTGGATCGACGATGTTCTCATGGGCGGGGCTCGAGTAATGCGTAATTCTATGGATCAAATGCGAACGTTTATTTATAATCGTGTAGTGTTAGGAAAGTGATACACACTTTCATTGTGGGTGAAGGTATTTTCACTCGGTTTCGCGAGATTTAGCGAAAGACGCTTGGAGCATAGGGCTCCGCACTATTCCCTTGGATCCTGCGGTACGTGCCTTTGCACTGTGCTAGGTCAACTGCGAGCGTTTACTGCCATGAAAACATGCAGTTTTTGGCTCAATCCCGTTTCTCGGGGTGCAATATTGCCCCAAGGGTTGAAGAACATCTATGTGGCACCCCGTGTAAAGGGGAAAGGGCCTGGATTTATTCAATCATTGTCCTGGTTCTTGCTGTGTGTTCTGTTCTTTTCACAGATGCTGTTTCAGGGTATCAAGTGGTAAACTTGGATGAAATCCCAGACACGACTTATTGAGATGGATAACCGGTTGTTTCGGTCAGCAAGATCGGCTACAGTCTACAAGCTGGCATATGGTGTTTATCGTCCCAAGCACCGTGGTGGCAGAGCATAAACTCAAGATAGAGCACATGCAGTGGTGGCAAAGCATAGTCTCGTGGTAGAGCACATGCAGTGGTGGCAAAGCATAGTCTCGTGGTAGAGCACATGCGAAGGTGGCAAAGCATAGACTCAAGATCGAGCACATGCTTAGGTGGCAAAGCATAGACTCAAGATCGAGCAAATGCTTAGGTGGCTATCCAAAATTGGATACAGGTGGCTAACTGCCTGATCAAAAAGATCAGGGTCAGTTAAAATACGCAAATTATTGTTACCTTTTTGGGGTTGACGCCCCTAAGCTTTCGTTTATGATTTTTGGGCCATGGTTTTTTATGTTTAGCATGTGTACTCATGCGCTAGCTCATTGTTTCCTGCTCTGCTTATGGCGTATCATTTCATCCTGCTAATTATAGTTTTTGGGGGCCGGGAGAGATCGTAATTAGGTTTTTTGTAGAAGCTCTATTTATTTTCCTAATTTCCTTCTACTTCTACGGTTGGTGATTGTGGGGGTTAACACTTCGTGTTTCTGTGGCGGAAATTTGGCTATTTCGGGTTCAATCACCGACCGTAAAAGCGTAGATTACTGTAGTGCAGGCAAAACCGGGCCGGTGTACAACACGCCCAACTTTTCCTGCAAGACATTGTAGTTAGTAGTTGCAGTTCAGTTTTAACTTATTAGGTATGTAATGTATTTAATGTATTTAATGTATTCAAGCAGTTGATTAAGTAAAGATGTTATACTATTATCAAGATGAGGAAAACCCTTATTCTTAGGTGTTTGCAAGCCTAATTACCAGGATCTTATTTGGTCTATGAATGGGTGCTTAGTTTGGTCCGGGATGAATTTTAAATACCAGTTAAATGCATAATTTAAGTGAAGTTAAAATATACCGGACGTTGGTTGGTTACAATGGAATCTTAAGATGCAAATAGGTTCCAATTTACGGTACAGCAAATATGGCATTCAAATACCTTTTTGGTTGAACAAAGGTCGGAATGGTGTCTTGTGTATCAGGCCACGCTTTGTAAGTCAAGAAGGTTATGGCTGGTACAATGCTTAAGATTCGTATGAGTTCACAATGTAATCCTTTGTTTGGAGCTTTGCATGGTTGGTCGCATGGGGATTTGGTCACATAGGAATACCTATCTCAAACGATGCCTTTATAAAGTGAAAATTAGGGATGGGCAGTTTCTTGCAACCGCGCTACACACAACAGACGTTCTGATCTCTCCCCCCCCGCCCTGTCCCTTTCTTTGGGTTTTTGAGTTTATGGTTTGTTTTGTATGTATTTTGTCTGTAGGCTTTCTACCTGATGTGTGCATTGGCTCGGAAATTTGGCTATTTCGGGTTCAATCACCGACCGTAAAAGCGTAGATTACTGTAGTGCAGGCAAAACCGGGCCGGTGTACAACACGCCCAACTTTTCCTGCAAGACATTGTAGTTAGTAGTTGCAGTTCAGTTTTAACTTATTAGGTATGTAATGTATTTAATGTATTTAATGTATTCAAGCAGTTGATTAAGTAAAGATGTTATACTATTATCAAGATGAGGAAAACCCTTATTCTTAGGTGTTTGCAAGCCTAATTACCAGGATCTTATTTGGTCTATGAATGGGTGCTTAGTTTGGTCCGGGATGAATTTTAAATATTTTTACCATTTTTTTCATAAATGTTCAAGTCGATGAATTTTACATTGAAGAAATAAAGATAAAAATAAGATAAAATAGCTATTCAGATTGAAAAATAGAATTTTTTTCTAGTTTATCTGTATTTAGGAACGCCAAAAAAGGAATTTTAAACTAAAAAAATAATTGTCTTTTATAGATATGACGTCATAAACATTGATGACGTCATATATTTTAAATTTTGCTTACGTCAGCAAATACAAATAAATTATATATCTTTCGAAAGCCCTTGTCAAGACAAAGCCAATGGTGCTTCAAGCAAGTCTCTATGTATTATGGTTGCAGGAATATAGGCCCTTAAACATTTTAACACCCGACCGCTTGTTGACAAAAGAGGTGTCACGTGATCAGTGAAGGTGTGATAGTAACAAAAATAATTTTTTCAGGTTCTCTGATGAATTTGAGGAAAAGTCGAACAGGTTTCAGTAGAATATTACGGGTTTTTTAGAGATACAGCATTTTTAATTTGCCGCGGGCACTTTGTGCCCCCCCCCGGCCATAATAGGGTTAAGGAAGGACTTAGCTGTATGACGCAATTGAAAAGTCTGTCTCGTGAATTTCAAGTTTCTTGCGCCTGAATAAAAATTCATAAATATTGTGTCCTATGAGAACCTACCATGAAGATACATCGACTATGACCACTCTTATTACCGGTCATTGGTGGTAAAAAAGAGCATTAGCATATATTTTCGAGGCAGTGTTGATTTCTAAAAAAATAATAAGGGGAGCTGTAAAAGCAAAAATCACCAGAATTGGTGTGGTTTTGTGACCCCGCCTATTTTATTTAATTGTGTAAGTATGAAACCAGTGTTCACACACAAACAATGCGGAACAAATTGAAAAATTTTATACAATAGAAAGGACTAAGTAACTCTAAACAGAACAGAACAGAACAGCAGTAAAAAATAAAACGACAGTGAAAACAGAAGAAAGCGACTCGACTCATAGTTCATGTAAGTTCAGTTAGGTTTATATAAACCAGAAATCATTGAGGCCTCTCAAACTCAGAATGTATTTAAAAAGGGATCATCGCCCTCCTGCGCCCCCTAGAAATCACCACCGTTTCGAGGAACCAAGTTTTTATCTTATATCTCCACAATGCTTGTAGAGGGATACCCTCAGTACTGTAGTCGAGGATATTCAGTACTGTGGTGGGAAGGGGGAAGCTAAAAGCACTTTGGGGGATATCATCTTCACAATGTTTGTAGTCCCCTCCGCATACTGATGGTAAAGATTGATAGGTATTGGTTTGTCATAATTAATAGGGAGCAGACTGAACAGAGCGTACTGGCCCACCCCATACGAGCAGGGTCTAAGACTAGAATTACAGGTTTTTTTAAAGAACCTTTTATAAGTCTAAATCTAAATGTCGAAGGTCGAAAAACTTAAGGTTTTACTACTTAAGGTCAAATCACTAAGGAACTTTATAATTTTGCATTTGGTGTAGAAATGCAACTTCTCTAATGACTATGTAACTAACTTTTACGTTTATAGGCCTAACCTAAGCTTCTTTGTGTTCTAACATGTTTCATGTTTCCTTATCACGAGTTTATTGCAAAATGTCGAATATTAATGCTTTTCTTGCGTCGATACTTATTCTTATCTACTAAATAAGGAACTACTAAGGAACTTTTAGAACTACAAAGTGGTCAAACGAGGTCTCAAAATAAGGAACTTAAAGAACTAGGCCCTGAGCCAGGTTCCTTATAAAAAAGCGTGTAGGGCCTCATCGGTTTTGTGTGGTGCTGTATTTAACTGTGTGCATTTATTATATTGATAAATAGCAGAGAATCAACTCTTTCTGCCATAATAAGTAATTAGGTTTCCTTGAAGTTAGGTATGCCCCGCAGAGCTAAACATCCTCCACAATACTGAGCACCCTTTGCAGTAGCTAAACATCCTCCACAATACAGCACTGTTCAGGTGTTCTCCCATTGAAGTAGGGTATGCACTGCAGTACTTAACATCCTCTGCAGTACTGCAGAGGTGTTCTCTAATTGAAATTAGGTATGCCCCGCATTACTAAACATCCTCCACAGTACTTAGCATCCTCCGTAGAACTGTAGAGGTGTTCCCCCTTTAAAATTAGGTATATCCTGCACCTGCATTACTAGACATCCTGCACAGTACTGAATACTCTCCTCCATACCGTTACACAGGTTTAAACAGAGGATAAACAGAGCTGACGTCATGGTGAAATCGACACTCCAAACGCAAACATCCCTAAAATAACGTCTCAAAACCAACGTCCCAAAAGATAAATTTTGTCTTCCATGCTAATTTCATTCCCTTGAGAGATACCCGTCTCAAACTCACGTTCCTTAAATAGCTTGGAAATCAACATTTCTGACGTGTTATTCTTAATAAGATCAGCTGGAGTGAATTGATTGGTTAAAATTTTCAGTGAAGTATGATTTCTAACTTCTTGGTTGTTTGGTCTAGCCCTGCCTGAACAGAGAGGTAACTTTGCATTCCTTATTTGGATGATTCATCCGGGCATTTAGCAGTTTTAACGGCAAAGCTTGGTCAAATTCGATGCTCGAATAGCTCGAGGAGCAGACGCAAGAAGACTTCGACGAGAGAGGATGAAGGAACGACGCAGGAAAGAAAGAAGAGATTAGAACACAAACACAACAAGATGGCGCACAAAGAAATGGAGCAAGAAGGGAGAATTATAGGTACAGCAGTTGTTCTTGATTTATAGGGAGCTGTGAATTAAAGAACTCCTTAGCAGCTGCTACTAAGTTAACATTTTATTTTCAAAAACCCATGTCTTCTTCATCGGTATGATTTACAGGAAATTTGAGCGGCAAAATCTGGCTGAGCTCGATGTCCAAGTGGATTAAGAGCAACAGACGAAAAGAATAATTATTTGGAATAAGTTAATAGTATACAGTAGAATGGTGTGTAAAGTCTAGTTTTTATAGGAGGAGTAAAATAAATACCTATATTTTTGTTTGTTATTTTGTTTAGAAATCTGCGAAGAGACAAGGCGGGACAGACGAAGAAGAAAGAAGAAAGAAAGATGGAGGACAAGAAGAACAAAAAAGGAACGGAAGGTGGAATGAAGGAATTACAGAAATGCGAGAAGCTGCTGAAGTGAATATGAAAACAAAAAGGTAGGTGTTTGTTCTTGATTTTTGTAAATTCACAATTTAAGTTGGGAAGCTACCTGTAGCATTTTCTGAAGTTTTGCTTCCAGCTGATGAATTCAGCATGGGCCAGAGGAAGATATACGGCTCCACGTTTAATTGGGGAAATATACAAAATAATGCAAATTTACAAGTCTAAAGGTGATAGTATACATTTTCTAAAGCTAAAAACACTCCTGCTTAGTTTATTATTGAGGTTCAAATCGAAGCGAAATTAATCACAAATGTACGCTTGTAGGACATTAGTTGATATTGGGGATGGTGGTGGTGATAGATGTTCTTTCTTACCTAGACCTACACGCGTTTTTCCTTTAAGAAGCTAAAGAATTTGCCCAGTATCGAAAGTTTCTCAAAATTTTTCAATATCTCGTACTGGAATCTTCTTAGGAGTTTCTTAAATTGGAAAATGGGTTTAGACCATAACAATGCTGATGATATTTTTATGTTAAAATTCAGAAAGTTATGCAAAAACACAATTCGTTCTATCAATCAAATGTTTTTCCATTACTTTTCCATTCTGTTCAGCGTGTTTTGGTTTTAGTGATGCCCTGATTACTTCACTTTCGAACAATTTGTTGAACTAAAAATGGAGTTTTTGGGTTTGAAGGCTGAATTAGATGACAGAAACGCTAAAAGGGGGACCTCTCTCCAAATCCATTTCTTCGCCATACTAAGATAAAACAAAACAAAGAAAATAGCAGCTCTTATATTTCACAAAAAATACAAAAGTTTCTTAGTAATTTTCTTTCCAGTACTGGAGTTTCTTAAATTTTTGGCCTTTCTAGAGTTTCTTGGTTTCTTAAGCCGAACAAACCGAAGCTGACCATTTTTGGCTCAATATGAAAATTTCATGAAATAACCATAAGACTGAGAAATTATTACAAAACAAGGGATTGACAGCACACAGATAATGTCAGATGGTCAAGAGAGTCAAACTTTGCAACAATTAAAACTACTGATAGGGAAAAAGCTTCCCAACCATTGTAAAAGTAAGAACAATTTAAGAACATTTCAGGATGAAATTAGAGGAACATTTAAGAACAGCCAGCTTCAGATCAATTGTACTGGTTCTTATAAAAAAACAGTGTACAGGAGACTGTAGGGGAAATCACGTATATTTCTTTTCTGGGTAGGAGTGTAGGATTTTAGGACAGTGTAGGGGGATTAAGATCACTGTAGGGGAAGTGTGGCAAAGAATATCACTAAGAAGTAGGTATAGCCTTGCATGACTTAATGTGGCAGCTCAAATAGGTTTCATTTTCCTCTTCCTGGTCACGATCAGGATGACTGCAATTCAAAAACGTTAATTAAATGTTGAAAGAATGATCATGTACTGGAAAACAAAGTTAAAGTTGTTGCTTTTGCTTTCTAGCTTTCTGTGCTACCCTGCGATTTCTAAAGGTGAGTTTAAAACTAGTTCTTTTACCGGTTTCAAACAAGGGCATCTCTTTTTGGTCAATTCACTTCCGCAATTCTGTCTGCTCTGCTCGTGTTCTGGTTAACTGTCAACATGGATCTTCAGATGAATCATCACTGAGGATAAAAATATCAGTTGAACTAAGTTAATGTTGAAATCAATATTCTTACTGAATTATTCCTGCAGTTTTGATCGAATGTTGCACATTTTGCTCTTTTGCACGGCGACACGAACACGAATTATTTCAATACCCAATTATTGTTTCTCTTCCCCCATTAGGCCCTCATGCGCATGATTTCATGCAAAACTCGTGTAAGCTCAAACTCTCGAATTGTGAAAAGCTTAAGAGTCTTGCAGTTCAGGAAAAAATCCTAAGATACTTTGTACGACATACTTTTGTTATAGATACACTCTTTTATTTATAAGAACCAGTTAAATTGATTTGAAGCTGGCTGTTGTGTAAACACGTCTTTTATAAGAAACCTACACGCTTTTTATTTGTAAAGGAAATTTGATTGGATTTGAATTTTCTAGCCCTAGTAAAAGCTCTTTAGATATGCTACGGTTATCTATGTATACAGGAAACTAAATAAAAAAATATTATATGGTATTTTACCAGAAATTCTAGTGCTGGTTCCTTGCACTCTTTTTTTTAATAACAACCAGTAAATTTGATTTGAAGCTTGCTGTTCTTAAATGTTCCTCTATTTTCAGCCTGAAAATGTTCTTGAATCGTTCTTATCTTATAATGATTTGGAAGCCTGTTTTTGCTATCAGTTGTGTTAATTGGTTCAAATGTGGACTCTCTTGACCATCTGGTATATCTGTGTGCTGTCCATCTGCTTGTTTTGTAATTATTTGTCAGTATCATGTTTATTTTGTATAATTTTTATATTGAATTTGAAAGGGTCAGCCTCGGTTTGTTCTTAGCTTGTTCTTAAGATTTGACAAAATTTGAGGCTCGTGTTCTTATACCATTGTTCTTATAAAAAAAGAGTGTAAATAAAAGCTGTGAATAGTACTAGAACCAAGGCCATACGCAGAAAATTTTTAGCGGGGGGCAAAACCCCTTTTGAAGAACCTTTTGAAGATATCTTCTATAGGAAAGCATATACTTTTGGAATTTTTTGGGAGGGCAGCAGCCCCCTTTGCCCCCTCGCTGTGTACGGCCATGACTAGAACCTTAAAGATTTAAGGAATGTTCCACATTTAAGAAGACACAGTATTTGAATATCAGTTGAATGCATTTATGAGAATGAAAAATGACCTAAACAAGATTCAATTCCATACGACCAATGACCTGCAGTGCGTCATGCCCAAACAACTGAACATTATTTGGGGCTCAGAAGATAGAGAAATGACTCCCCAAAGTCAGCTATTCGAATCTTGCTTGGAGTCATTGCTCACTCTTTTCCAAGGTTTTTTGTACATTTGGGTATACATTTTCAAAATTTTGGTATAAATTTGGTACGAATTTTCAAAAATTTGTTATGAATTTTGGTATACATTTTGATCCAGATAATTTGTGATAATAAAAATGACCTGAGAAGGACTGAGACGCATGATCTCTAGATTTGTATTCTAGTGTGATACCACTGCCCAATCAGGGGCTACGAGAAACCCAGACCATTTCATTCACACAATTGCACCACCACTCACCAAATGCAGAGACAAACCTATACGGAATCTTTAACAACTACACTGGACCTGCCGAAGAGCGACTTTCTCACACCAAGAGGACCATCACAGTCCCACCACTGAATAGAGTTGTAGGAGTCGGGTTTTGAGTCCTGGTCATTTTCATTCTCATAATTTATTTCAATTGATTTTCCAAATCCTACTTCTTCTCAAGTATGCATTTTGGTTCTTAGTTGGTACATCTCTGCCCAACTGCTTCAATTTGGCTCAATGGCATACACAGTCTTCAAACAGTGGGGTGGTCATGAGCGTTTCCCAGGGAAATACTGAAAGTCCACGTCCCTCAACTCCCGTAGCTAGAAATTTTGTTGCACTTATGTAAAATCCCTAAGGTCATTATTTGAAGTACTAGGGGGAGCCTGAACCCCCCATTCCCCCCATACGTACCTCACTGATTTGACTGCTCACCAATGCTTTATGTTCAAAAACAATTCTTAATTCACACAGGTTGCACCACCACAGCCCCACTTGGCTTGTCAAATGGATTAATAAGAAATTACCAAATTACTGCAAGCTCCTACCTCTCAACTGACAACGGAGATTTCTCACCTTCCCAGGCACGCCTTGGTATTAGAAATTGCTGGTGTGGCAGTTATGCTGGAAAGGGTAACTGGAAGGATGAATGGCTACAAATCACTTTTGAAAAGCCAACAATCGTAAAAGCTGTTGCCACTCAAGGAAATCCTCACAAAGTGGCTAGTTTTGTAAAAAAGTTTTCGTTGGAGTTCAGTGACAATGGCAACGTGTTTTATCCTCTCAATGACACCTCAGGCAATATAAAGGTATGGGTTTTAATTTTTTTGAAGATTCTTTTTGTTTGAATCTTTGTCATTTCATTTTCGTTTATTAAAATTGATCTATGATGATAATCTTTCAGCAAAATAGCAAAATAGGCAAGTTAATTGATAACCTATATGCACTATATACACAGTATTTTATGAAATAGCAACCCTTACTAGAAACACCCAGCTGAAAATCAGATCAGAAGCTTTCCCTGTCTCCAAAACAATTTGAGAGATAAACACAAGACAAGTTTGAAAATGCAAAGTTCTTGCCCAGAAAAGAATTTAAAAATGAATTTGAGGAGGCTTGGGGGAAGGCTAGGAATTGTGCAAAAAATCAAGTCAAAAGATGAAACTGGTAGGCTGAAATCAGAGCCATGTTCTTTAAAAAAACATGTATATTTGAATATTTACTAAAAGATCCTGTGGTCTTCAAAGGTTCCAAGGGGTCATGTTGTATTGTTTTGTGTCTAGAAGGAAGTATTTCAGACCTAGTTTGAAGCTCTTTAGGAAAGTATTTCCTCTTAACTGAATGGGATCTCATTCAAAACTTAAGTTGGAGAATAATTATCTTCAAGTTCATCAATAGATATAAAGTTATATTAGGTATATAATACCGAAAACTAAATCAAGAATGATGAAACCTATGTTTTGTATACAGTAAAAGCCTGTAACTAGAACCTACATTTTTAGAAGTTAGCATAAACAAGCAGGTTTCTTAAATAAATTGTAGCTAACGGCAGTAATAATGATGGTTGATGGTTGTTTGTAGGTCTTTAGAGACTCCTTAAATACCATTATTATTGTTGATAAAAATAATCAACTTTCAAACCAAAAATTTGTCATTCTTGCCCGTAAAATACCGTCAAAATGTTAAAATCTTAAGCTGCCCATACATGGTCAGATTTGTGGAGTGCAATAAAGTTTGACTATGTAAAGGCAAAAATCGAATGACTGATGCCATGGTCAGACTGTCCAATTTGGATTTGTTCTATTCCTTTCGATTTACTGAATGGCCGTATGAATTAATGGCGGAAAAAGCTGTATGCGATCCAACAAATCGAAAGCAAAAAATGATGCGACTAATCAAATTTGACAAATTCTATCATGTAAGAGCGGCTTTAGGCTAAGAGGTTCTTAGTTTTTAAGTTTTTGGTTATGGGTTTTTACTATATTCTAAAGTTCTGTGTCATTCAAATACTGCTCTGTATCAAGCCTTGTTTAAGGAATTTTGGAGTCGAGGTAGTTTTTTGCTCTTGAAGTCGAAAACTGCAGTGATTGATGCTGATCCCCCTTTGTTTCCAGATATGTCCTGACAGGCTCTTTCAGGAAGCTTTTATCGTGTGACTAAGGTACCGACAAAGCTCCAATGAATCCACCAAACCAATTTCAATACAAAATTGTCTTTCAAAAATTATCTTTCAAAGCTGTTATGAAAGAGGAAGTTTTACCAAACTAATGTACTAAAGCCAAATTTTAAAAACAGTTACAAAAATCAACTTACCAAGTTTCAAGTTCAAATGTTGTTAATTTTTTTCAACAGAATCAATTAATGACAATATCAAATTCTAAAATATCATCAAATTTAGGTTTATGCAATCAATTCTAAATATGATTTAACAATAGCAATTACAGAAAATTTGAAAAAGATTTGTTGAGAGAATAATGATAATCTAATTGAGCTTAACCTACTTATTAGACCAAACTGACCTCTAAATTATAGGCGTGGTATGCTTATTTATACAAAGGTGTTGCTAAAAGTTCTTTATTCAATAAATTACAAATCAGCAAATCAGAACAGTTTAAAGTCCATGAGTTTAGGATCAACCCAGTCGTTCATTCGCATACAGAATGTAGATTGGGGTTTGCAAAATCTTCAAAAACTTGATAAACGTAGGTTGGAAGCAGAATTACCCCGTGCCAAAAAAGCTGGGGAAAACGCACAGAATTCTTGATAATTCTAGCTATTCAGTAAGAGTAATACGAAGATTATATACGAACTTCAAACAACTCATTATATGTAATATATTTCATAGCAGTGTCAGCATTTTATGCTAATGATGATAATGCACTAACCAAGTGGGAAAATCCCTGTGCATAAATTTTACCATTTCTATCATAAAAAAGTGCATAAATACCCTGGTTCCATTAATACCCTATTTCATTGTAACTTGCTGAAATAATTGTTTTTCAAACCTTTTCAGGAATTTGTTGGAAACGTGGACAACAATAAAGTGAAGTTGAATTCGGTTTCCGTTGCTTTTTCCACAAGATTTGTTCGTTTTCGAGCAAAAGAAATAAACAACTCTTATGATGGTTCTGTTTGCTTACGCATGGAGCTATATGGTTGTCAGGCAGCGAAAGGTTTGCTTTCTTTTTGTTGATTGCTTCAGAGTGGCGGGGTATATTTGGAAATTTAGTGGACATGGGTCATAATAGTGAAATAGGATGGATGTTTCCGTTATTGAATCTCCCAACGATTTGATTTGATAGTTGTTGATAGGCAAATACACTTACTATCTTTGTAAGGTATTGGTTAATTTACGAAGCACAAAGGGTTCACTGAATAGTTTGACTAATCCAAGTAGTGCATTGATAGTTGAAAGGTAAATACGCTTACAATCTTTGTAAGGTATTGATTAATTTGTAAAGCTCAAAGGGCCCACTGAATAGGTAGACTTATCGAGCAGTTCGACTCTAGTCCTTCCTCTTGATGTCACCACACCTTGTGATCTCTTTTGCCTTTTAGCCTAGAATTACAGATAGCTGGCAAATTCTCTCCTCTCCCTTTTTGACAGGTCTAAAGGTGTTTCAAACTTGGGACCCTTGAAGCAAGAGTCGAGTGATCTAACCACTTGGAAATCTCTACCCCAATTTAGAGAGTATAGGTGTTTTATTCTAGGAATTGGAGGATTTTCGTTGAACTATTTTTTGTATTGATAAGGACTCTTGACTCTGGCGTCCTGCTCTGGTAGAATTTTTATTGTTTCGTATGAGAAAATCGCTACTGACGTCACGTGAGTCCAACAAAAATGCTTCAGAGTTGCATTATTCTTGCCAAGATAAAAAGGTTTCGAAAAAAGTTTGTAAAATCATAAACAAGATCCTTAATCATTGAAAATTTTAAAATTTTGATTTATATAGCCAGAAATATCGGAAACATAGCCAGCGGCGTAGCCGACGGTGGTTACCTTTAGGGCGAACCACCAAGGGCCCCCCAACTGAAAAACTTACTGGCAAAGGGCCCCAGACCTCCTACTTTACTAAGGGGACCCCCCCCCTCACCTCAGCTACGCCACTGAACATAGCGAAACGAACACATAGATTACTATAGCTTTTCATCTGACACACAACAGAGTAATACGTCAGAAAGAGAACGAAACAGAAACCTAACTGATTTATATACACTGTTTCGTGGGTGTTGATTGGTTTTACCACACCATACCAATCATTCACCTCTTTTCTGATTGTCCTATTTCGATCCACATCTGGGTATATAAATCAGTTAGGTTTCTGTTTCCTTATCTTTCTGACGTATTACTCTGTTGAGTGTCAAACGAAAATAATAAGTAATCTATGTGTTTGTTTCGCCATGTTTTCGATATTTCTGGCTATATTGAGGTTTTGTACCATTCAAAAACTGTTCTTAAAGGATTCATATTTATTAGGAAACGAATAGCATAACGAAATCTTTTCAAAATACGTTATCTATTATCCAGTTATTCTGCAGTAAATAACAAGATGTTTATATTTCTGTTCGAATTGATACAGAATCTAATAGAGCTTGTCATTTATGCATTGTATAAGTCATAACTCTTTTTGTCAAGAAATAATAAGTCTATGAAAAAATCGATTACAACTACTTGTTAAACTTCCAAGCTTTAGCTTTTATGTTGTTTGGCACATTGCTAAGACATTTGGTCTCTAGCCAAGGGGTCCTGAGTTTGATTCCTACCACATAATATGTTTATAATATAGCCTTTTTGATTGTCCAAACATTGCCTCTGAGACCTTATATTAATAACCAATAACCAATAACATCCCTTCTAATAACTTGTCTATTCAGACTCCTAATTAATAAAGTTCTCTCTAATCACTACTTTCTTTAGATGCCAATTATGGACCGAGCATGTTCCCACTTGGCATTGAAACTGGGGCAATTCAAGATTCCGCCTTATCAGCTTCGAGTGAATTATCTGGTAAAGAGGCAAGGTTTGCAAGGCTCAATAATGGTGCAGGTTGGTGTGCTTCTTCTGCATCGGGTCAGTGGCTACAGGTCAACCTCGGAAGAGTTTTTATGGTCAATGCTATTGCTACGCAAGGATTTGGAGCTAAGAATTCCAATGAAATGGTTGCAAGTTATCAAATATCGTATTCTTTGAATTCAACTAATTTCGTATTGGTAGAGGATTTACCTGGAAGAGTTAAGGTATTTCAATATTTTATGCCACCAAAAGTATTAGACATAATTTTCATAATTTGTAATAAATGCTTGTTAGGATTAATGTCTTTATCAGTGTTATTTTCATCCACATCTTGAGAGAAAGCAGGATTTGGAAAATAAACTGAAATTAATCTGTAAAAGTAAAACGACCTGGGTAGGATTCGAACCCAAGACTTGAACCCAAGTCTACGCCTCAACTACACTTCCAGAGCTACCCAGACAACCCATTATATAAATCAACCCAAGCCATAACCGAGGGGCAAATCACTTTCTAAAAATCTTGTACACTATCCCTGAAATCCTACTATTCACATGAAAATCCCTTGAAAATCACTGAAAATCCTTTTGTTCTTGAAAAAATCTTACACGCTTTGAAAGGGAGTGCTCCTCGGTCATATCAACTAATTGCGTCACCGCTGACTGAATATAGAGACAAACCTATTCAGATTCTTTAACAAATACATAGGAACTGTCAAAGTGAGACAACTGTCCCACAGAAGGGGGTAATCAAAGTCAACCAATCTGTTAGCTGTCTATTTGTAATGCAGTCACTTCTTTGCTACCACCTACCCGCCTTCCAACTATCGGAATAGAATTCGCTAATTCATATATTTGCATGGGAGGATTTTATAGGAAAATTTTTAATTGTTTATTCTGATGTATATGATATCCGTAGTGCACCCTTTTGTGATTAATTGTAGGGGAGTCGAGTAAAGAGGGGGGTTGACATTATCCTAGTTTTTTATAAGGTTGAGGTTGGTAATGAAATGAGCTTCAGGGAAAATCTGGAATAAGCACCTTAAATAGGGGGTGAAAATAAAATGAGGAGGGAGTGAGATCGGTGAGATATTGCAAGTGCTTGTTTGAAGTAAAAATATCCAACATATTTTGTACGCTACATTCTTTACAAACTCTTTTTTCCTTAGAAGTTTAAACTATATAATATGGGAGTGATGATGATGAATTTTGGGGCGGGCTAGGTCTTTCTTTGAGATTTCCATAAAATGTTTGGGGGTCATTATAATTTGCTATCGAGGGTGAAAAATTTCGAAAAATGCTATACGACCCCCCAGCTATAATTAAGCACAAAATAGTATCTTTTATTAGTGTGATGTGTTATTTTAATGTGATGAAATATTTCTCCCTATGTTAGGTGCTTTCTTGAATTTCCTAGTTTAGTTTGTCATCTGATCTGTCACAATTTTGCTCTCTTATTTTCAGACATTTCCTGGCAATACTGAAAGCAACCAGGAACCTGTAATTGGAGTCCTTTCAGAACCTGTGAGAGCAAAAATCATCCGAATAATCCCCAAGACAAAAGGATTGAAATCCTCTATGTACTGTATGAGAGTGGAGTTGTTTGGACATGTCGAAAGTAAGTATTTCCCTTAATCTTTCTTCTTCTCAATTTTGCTTTATTGCCTTTTATGAGGGATTTATAATTGAATCCAGTGTTCTGACCGAAAGTGTTCCGAACTCTAATTTTATAAATTGTGATTATTTTTTAAAAGCCAAGTTTATAGCCTGAGAGGACCCTTAACCAACCTGGGCAATGTCTGTGCTGTACTGTGGAGGATGTTCAGAACTATTGGGGATGTTAAGTGTTGTGGAGGGACACCATCCGTACTGTGGGGGACACCATCAGCACTGCGGGGGGTTGCCATCAATACTGTGGAGGGATACCATCAGTTCTGTGGAGGGACACCATCCATACTGTGGGGGATATTCAATACTTTGGAGGGGAACCAAAAGGACTTTAGGTAATACCTCCACAGTGCCTGGAGTTCCTTTAGTAAAAGATGTTTTGCAGACGTTCTGTAAGAGTTTTGTTGTATAAAAGTCCTCTTGCCTTAATAGTCACTTTCAAGGAGGAAGAACTTGGATAACTTATACAAATAGTTTCTAGAATTTCTAGTCTTTCATTTTTACAAAGAAACAACTTAAGGTTGTCACATAATATTGAACATGATACCAAATGATAGCTTGGTCTTCCGAACATCATTTTAGCTGCATCTAGAGATCAGTGACACCACAAATTTCCTGTTATATCGCTTCTTGCTCGTATACCTTGTCTTGGACTGCCCTGTACATAATCGTTCAAATACTATCATTAATAGAGAAGAGCTGTTTTTATTCCCTATATGATCAGGCAATGGCATCAGTTAACACTGCTTTGAGAGTCAGAAATTTTTTACACTGTCTCCAATCTTTGTCTCTTGATTACTTGTTTACTTCCAAGTCCTGATATAGAACTATCAAAATATTTTTGCTAAGTGACAATTGAAAAAACTTTCAACGAAACACAACAAAATGCTTCCAGGCAATCCTCAATCGACAATGCCTGACCAAGTTACCAAAAGACATATAGACAGGGGCAAATCCAGAGGAAGGTAGGTGTAAAGGGGGACAATGCCCTTGTCAAATTCGGATATTAAGGTAGAAATTGATACAAAAAATGTCTAATGATTTTCAATCTTTGCCCTCTAATTCCTCCCGTACTAATAAAGTTGGGTTAAAGCTTTGAAAGCTAGTATTTCCTTGGATTTATCCAGGTTTCCCAGCTTTTTTCGACAAAAATTCAACGCTACGATTTTTTCTCTCCTGAAAGCTTGGAAAGCTGGGAGTTCATACCTAGAAAACTAGGAGAGCTGGGAAAGCTGAGTAAATTTACCTAGAAATCTAGGGAAAATTAATTTCCATTTTGAGCGCTCAAGAAAATAGAGAAAATAAAACTGGTTAAAAGCTAGGAAAAGCTTTTGTTATTCCTAGGAATCCTAGGAAATTTACCCTTCTTTTGCACAGTAACTGCCTAGGATTTCCTAGGTTTTCCCAAGCTTTTTTGGTACGGGCATCATTTCCCATCCTTCAATCTATAGTCCCGGATCCACCTCCGGTAGATAACCGCCCTAACTTTTCTGTTTCAGAATGTTACAAGAGCATCGCAGCTAGACCTGGCCTAACCTTTTCATCATCAACAACCAAAACAGGAACCACGCATCAGAATGCGTTTCTCTTTTCTAATGATGTTTGGTGTGCAAATGTCAATGATGCCAGCCAATTCATTAAGATGGAGTTTGGAACTGCTTTGCAAGTAAGCGGTATCGCTATTCAAGGAGATGTTCAACATTCAAGTTCGGTTTCATCATTCAAGATCAAGTACAAACCACCGTGTGGAACAGAAACTGAACTTGCTACTGTAAGTTTTCTATATTTCTGTTCTTGAATCCTCAAATAAGACCTTCATTTTCCAGAAATCATCTCTCTTTCACAGAGGCTATTTTGAGCGTGTATTTTTGGGAAATTTTCCTCTTCCGAATCTCCAAAAATGTAGAATCCAAAATCTTCAAACCTCTACCCCCTCGAGACCCCAGTGGGACGCCCCTACAAGTATTGGAAAGAAAACAGTTCCTAATTTTTTCTTTTTTCATATGATATATATATAAAACATTTGCAATTGAATAACTACGATTAAGATACTTAATACAATACTTCGGGAATCAAAATGTCATGACTAAAATGGGACAATTACATAGATAGAAGTAATTCAAAATACATTTCATAATCTATCTATATTGCGAACAAAAGTGGAGAATTTGACTCAATATCTTGACCAGCCTGTATCGTGGTAGACCACTCATAAGGAGATGTACCTTTTCATCTTACATTTCCTGATGAGTTGGTAACCACGAAACGGGCTTGTCGAGATGTTGTTTAGTTCCTTGATTCTTTTCTTCTCAATATCTATCAGGCTCTACATACGTAGCGTAATGAGCACTCTCGTCGGATCTGAAACACAGACTTCCTTTCTTAATTTATATCTATACCTTTCCTATTTTAGACATTCAACGCCATTTACGACAGGCATCGAGTCTCAAGACATTGGTTCACTTCTTCAATAAAAACTGAGTACATCACAATCACACCAGTTACATGGAGTAACAATATTTGCCTCCGGTTTCACATTCTTGGCTGTCCCGGTGAGATATCTTAACATTAGTTGTCTTTCTTCTTTATCATTTGTCATTGTAAACTATACTCTTAATTCTTACTGCTACCACTCATAGCAGAGAGGCACCGAGAACTATTTTATTTGATTTTAATCAACCTGGATGTTGATAGGCAAATACGCTTACTATCTTCTGAAGGTATTGGTTTTGCCTTTTTGCCTGAAATTACAGAGAGCTGGCTAATTCTGAAGGTGGTTTTGAACCTTGGACCCTTTGAACTATTTTCTTTGACATGAATCGACCTGGATGAACTATGCTCTTCAAGACTCTCAGTCAACATCAATGCTTTGCTTTGCAGTCACAACCGTGGATTTCTGCTAGATGCAAAACCTCACCAAGTTTGTTAATTTGGGTAACAAGGTGGAAAAATGTTTTTGAGCAACCAGGGCATTCTTTGACTAAAAAATCATCCAATCAGATCACTGTAAAGACAATAGATTTCGAAGATTCAACAGCTCAAGAGCCGCGAAAATGGCGGAAAAACGCGAAAGCTGTGGCAAAAATAGCGTTCAGGGCTCTGTTTTTCTGCCGTAGACGCGTAAACTACTTGGTGCCATTCTTATATTTCTCAAATCTATGATAGTTTATCTAAATTTTTACCGCTTACGAGGTCAATATTTTACGTAATTGCTGTCAAAATCCACTCGACAACTCGCTCAAAAATAGTCTTAGCTTTGAATCGCGAGTACGGTAACAATAAACTAATATTTTAACTAATAAACTATAACTAATATTTCTAATAAACTAACACTTACCTAGCCAGAGCCCTTACTTTTGTTTTAAAACTACTCCGCCATCTTTACAAGCCATTAGTTATTACTTGCAGCTGTTTGAAAATTTCAGTTTGAGTTTCCCGCCGTACCAAATTCGACGTCAAAAGTCATGGAAAAGCTCGGACACGTCGATGAATGAAATTGAGCAACTGCAAAAAACGGGGGTCAAGCAAATTTGCGAAATTATTATTTGAAAATTGAAGTTGACTTGTATTTTGCTCATTTTCTTTCTTATATTTATTTAGAATTGATTAATGAATTAAAAAAATCATATTTGATGCATAAATAGATTTCTAATTACCTACAAAAAGACAAAATCGATCGTGCTAGGAAGATAGGCATATTTACCTGTATTCTGAGGCCACCCACGTTTCAGCTATTGTTTTTTGAGCGAGTTGTCCAGTGAATTTTTACAGCAATTACGTAAAATATTGACCTCGTAAGCGGTAAAAATTTAGATAAACTATCATAGATTTGAGAAATATAAGAATGGTGCCAAATAGCTTACGGGTTTACGGCAGAAAAACAGAACCCTGAACGCTATTTTTGCCACAGCTTTGGCGTTTTTCCGCCATTTTCGCGGGTCTTGAGCTGTTGTATGGTGGCCCATCGGTGTCATTGTGTTTTCATTGTCCTTTTCCACTTGTGATCCAAAAATCAAACTCGTTTCCACTTTTAAAGCTGGAATTTAATTCTGTTTTCATTTTCAAATTGAAATTAATTTTGAAATTGATTTCAAATCAGTATTGCAATCAACTTTGGTTTGCAATTCATTTTTTGCGGGTGGCCCATTGGTGTCAATCTCAAAACAAAAGAGGCTGGCCTCATTTTCAAACAACTTTGGCGGGAAAACTTTTCAGAAATTTCTAACTTCCAACATGGCTGCAAACAAGAAGCGAACGTGGCAAGAATTTCAGAAAATGGTTGGAGAAAAGAGAAGTGAAAATAGCACTACAAAGGCAAAGAGCAAATGTCCCAGCAGCATTATGGTACAAAGGATGAGCTCAGCTCCAAACAGATCTAAAAAGTATGAGCCTCTTGACACACGGGACTTTGTCGATTTTACTGACTATGAGGAACTTAACATTGAGAACATCAGAGATGCGTGCGAAAGGTTTTACGACATGCCACAAGGATCTTGCGACATTTTGCTCAGCGACAGAGGGCCCTCGTGCTTTCTCACAGAGCAGATATCTGGGAAAAAGTTTTATTATGTCCGATTCACAATGGATGTCTCATCAATTGGAAAACCATCAAGGGCAAGCTTGGGTGGAAGGTTCAAAATGCCATCACTAGAGTTGGGAAGTGAAGGTGGCGGTGTTCACAGCAACAGTAACTCGTATGGGAATGCAGGGCCTTCAACAACCAACCTTAATTTGCTACCCCCTGTTCCAGCAACAGCTTTTCCAAAGTCTGTTTCAGTTGCTGCTCTTCTTCAAGCTGGTAAATTGGTTAAGCCACCTAATGTAACCAAAATTTCAATTGAGCTAGAAAGCTACCTGGTAGCTGCTAAAAAGTGGGACAGATCAGTGAAAGTGGAACTTTCTAAAGAAGATAACTCTTTTGCCGAAGGAGGTTTCAGGAATGCCTTTCTGGCTACAGATGTATCCAACTCAAATAAATGGGTCATAAAAGAATACAAGAAAGAGCACATGGAACCACTGCTTTCTCAATTAAATATGTCAGCTGATCAGCATACAAGAAAGCAAGTGCAAATGCATTCAGTAGCAAGAAGTATTGCACAGAGTTTTGAAAGGAAAGTGCCATCATCTTTTGGTAAATCATTCTCCTACAATAAAGTGTATTATTCTTCAATTGGCAATGTTCCTGTTACTGTTGAGGAATATATTCCAGGAATGTTTGAAAATATATCAATAACAATGGACTCATTTCAAAAGCATCTTCACAATCTGAAGAAGTAATAGAGAAAGCATCATGCTTTGCCCACTTTTCATATGTGCATACAAATATGCAAATTATGGTGCTTGATCTGCAAGGGGTTGAATACACCCTTTGTGACCCAGAAATTGCAAGCACAAGGTTATTGGAGGATGGAGAATTGAATTTTTGTGCAGGAAACCTGTCATGTAATGCAATTTACCAATTTTTTGTTGATCACATATGCAATAAATACTGTAAGATGCTTGCACTACCCCAGTACGAAAAGGAAAGTTTGCCAAAAGAACTTTTGGATGGTAATTTAGTGACATAGCTCAAAAATAGCAAGAAACAACTTTTTATTGCTCCAATTTTCCATGTTTTGTTGAAGAATCACAATGTGATGTTTTGTTACATGTTTAAATACACATTTATGTTATCCTTTTTAATGCCGGGCGACAACAAGTTTCACCGATTGTTTTTATACTTTTTGTTCTATTTGAAAACTCACAGTAACACAAAATATGGTAAATAAATCTATATATAATTGAAGATTAAAATGTCCAAATATATAGTTTATAAAATGTATTGTCTCCTCATAAAATGTTTGAAACTCTCTACAGAGTGACTTCTGAATTTTTAAGGAACTTAAAAGCAGCAATTAAATCTTTACAGCAAACTTTTTCTGGTTCTGGAAGAATTTGACATAGCTCAAGTTGATCTTCCACATTAAGATATTGTAATGAGGAACCAAGACCTGATGATTCAGCAACTTCAACAAGATCTTCTTCTGACAATGGAATTCCTTTTTCCATAGCACCATATTGGTCAGGGAATGCATATAAATGGTTAGGTATTCCAGCGGGAAGTTGTAATCCATGTTGGTGCCTAATCCGATGTGAATTCCAAATTTTCACAAACAAATCACATTCCCGTTGAACTACAGGAATAAATAAATAGGACATCACTTTGCGATCTCTTTCATTTGTTGGATCATAGGTATGAGATTCCAAAAGACACTGCAGAGTTGCTTTTATATCTTTTTCCATTCGCTCATGCAAGTCCCTCCACCATCTTTCTATTTTATTAGAGGTGGAGGGGCCATAGATGATGGCATCAGTTGGGTCAGTAAGATCCCCCTGATGTTGTCGTAAAAAGCATTGAATGCTTCCCATTATGCCAGTTTCAGTCCCTCTATCCAATCTTAAATAGCAAGGTAATGTTTTGCTTTCTACAAGATACTGCAGATAAAAAATACCAATTATTTTGGGGTCAGAATTTCCATTCCAAACTTTTAAAAAGAGAATCTTCCTTGAAAAGGTGTCAAGGCAACCATATATTGCAATGGGAAAAGTACAGTTCTGAAAACCCATCAGTTTATCATGACCATCAAGTGAAAGGGTCCAGTTAGGTCCATTTGACATGAATGGTTGTTTGGGTTTATTTCTCTTCTTTTTTACACTTCTTGCTTCCATTCCTTGTGGATCAGCAGTAAACATGACATCACAAACAAGCCTTCGAGGGACACATATATCATGTACAGTTCTTAGCTTTTGGTTCATAGCACGGTATCCTAGCAACTTTCCAGGACCCTCTAGTTCCTTTTTTCACGGCATTTGTGACTGCTGATAAATCAACATTCGAATCGATGTAATGAATATCAAAATACTTTAAACGCCTGGCCAAGGTCGACATACTCCAGGCATAAATAGCGTACACTCTTTTTTTTTATAAGAATAAATTTTATAAGAATAATGAGCCTCAAAATCGGTGAAATTTAAGAATATTTTAAGAATATTGCGAGGCTCAGATCCCATGGAAAAAATTTTTAGCGAGTGTCTCTTTACTTCTGAATTGGTGTGCTTTTTACCGGGAATGGTTTAAATACATACACTCACCTAAATTTTGATGCAAATGTGGATGAGCTCTGTTTTACAGGCAATAAGGATATTGTTCTGTTATCCACCATATTTGTAATTCTGTAGGTGTGCTTTTTTGGCATTCATGACAATAATAACAATTTATTGCTATATCCGTGTTTTCTGCCGTAAGAATAATTTAAGAATATTCCGAGGCTCAAAATAGCAAAAAATTAAGAATATTGAGGCTCAGAAAAAAATTAGATATTCTTATAAAAAAAAAGAGTGTAGTCTCTTTTCATAAAATCTAGGATTTCTTTGCGTTTTAAGTTCTGCTGCACATATCTTTTAATCTTTTAAGGTCTTCTTTCATATTCTGATCTTCATACCATGGATTCACTGCAGATTCCAAGCAAACTGCCATTACAATTTAACAAAGGTGAGATGAGATCATGAAGGTAATGGCGACTTTGTGTAGATAGCTGCAAGGGAAATTTCTGAAAACTTTCCCGCCAAAGTTGTTTGAAAATGAGGCCAGCCTCTTTTGTTTTGAGATTGACACCAATGGGCCATCCGGAAAAAATGAATTTCAAACCAAAGTTGATTGCAATACTGATTTGAAATCAATTTCAAAATCAATTTCAATTTGAAAATGAAAACAGAATTAAATTCCAGCTTTAAAAGTGGAAATGAGTTTGATTTTTGGATCACAAGTGGAAAAGGACAATGAAAACACAATGACACCGATGGGCCACCATACTGTTGAATCTTCGAAATCTATTGTCTTTACAGTGATTTGATTGGATGAATGATAAGTAAACAAATGCCCTGATTGGTCAAAACATTTTTCCACCTTGTTAATTTGGGTGTAATTATGCAAATCAATCGAGATAATTTGTGAGAATGAAAATGACCCGAGTAGGACTCGAACCCACGACCTCTAGATTTGATCTCTAGAACGCTACCACTGCGCCACCGGGGCTACGAGAAACCCAGGCTATTTCATTCACACAAATTGTTGCACCACCACTCACCAAATGAAGAGGTTCTTCAAATTATGCAAATGTTTGAATCAATTCAACAATGAAAGACAAATTCCTAAATTTACAAAATTTGTCTTTCAAGTTATGAAATTTCATTTAACCAGTGAACAACCTGATTAATAGGCCTTTATTTGATTGAGAGTCTCGAATTTTCTTTGGATGGTACAAAACTTCAAAATAGCCAGAAATATCAGAATCATAGCGGAACAAACACATAGATTACTTAAACTTAAAGCTTAAGTAATCTAGGTGTTTGTTTTGCTATGTTTCTGGTATTTCTGGCTATTTTGAAATCTTGGATTTGGACAACTATAGAATTTGAACACTCATATCAAAGGGGCGTCATGTACTATTTCCTATGATATGAATCAGCCTTGGATTGAGCCTAAATTCCTCTGACATAGTTGCTAACAATCTACTGCTAAGCCACTGTTAGCTCTACGTTTAAGTCCCTGCAAACTTTTGGGGATCTGGAAACGCAAAGTAAGATCTCACCCTCTCGTACTTTCATAGAGTGTCTGACTGTATAGTTTGTTCTCCAAGATTCGATAGAGTTTCTTTTCAATGTGTCCCTTGAGATCCAATTCAGCCGCTTGGACAATCCTGAATGAACTTATTAATATGGTTCATTATGCTTCGTGAAATGATCTACGAATAGAAATATTAGTACAGTACATCCTCGATTATCCGCAACTCGATTATCCGAACCTCGATTATCCGAACGCCAAAAGTTTTCATTAAAAAGTTACAAATCGTTGTTATCGATGTTATTATTACAAATCGTTGTTAAAATTTACAAAAAACAGTTGCCTTAGTTTTGTTGTTGGTCTTTCCGTTTGCCAAGCTTTTCAATTTGCCTTCAGTTTGAGCATCCTATGGCTGTTCAGGACGATGATAATTTATAGCAAGTTTAGTAGGTAAAATGTTCTTCCTCGATTATCCGAATTTTTTGCGTACCCGAACGGCCCAACAAAAATTTGAGTTCAACCTGTTCGGATAATCGAGGATGTACTGTATTTAAAGAGACGAAATATGTAGGTAAATTGAAGTCATCATCAAGATGCACATCTACCATCTTATCTTATACTTTGTTACTTTTTACCTTTGTTGATATTTGAGCCAACTAATCTAGCAAGGCCCTTTAAAGGACACCCCACTTCTGAACGAAGTCTCTATAAGGAAAGGGGAACCCCAGCAGAGTACAGCCATGTCAATAATGAAGTTTGGGTTGGCTCTCTAGCACTCAGTATACCAAACTATATCTGCGGTTCATTTGGGATCGTAATTTTCTGAATATACTTTGGCGGAGAATAAACAACTATGATTCTTTGTCTGGAAGTGTTATCTTTCAGATTTTTTTCGTTTTTCCAATTTCATACCTACGGCCCAAACATGGACTTTCTATGATCTCAATGGTATCGTTGATGTTTGGGAAAATATTGGTGCGATAAACTGTGTTGAATCCTAGTTACCTCAAGGACACTCCATCCAGCTCATTTTTTCTTTATTCTAGCATATTATGATATAGCCAGAAATATCGGAAACTTATCGAAACGAACACATGGATTACTTAAACTTTTCTTCAATGTAGTTTTGACCTAGTAATCTTAAAGTAATCTTCAAGTCAGCTCATTGTACCGTGGATGTTGAGTAGTTTTCCTACCAATCATTCACCTGTTTTCTGATTGGCCTATTTCGATCCACATCTGGGTATATCAATCAGTTAGGTTTTTGTTTCTTTCTCTTTCTGACGTATTACTTTGTTGAGCGTCAGATGAAAACCTAAAATAATGCATGTTTTCTCTTCGCTGTTTTTCCAATATTTCGGGCTATTTTGATGTTTTGTACCATTCAACGACTGTCATATTATAATAATGATAATCAAATAACCAGAAATGCAACTAAACTATGTCTAATGAAAGGCTAAAGTAGCCGGTCTTCGAGCATAACAATTTTTTTAGCACTATGAGCAAGGCATGGGACAATACTTCATTCATTTCACTTCAAAATCTCATTTCAGATTCCTTGAAGAGAGTTCCTCTTGGTATGCGCAGTGGCTTCATAAGTAGCAGTCAGATCACTGCCAGCTCCACGTATAACGACGATGTCAAGTATAAACCAGGCCAGGCTAGACTCGACATTCAAAGCCGATGGTGTGGGGCGAAAATCGGCTTAGATTTGGTAAACGATTACCATCAGGTTGATTTCGGAAGGATGATTGTACTGAATGGTATAGCTACTCAAGGAGATCCTATCGATACAACAAACTATGTTAAGAAGTTTTATTTGGAAATTGGTAACACGACAACTACCTTTGTACCAATCAAACGATGCTCTAATAATCATGTAAGTATATCCTTGTACACTCTTTTGTTTATAAGAATACTTGAAGTTTTCCTGAGCCTCGATTTTTCCCTTGTTTATTCTTAAATTTCCATTGTTCTTTGGCAATTTTGAGCCTCTATATTCTTAAAAAATTTATTCTTCTAAAGGTAAGAGAGTGTACTATTTGAAATGATTAAATTGCCTTTGATCGGTACAGAACTTGAGGATGACGAGGAAAATAAGATCAGAAACATAGCGAAACATAATTAAGGCTTGACACTGATCAGGGTAGTACGTTAGAACAGACTTTGGTACATAACTTGAAGATGGCAAAAAAAATCGCAAACATAACAAATCATAAAAGCTTTACGTCTGACACCTTTCAAAGTAGTAAGTTGAAACAGTCTACGATCAGCACAGGACTTGACAATGGCGAGAAAAATCGCAAACATAACGTAACATAATAACTGCTAAAGTTTTACGTCTGACAACCATCAGAGTAGTAAGTCCGAGCAGTCTTTTATCAGTACAGAACTTGAGGATGACGAGGAAAATCAAATCAGAAACATAGCAAAACTATTAAACCTTTGCATTTGACACTCATCAGATTAGTGATGTAGATATGTCAAAAAGAGAAATAAAATGAGTCCTAACTAATATTGTACCCAGATGATCGATCGAAACTTGCTAATCAGAAAGGAGGCGAATGATTAGTATAGTGACAGACAACAAATTATCACTTGGAGTCTTGTTAGACAAACAATGAATAACTATTGAAAGAGATGTTGTGGAAAAACGAACTCTTTCTGTCTGCACAATATGGGATGCATGGTTTTGTCGATAAAGACTCCTAAGTGAAGTATTGACCTTTCTCTATTAATAGAGGTTCATCTGATTCAAATCGATGACATGACGTAATTTGTCTCCCAGAACTGTATTTCTGCCATTAGTGCTGTTATTTCGTTTAAGTCAAGCCCAGTGTTAGCTTTCAGGACTTCCTTAAGTGTGATGTTTGGGTGTCCTCTTCTTCGGGGTTTTTCGGGCGTCCAAAATATCAGTGAGCCTTCATTGTGTCGAGAGATGTGACCAGCAAGAGCCAGTCAGCTTGCTCCATTAATGATGTACAAACTTTTCTCACTGTTTCTGGCAAATTCCAGTTTTTCGAGTTAATGTTTACCTATGGCAGAAAGTTTTTTAACTTGTGTTAGAACAGATATATAAAATGTTGTGAGATTAGGATAAACTTTGAGCAATATTATTGTTCTTGAGGTGTACCTACCTGTGGCTACGATCAGAATATACTAAATGCTATTTTAAGTGTCATATATAATCAAAACCTGCCGACTATAGATCCCTCTGCACTGTGACTGACACTTAAGTAATTATCTCTTTGTTTTTGGTCAACGAAAGAAATAAAATGTGATTAATCAAAACAAGCATATCTTAATGATATCACAATTTATAATTTCTGCTATATTTTCACTTATCTTTTCATGGATTTTTTTCATTTATGCTATGTTTATGGTATATTCAGGCTATAAATGAAAAACATCAATGCAGACCTTGCGGATGACGGATTAGAGTGGAGAGAGGCCATAACCCATCCAATCCAATAGGCCAATGGAAATAGGCTTAAAATATAAATGATGATGATTATTATTTATTCACCTATCTTTTTCATGCTAGATATTCACTGGAAACGTAGATGCAACAAACATCAAATACAACTACTTTGACACTAGTGTGGTAACACGATATGTAAGATTTAGAGCTACTGAAGTTGGAAGAACTGATGCAAATAGACGTGTATGTTTGCGGCTGGAATATTATGGTACTGCCATCGATGGACCTCCTGGTAAGAAGCAAGCACTCTTGTCCTATTTAATTCAATCTTTTGCTCAATCAAAAATTGATAGTTTTATCCCTTGCTTCTCTTACTTTATTTTCTCTCTTCTCTTTTCCTCTTTTTTTCGTTACTTTCCTTATTTTTCTATTTCTCTCTATTAGGTTTTTCTTTGATCGGTACAAAACTTCAATACAGCCAGAAAAATCGAAAGCATAGCGAAAACATGGATACCTAAGCCTTTCGTCTGAAACTCAACAGAGTAATACGTCAGAAAGAGAACGAAACAAAAACCTAACGAATTATTTTACCCAGATATGGATAGATATAGGCCAATCAGAAAGAAGGTGATGATTAGTATGGTGTTAGAAACGAATCATCACCCGCGATGCAGGGAGCTGATGAATGAGATTAATTCAAGAGTCCCTTGTTTTCCCTTAATAGTGCTTCAAATTTTTCTGACTAAATTAGGTTTCTCTGGTTTTTCCTGAGTGAGTGAGTTAAATGTGCTAGCTTACAAAGGTAATAATTTCAGAAGGGGCACGGTAGCATACACTACTGCATATAAGAAACCAATTTTTGAATTCAGACCTGATAATGTTTCTTAGTTGAAGGCTCCTTTTTAGAACCAGGATAAAAGTTTCTTATATATAGGCTACATATTTTTCGATGTTGGACAGTGTCTTGTTATGCCAGTTCATATTATTCATTATCAAGGGAAAATTGTAATAGTGAATTTCTCTGCAAAAGTTACTTTGAATTTGTGATTAAAGTGCACCTATTGGTAGTCTTAAGAACAAAATATGGGGACAAGAATTAGAATACTGTAAAAATATTACTGGGCGTTACTAAAAATAAGAAATTTCAGGTTGGTTTCTTAAACAAGGGGTTTCTTATATATGCAGGAACCTACTTTACATCAAAACATAGATTTAAACAAGGTCGTGATATGATTAAGGCCAAAATGGTTTTGAGGCCTGCACTGTGTCGTCCAGTAGCATCCAAGCAACTGGTAATGCATGCTATTTCATTCGCTTCCTTCTCTCTCTCTCTCTCTTGTACATGGCCAACCTGATATATTCTGTCTAGTCACTGTACCGTTGGATTGGGCATCTGAGATCTAGCCTATGACAGTCTGTACAGTTAAATACCAAGGAGAAAGATACACTAAAGGAGTTAATTTTAAACACTATTTAATATATATCAGAAAAGCACATGAAATACATTTCGATCAATACGAATTCTGAATTCTTTCATTCAGCTGGCTTTGTGGGTGTGTCTTCTTTGTCAATAAAAGGACATCAAAAAATCTCTAGTCAGAACCAATCCAAGCACTATTTATCAAACATCAAATGTAAAGATCAATACACAGCCATTATACTACCAAACAATTTCCTCTACTTTAATCTAATAAGTATCCCCCCCCTCGAATAAGCCCCTGTCTAAAATGAAATTTTTACAAATGAGCCCCCATGGGGCCTTAATTGGGAAAAGCATGATTGCCGAATAGTATTTTATTTCGAGAAAGGCCACAAAGGACATAACTATAAAGTATAACCAGCTTCCCCTGAAGAAAAAAAGGAATAAGAAGCCTTTTCTGTCATTTCTAACATAGTTGATAAAAAATAAATTGTTATTCTTGATTTCAACCTTTGAAGAGAATGACAAACTTCTGAATAAGCCCCCCTACTCGAAGAAACCCCCACCTAAGAGCTCATTTTTGCATTCGAGGATTTAAGCTATTCATAAAAGTTACAAAAAAGAAGAGAAAAATACACGTCATTGCTTTCATTAGTAGCATGATAAAAATCACTATGCATTTGGACTGGCCTGTAAAAATTGTATCATGCTACCATTCAAGCAAAAAAAGCAAACCTCAGAGTGGAGAAGGAAAATCTTGTATCTTATTTGATAAATGAATGCTTACAAAGTATTTTGTTTTTTATAGATATAAGGAAAGCTTAAGTGTAATGTTATATTGATATTATTTTACATTTGGCAGCATCTGCAAGCAAAGTGCTATACCCATTGGGCATGGAAAATGGTATAATATCAGACTCGCAGTTAAGTGCTAATGATGGATATAACTATAATCCTGCAAAGAACGGAAGATTGAGAAAGATTAGTTCAGGCTGGTGCTCTGGAACAGCAAAGGATGGCTGGATGCGGATAATCTTTCCTCAATTCATGAGCATCACAGCAGTTGCCCTACAAGGACATGGCTATCCTGGTTCCCCTGACAGAACTTATAAATATCATATACAGTACAAACTCAACAATGCGTGGGAAAACTTGAAGAATTCCAGTGGTGTAGATCAGGTTTGTAGTCCATGACTTATGCTTTCAAATTTTCTAGATAGTGAGAAAAGTCGGAGACAGAGCGAAGCATTATAACTACTAAACCTTAGAATCTGACATTCGTAGGAAAGTTACGTCAGAAAGTGGACGAAAATGAAACCTAACGAATTATCGTACCCACACGGGGATCCAAATTGTTCAATCCAACTCTTTAGGTATAAAAGTTCACTAGGTTTAATTTTTGTCTTCCTACTGACGTATTACTCTGATGACTTTAAGATTCAAAGCTTTGTGTTTCACGATATTTCCAATTTTCGTTGCCATCATGAAGCTTTGTACCCAGGACGGAAAATGCAAAGACTACTTACAAAACTGTAAGCAAGTGGACAAGCGTAATAACAAGTCATGTTTTTATTTACAGACAAATTTCTCTGTCACAGATTCACACCTTAATGCCATAGCCTATAACGTTGCTTTAAAGTTTCAGAAACTCTAACATTTGTAAAGCAATATCTGGTGTATCCAAGATATAGCATTTTTGATATAATTTGATTGATAAAATTTGTCTATGAAATTTATTCATTTTTTTTAGTTGTTCATTGGTAATAAAGACACCCAAAGTGACCCTGTGATAGCTCTCCTTCCAAGTCCTCTATCTGTCAAAGATCTTCGAATAAATCCTTATGAATTGGGTACTGGTTCTTTGGTATACTGTTTAAGAGCTGAGTTCTATGGCTATCGATCGGGTAAGTGTTACATTAAACTTCGATTGCTCATTTCATTCTTAGAAATTTTTATACCAAACGCTACATTTGATTTACTGTATTGGCGAAAATATTTACCCCAGATGTATGTCCTTACTGTCGAATCAGAACTTTTGACATATGGCCTGAAAAATTAGATAAAGCAAGTAGTTATTTTCCAGAAGCTGCCTATTTCATTGGAAATTATTTGAGTTGTATTTTAAGTTTTGATTTGTTATATTATCTCAAGATAAAGGGGGAGGCTCCAAGGGATGCTGCTTAAATTGTAGTCGTAAAGTGGCTCTAGCTTTCTTTAATCGTGTCTTTTGTTCTGGAATTGAGAATTTCGTGTTATCGTAAGTCAAAATATGATCTAATCATAGCATCCCGTTTGAGAATGATTGGAATATACGAAGTGCAATTATGAAGTTTTGGGGAAGTAAACAGCATTAAGATTTATGCAGATTCAAAGATTCAAGATTAACATTGGTTTTCCATGCTCAGAAATTAACTTTGTTTATGATTTTGATGCATTTTTACGTGATAGACCTTTTTCTCAATTACGTCATGTCTATAGAAATTCATCTCGAAACAACCTTAGTCTCGACATGATACGTACCTTACTCCCAAAGCGTGCATTGCTCCTAACAACAAATGGAATTGCTTTGTGAACTTGAGAGCAATGCATGCTTTGGGATTTCGCTACGCATCATGTCGAGGCTAAGGTTGTTTCAAGATGAATTTCTATAGTGATGACGTAATTTGGAAAGTGGTCTATTGATCATAGATAATGCCGAAAATGATCTTGTTTTGACCACTGATCTCAATATAAAGACTGGATCGAGCATTCTTTGGTTTCTGGAGTTGAATGTTTGAAGCCAATTGCTTCGGCTTGCACTTGGCTTCCCAATATGGCTGCCAAAGAAATTACATTGACTTGATTGTTTGTTAACAATAGCTGCACGATCTTTCAGTCTCGAGTTGATCATTCATAACATTCCAATAATCATCAAAGAAAAAGGCACGCCCCAGTGGAATCTCGATTTATTGAATTGGGCATCCCAATATGTCCGCCATGGACTTCATTTTAGAACATCCGATGCTCAATCCAGTCTTTATTTTGAGATCAGTGGTTTTGACCTATTCATAGGTATTTCAAGACATGTCATAATGTTATCTGAGTCCCCCCACTTTTGGGAAATACAATACAGTAACTACTGTGCCCATAGGAAATGAACATATAAGAAACTGCAGCATGCCATCTTCAACATTATTTCCTTCTATTTCGATTATTTTTGCTGTGATCATTATTGTATAAATCCGAAACTAAGAACCTACATTTTCAGGAGTTAGCCTAAACAGGCTCTTAAATAAATTGTAGTTAACAGCAGTAACAACGGTTAATGGCTGATTTGCAGGTTGTTGGACAATCCTTCAATACCATTGTTACTGTTGGTAGAAATAAACAAAATTTTAATCTAAAATTTGTAACTGTTACCCCTAAAATACGGTCAAATTCTAAAATCTTAGGCTAAGAGGTTCTTAATCTCGGGGTACCTAGTTGCAGGTTTTTACTGTACTATAGGGATTTTAGTACTATAGGAAAATAATTGTAGGCAGTTACTGTTTATGGCATTCTCTTCTGTGTTCTTGGATGATAATACACATTTGATCACAAAATGAGTTCTTTTGTAAAAAAAATAAGACAGCCTGATTTGATAATATGAGTTACTTATATGCAGAGACTTACTGAAAATAGTTATCATTTTTTATTATAGACTGCTCCGATGACTTGACACTCTCATCTAACTCATTGATTTCTGGATCTTCCTTCTCATCAATGGACTTTGCTCCCGTCTCTCATATCTACAATCCAATTAGCTGGTGTGCCGATTCTTCTGACGTGAATCCTTTTCTGATTGTCAACCTCGGCTCTCCAAAGAAAATAACCGGGTTCGGTGTACAAGGAGATTCCAATGGTGATAATTGGCCAACGAAAGTAAAAGTTAGTCATGGAAATCAGTTATGCTGTCTAACTGAAATGAATAAGGTATGAAATGCTTCAAAATCTTTGTTTGGAATTGATTAAGTTTGTTTCTACATTTGGTGTGTGGTGGCACACTTTCTGAGATTTATCTGACTCGGGATGGTCGATTAAAAATCAACTGTCCAGATATCTTAGTTAGTACAGCATTGACGCATCAATTCAGTGGTCGCTGATCAATTTTTCATCCCCACAAATCAATTTCAGTGGTGGTGGGGCTGTGATGGTGTGAGAAACTCGTCACCCTTTGGCAGGTTTTGTATAGTTGTCAAAGACAGATATATGTCAGAAATACCGGAAACATAGCGAAACAAACACATAGATACTACTTAAGCTTTTCGTCTGACACTCAACAGAGTAATACGTCAGAAAGAGAATGAAACATAACTGATTTATATACCCAGATGTGGATAGAAATAGGCCAATCAGGAAAGAGGTGAATGATTTGTATAGTGTATAAAGACCAATCAACACCCACGATACAGTGAGCTGACCAATAAGAATACCTCAAGACTTCAGTTCAGTTCAGTTTTTCATTATTTTGAATTCCACAACATACAAATACTCTACTCTAAGTCTAATTAATACAACAATTTAAAAAATACAATAGTAACTTAGAAATACAGACACGAAAAGTAAATGAAGGATACATAACAATAGAGAATTTGTATGAAGGGGGATTCTTAAGGAGGGACTCCCTCAGTAGCAGAGCTAGTCGAGGAGAGAACATCCCTTAACATTGATAATATATTTGAGATGTTAGTATATTCAGGGGCGGCAATGCCAATAATCGGTAACTGTTTAGTTAAAAGTTATTTTCAAAGAAGAAGGATTTTAGTTTTTGACGAAAAGCCTTAAGGGAGGATGACCTTTTTATTTCAACTGGAATTCCATTCCAGCATTTTGCTCCTTGATAACGTACTGATCTGAGACCGTATTGGATAGTATTTTTCTGAGGCTGGAAAACGTTAACCTTTTCAGCTTGTCTTGTACTATATTGATGAACAGACTCCGAAGTGTTAAAGAAATCATGAAAACAAACAGAGGAGATTTTAAGAACAGATTCGTGAACAAAACTCAGCAGTTTCAGCTGAAATAGATCTTCTAGCTTAGAATTTTTAAATCAGAAAAAATTGGAGTAGAATAAGAAGTGAATGTTCAAAAGAAATTGCTCTTATAACCCTTCTCTGTAATAAAAAGACTGGATTTATGTAACTTTAATAACTTAACTAAAATTCCATATTGCAAGAAGGGTGAAAATAAAGAGTTGTAAACAAAAATTAAAATATTGACAGGTAAAAAATGTCTTCCTTTGAAGAACATACCACAGGTTCTCGCTAATTTTTTAGAAAGTTCAGTCAGATGATAATTCCATGAAAGATTTTCATCTAAAAGTATGCCAAGAAATTTAACATAACTTTTTTACAGGAAGGTTTCCAATTTTTATATTGATCATTTCAGAGAAGGAATGTTGGGCAGATTTAAATATAATAAGATTAGTTTTGTCAATATTTAAAGACAACTTATTTACATCAAGCCATAGTTTAACTTTTCTATTCTTTGTTACTGTTTTTTGAAGAGTATTGAGATTTTCCTCTTAATAGTAGATATTAGTATCATCTGCACATAAGTAGAAAGATAATTACGATGATGAACGAGGTAAATCATTAATGTAAATTAGGAAGAGGAGAGGACCAAGAACTGAACCCTGTGGGACCCCACAGGTAACACTGAGACAAGTTGAGGTTGATCCATTTACAGATACATATTGCTTTCTATCCATGAGATATGATTTAAACCAATCTGAGGCCGTTCCTCTAATCCAATAATGTTCAAGCTTTGCCAGGAGAATATCATGATTTACTGTGTCAAATGTCTTTTCCAAATCAATAAATATTCCACAACCAAATTTCCTATGGTCTAATGAATTCTTTATGGCTTCAGTTAGTTATTTAGTTTAAACTAACAAGAGCATGATCAATAGAATGACTGGCACGAAATCCAAATTGTAAAGTATATAATACTTTATGATTTTCTTAAAAGTTGTATCGACGCTCATACATAATTTTTCTGTGATTTTGCTGAAAACAGAGAGTAGAGAAATGGGCCTGTAGTTTGAAGCTGTAAGTGAACAACCTGGTATTACCTTGGCTAACTAGACTCCTAAGGTGAAAACGAACTCTTTCTGTCTACGCAATAGGGGATCCCCGGTTTTTACGAAGACTGATTCCAAAATACCTAAGTGAAATGTAGATCAGATATGTCTGTCTATACATTTGATGAGTGGTGGTAGAATATGTGAAATTATTGTAACCCGTGTCATTTCATTAAAAAATCAACTTTGGTCGTGGGCTCAAATTGTTGATTAATTTTTCCATTTTTTATTCACACAAATTAATTTCAATTCATTTTCAAAATTCTGCTTCTTCTCAAGAAAGATAAAAAGAAATATAATTGTTTAATCTACTTTTTGACAGGAATTCATCGGAAATAGTGACCGCAATCTAGTTGCACGCCATTGGTTTGAAAATGAAACCGTGGCACAATTTCTCAAGATCAGAATTAATACGAGAAACGGAAACGCATGCATGAGAGTGCAAGTGCTTGGGTGTGATTCAGGTAGGCCAAATTTCGATTGCATAACTGTATAAAAGCTGACCTAGATCTGGCATAGTGTATGCAGTTTTGCAAAAATTTCAAAAATGCAATAAAGATCTGAAAAATTATACCCTTAGTTACCTTTACTATGGATGAACCCCTCTTTGATGAAATATTCTTTCGGAGCAGTACAAAATATTCAGTCTGAAAATTTTTTAATTCGACAAAATTTTCAACATTTCCATTTTCATCCTTTACTTTGTTGATTTTTACATACTCTTTTTTGACATAAGGATATGGCAGAACCCCCCTTGGTATGGGAAATGGTTTCATTCCTGACAGTCAAGTGACGGCAACATCTAGGTTTAATTCATGGGAAAACAAATGGAAAGCAAGTACTGCAAGATTGCGAGTGACTGGTTGTAGATGGTGCAGTATAAAACCTTTAGATTATAAAGACTATCTTCAAGTTGATTTTCAAAGAGACGTGACGTTGACTGGTATAGCTACTCAAGGCGATGACGGATATATTTCAAACTACGTCAAAAAATTCTATCTTGAAGTTACTTCTGATGGATCTAATTATAGGGTCGTTGAAGATACATGCGGGCTTAGACAGGTATTTAGATCTTTATTCATTTGATTTTTACAAGTTGGTGTTGAATCCTACTTTTAGACAGCTGCCCTTATCATCGAATATTACGTAATTTTGCAATCTGAGCGAAGGTGCAAGGAGGTCATTCAATCAGTCAATCTATTCAGTATGCTATTTGTGCTTTGCACAAAAACCAATACCTGAAGAAGCTATTAGGCGTATTGACCTATCAACTATCGCTGCACTGCTTCTATTAGTTTACATATTCAGTGGGCTCTTTGTACTTTGCACATGAAGCAATCCCTTACAGTTGTAGTAAGCGTATTTGCCTATCAACTATCAACAATCAACTCATTTTGTTTTTGTGACATTGCTACCTTTATTTGATCATTACTTATATATTTTCCAGAATTTTATTGCTAACACTGATAACAACGGAATAGCTTACAACTGGCTATCAGTCCCAACTAAGGCACGTTCAATGAGGTTTAGGGCTAGTGACGTCAGTGGAGGTCATATCTGTGCAAGGATAGAACTCTACGGAAGCTCCGACGATCGAGGTAGGTGATCTAATCCCGCAGGGAAGGGTTATTTGACCCAGTTTTCGATAGGGACACGCCACTCAAGAAGCAAAATGTATACTCGTATTTATACAAAATTTCTGGAAATGTATGCCCATATTTAAACTAAAATCTCGAAAAAATATACCCAAAGGTACTTCAAAACCTTGAAAATAGATACACAAACCAACCCACAATTTTTTTTAAAATCTGATGCCTATTGGTACTAGCTGGTTTATCTGATTATCTGGTGATATTTTCGTTAAGCACTATTACGCAACAAACACTATTCAGCGCTTTGCAAGAATATAATTCCTTACTTTAGAGTCCTTCTTGGGTCCCTTTTTTCCATACCTATATAATGTTTAAACACAAAAATTATCTCTATTGCCATTTTCTTAAATATTGTATTGTCTTTAGCTGCTGGAAAATCACTATTCCCTCTTGGGTTGGAAAGTGGAGTCATTAAAGACTCGCAGATTAGTGACTCTGGTGATTTCAACTCCAACCCATCTAGATTTGGTCGTTTTAGAGGTGGTAAGGGTTGGTGTGCTAATGGTGGTAATGATGAGTGGATGCAGATTGATCTGAAGCAGCCAATGGTAATCACTGCAGTGGCTACCCAGGGACATGGTGATCCTAACTCTCCAGATCGCACCTATGAATATTACTTGAAATATTCTTACAATCAGTTAAATACATACGAGTTTGTCAAAGATTCTACAAATACAAAAAAGGTGAGAAAATAAAATTTATTATTTGGTAATATTATAGGTACACTGTCTACCTAACTGTACAAGGAACGGAAAATTTAGCTAGGTATATAAAATTGAGAATGTCGAGAAAAATCGGAAAATTAGTGCAAATACAGTTACTTCTTGCATCTGACACTCATCTGAGCAGTACGTCGAAGAAAAAGAAAACCTAGCAAAAGAAAACGAAAAAGGAACCTAGTGAATTAAAATACCAAGAAGTGGATCGAGTGTGGTAGCCTAAATTTCCAGAATTTTGGAATCAAAGCTTTTTCCTCTTGTAAATCCTGCACTTTGAGGTTTAAGGTGTAATCTTAATCAGAATTCACGTTCTTCTTTCATGGGAACAGCTTTAATAACAAACATCAGGCTGAAATTTTTGTCAGAATTTTAGCTGTCCAAACGATTTGTGGAAAATGGAAATAATTTCGGTATTCTTAAGGCTTTTATTTATATCGACTGAACAAGTAATGAACCTTATAAAGTCATATAATTTCATATTTTAGCTTTTCAAGGGGAATAAGGAATTTCAAAATGTTCCGGCCTTAAATGTTCTTCCAGTTCCGGTTACTGCAAGGTTTATCCGGATCAATCCAAGAACTCTAGGAACTGGATCGTCATACAGATGTCTCAGGGCAGAGCTATTTGGATACCACCCAGGTAATTTATTCCTGATATCAAAATCAAGATTTCGAAATCTAAGAGGTTTTTTCAAGGATATTAGCTAAATAGACTTAAGTTAGGTACACACTATAAGGTTTCACAAATCAAAGACCGTATTCATAGGACTGAGTCTTTTTCAAATGTCAGTGACGATAAATTGTTTGCCTAAATTTGTGTATTAGGTATATATCTATATTTTGAATATATGTCCGGACGAATTATTCTAAATAACTAATGAAGAAAAAGGTTGGGAAAATCTAGAAAATTAATTTGAGACAAGTGGTGTGAAAATGACAAGTTTAATTGTAACTTTGGTGGAAGCTTCTTTGTACTAAAAGGAACCTGTCTGTATGGAACTTTTAACTAACATTTTTCGTAAAATGCAATGGATTCTATTGTTCTATTGTCTTTGTTAAGTATAGAAAATAATAGAAACATTATTGAGATTTTAGTTCTAACGTTCTAGGTAGATTCCTTATTAAATAAAAAGCGTGTAGCTTTCTCGGATATCTGTAGACACTTCATTTAAAGGCCTAAACCTTTTGCTTGAAAGCACAAGTTTCATAATCAAAATCAATCTTTTTTTTGTTTTTTTCATTGTTATTAATTGATTTGCAGATTGTTCTGATGACTTGACAAACTTGAGTGACTGTCAAATCACAGCTTCATCCTCCAAACGGGTAAATACAGCATACACAGCAAAAGTAAACAGTGACGTCTCATGGTGCCCCACCAGCACAACAACAACTGAATACATCGAAGTCAACCTTGGTCATCTACATAGAGTAACAGGTGTTGGAATACAAGGTGACTCAGAAAATGATTTTTGGCCGAAAAAATTCAAGATCAGTCATGGAAAATACAAGGGATGTCTATCTGAAATGTCTGAGGTATTACTTTTTGAAATAACTGAGTTCATTTGCTATTTCTATTTTCCAAGGTATTACGTATAGCATTTCTGGCTTTGAATTCCTCCAACTCTATTCTGCTCGGTTTCTGCTAGATCTCGTATATCACTCTACGCCCCCCTATAATAAGCTGATACATTAATTGATATATTCTTACCTTTTTTCTAACAGGAATTCATTGCGAATAAAGACAGAAACGGCGTCACAAGACATTGGTTTTCTGGCAAGATAATCGCCCAGTTTATTCGGTTTCGTGTCACATCTTTCAATGGAGCTGGGCCAGTTTGTTTACGAATTCAGGTACTTGGCTGCAAGAAAATTATGGAAGAGCCAAAAGGTATACAGAGCTTATTTCCTTAAAGATTTAGGGGGAAAAGATTGTTCACCCCTTGTTTGAGGGATTGTTCCTTTTTCAGAGGGAAGTTATCAATGGTCTTAGTTGAAAGAAGAACTAAAATTCTACTCCAAGAATACTTATTTGATTTCTCTAAGCAGCTCTTTTTATGAAAACATAAGGTTTGTGCATTTTCCCAAGCGTGAAGGTTCATGAAGTGCAATACTAAGAGCAGGAGTGGCCCATGAGGCATAATTTTTACTAGGTTATCATGTTTGCCATGCCTGATGAAATTGTTTGAAATTCAAATATTTTCAAGCTTTGGATCAACTATTGAATATCTAGTAACAACAATCATTTTTATTTCCAAAAACATAAATATTGTTTCAAGCCATTATTAGATTCCATAAATTGAGGCAGTATGTACAATCTGAAACATTTTCCTATATTAGGAATCATCTACCTTAAGAAGCCTTCTCTCTTTAATTCAGTATAGCCAGAAATATCGGAAACATAATGAAACGAACACATAGATTACTTAAGCTTTTCGTCTGACACTCAGGAGAGTAATACGTCAGAAAGAGAACGATAATTCATTCATTGTTTTCCAGTTAATGATGGAAGGACTCCTCTTGGTATGGGAAATGGTTTCATTGCTGACAGTCAAATAACCGCAACATCCAAGTATAGTGAACAGGGAAAAGACAAATGGAAAGGAAGTACTGCAAGATTGAGAGTGACTGGTTGTAGATGGTGCAGTAAACAGCCTTTGAATTATAGAGATTACCTACAAGTTGATTTTCAAAGAGACGTGACGTTGACTGGTATGGCTACTCAAGGGGATGACAACAATAACTTAAACTACGTCAAAACATTCTATCTTGAAGTCAGTTCTGATGGATCAAATTATAGGGTCGTTGAAGATACATGCGGGCTTAGACAGGTATTTAGATCTTTATTCAGTTAATTTTACGAGTTGGTGTTGAATCCTACTTTTAGACAGCTGCCCTTATCATCGAATATTACGTAATTTTGCAATCCGAGCGAAGGTACAAGGAGGTAATTTTATCAGTCAACCTATTCAGTATGCTCTTTGTGCTTTGCACATAACTGAATACCTAACGAAGATAGTTATCACCTTATTACCCCCTTATCAGTGGGCTTTTAGTGTATTGCATTTAAACCAATACCTTACGAAGATAGTAAGCGTATTTACCTATTAACTATCAATACACTGCTTCGATTAGTCGAACTACTCAGTGGGCCCTTTATTCTTGAAGCATTAACCAATGCCTTTTTAAGATAGAAAGCATGTCAAACCTATCAACTATCAATGCACTGCTCCATTAGTCACCTATACATTGGATCTTTTGTGCTTTACAAATAAACCAATATACCTAACGAAAAGAAAGATAAGATAATAGGCGTGTTGGCCTATCAACCATCAACTCACTGTTTTGATTAGTTTACCTACTCAGTGGGCCCTTTAAACTTAAAGCATTGACCCATACGAAGATAGTAACTATCAAATCAGTTGTTTTTTTATTTCTATTTTATGATTAATTTATAACTTTATTTGAAATTTTTCAGAATTTTACTGCTAATACGAATAACAACGGAATAGTTTACAACTGGCTATCAGTCCCAACTAAGGCACGTTCAATGAGGTTTAGGGCTAGTGACGTCAGCGGAACTCATATCTGTGCAAGGATAGAACTCTACGGAAGCTCCAATGATCGAGGTAGGTGATCTAATCCCGCAGGGAGGGGTTAAACTTGACTCAGTTTTGGAACGTGCCACCCAAGAAGCAAATACCAAAACCTTGAAAATGGATACCGAAACCCACATTTAGACCACTTTTTGGAAACTTAAGACCTATTGTACTAGATTTTTTATCCATCAGAATCGTACATGCTGCCTGAGAAGAAATATGCTTGTTTTTATACCAAAATATATAAATCGTAAAGCCATATATGGTCCATCTACACGAGTGCCCTAAACTTGCCTTATGGCATTCTTTAGGGGATTAAGCAGATTATCACCTCGCCTGATCGTGTAGACGGCATTTTCAACTTTTTTACCAAATGTAAAGTTAGGGCACAGATCACAGACGCCGCTAGGGCAGATTGGGCCTGCTCTGGAGGTGCTCTTTTTGCCCAAAGCTGTCAGAAGGGATTAGGAATTGGCTCTAACACAGCTTGCTTTTCAAAACGGGGCACGCTTTCGCTGTCGCTGATTCAAAACTGATGATCAAAATGTCGTACGAAGATATGGCAATGTTTTTCCTTGTTTCTTTTTATGTATTAGAACAGAACAGGCAAAATAGAATCTGCGTATGCTCTATTTTCCTTCGGTGGCTTTCATGGCTAGAAATTCTAAAATGCGAATCGCAATACTGAGGTATTTTGCAAACATGTATCAAAACAGGCATGCATTGGTGTATCACAGACAGGACAATGACTTTAAAGTATTTTGTTCGACTGCCTCGACTGCCGATATTAGCAAAGACTTGAACCCGTACTATAGGCCAGTTGACCTTTTATCAAAATTCTATCACTCTTATATTTGTTTTATGTTGGCTATACACAGTACACTTCTGACTTCGAACTTGGTACCTAAGAATAAAGCACGAGGGCGAGGGAGGAGATGAAGATGATTGCGTGCATCTAATAAACAATCATTTCTAACATGACAGTTCATGACCGATGTGTGAAACGTCAGTGCTGATTTTATCTGAGGAATGTCATTACGAATAAGGACGGAAGTTCGGGAATGTGGCGTTGGGCATTCATAGGGCACATTTAGGGCAGTTTTAGGGCTCTCGTGTAAATGGAGCCATTCATACCAAAATCTTGAAAATGTATGCCCAAATGTACATCAAAACCTCTCGTTTCCTACCAAATGCAAGAAATTCGATTCAGAGCTTTCCATTAATCTGATTTGTTACTTTCGAGTCCTACTCGGGATTATATTTCTTCACAAAAGTCATATCTATTGCCCTTTTCTCAAGCATTGTTTTATTTTTAGCTGCTGGAAAATCACTTTTCACTCTTGGATTGGAAAGCGGAGTGATAAAAGACTCGCAGATCAGTGAATCTGGTAATTTCAACTCCAACCCAGCTAGATTTGGTCGTTTTAGAGGTGGTAAAGGTTGGTGTGCTAATACAGGTAATAATGAGTGGATGCAGATTGATCTGAAGCAGCCAATGGTAATCACTGCAGTGGCTACCCAGGGACATGGTGGTGGTGGCTCTCCAGATCGTACTTATGAATATTATTTGAAATATTCTTACAATCAGTCAAATACCTACGAGTTTGTCAAAGATTCTACAAATACAAAAAAGGTGAGAAAATGTATTTCAATACTTTGGCAATATCATACTTTACCTGCCTTCCAGAATATGGAAAACTATCGAGTTATTTGTTGTAATCGTCATAATTGCCGGCAGTAATTACCGCTTTAGAATCACCCTGGACAACATCTATGTAGTGCTTTGGAGGGTATTCAGTACTGTGGGGAGATATCATCAGAGTTGTGGGAAATACCCTTCAGCACTTTGGAGGCGTTAAAAACTGTGGGGTATATCATCAGTACAGTGAAGGTAACACCCACTGTGCTAGTGGTATACTGTTTAGGAAATACCTAATGGTATCCCCAACAGTTCTGAATATCCTTCACAGTACCTACTGATGATATACCCCCTCTGTAATGATGATACCCCCTCACAGAACTGATGATAGTCCCCAAAGTACTGATACAGTACTACACAGACATTCCCCAGTATGCCCATGGATTCAATTGAAAAGAAAGGCTCGCCAAGAGAATGTCAAATTGACTTGAAATGAGTACAAGCGATGTTACCTCAATTTATTCATTTTCCAGTTAAGATAATCTTTGAGTATTGGTAAACCTGCAGATTGAAAATTAAGTATTTGCTAATAAGCTATTACCTCAGCATAAAAACTTGAAATGTGTATTCATTGGGTATTACATGTTGTAAAATATCTATCAATTTTTTCTAGGTTTTCAAGGGAAACAAGGAATTTCAAAATGTTCCAGCACTGAACCTTCTTCCAGTTCCAGTTACTGCACAATTTTTCCGGATCAATCCAAAGTCATTTGGAACTGGTTCATCCTACAGATGTCTCCGGGCAGAGATATTTGGATACCACCCAGGTAATTTGTATTTTTACGGTCTTTTTATATCACCATTATCACCCATTAGAAAATTTTAGCTAGGGCGTTCTGTAATATGCAGGAATTCTTGAAGTAAATTAGACAGACTTTGTAGAAATTTTGATTCAGTAATGTCAAGGGGTATCTTGGAGTTGTACGGAAAAGCTTGCTTTGCTGAAATCAGGAACGCCTTGTACCAGCAGAGAATGAGCAATGAGATAATGCAGGTGAAGAAAATCGAACTAACCTCCCTTTATTAAAAACCAAATACCTTAACGATTTTGCTATACAGCATAAAAGCTAAGGCTGGAGAGGAACTCAGTTTATCTAGTAATAAATCATTCTTGGCTTTTTGTCTCTCAACTGAGAGTTTCCACTTATACAACAGATATGTGCTGTTTTTTTGAACACAAGGAATGTATGGAAACAGCAGAAGATAAGCAGTAAGATAATGTTGGTGGTAGGAATAAACTCACAACCCTCTGGCTGGAAACTGAGTGCAGACCCTTGTAAAGTGTCTACATCGTACCGCTTCGTTCTGTTCTTACCTGAACGTGGCCTATTAATAGTCAAAATTAGCAGTCCAACGCCATTGCCCCTACACTCGCTCTAAGCAATAATTATGTTTGCCTTCTTCATAGTTTGCAGTGACGATTTGACAACGAAAAGCATGATGTCAGCCTCTAGCAGCTTGGATGGTAATTCACCCAGGAATGTTCACGTTTACAGCCCGAATACGTGGTGTGCGAAATCCGATGACAGTAACGGATACATCGATGTAATTCTCAATCAAGCAAGGGTCGTATCTGGCGTTGGGATACAAGGAGATTCAAACGCTGAAAACTGGATCAAAACCTTCAAGATAAGCCATGCTGTTAAATCGGGAAGCTTCAAAGAAATATCGAATGTATGAGTTTTCTCGTATTTTTAATGTCTTTTACCGTGATACTTAGATTAATCATCCCCTTCCTTTTACAAACACATCTTTCCGAATAGAGACCGCCGTTGTTATGTTTTTTCAATAAGAAATCCCTATATTAACATTTTCTCTGTAATAGACGCCACCTTTATGAGGATGTGCATTTAAAAAACATGGAGCAATCATAAACAACAAGTATACTACCATGCTCTTGAGAAACTCAAAACTGATAGTAAGATATTCTTAACGGTCAGAAGCACAATTTCGTCATACCTTATTTGTGAGACATTTATTTATAGCGCATTGATTTTGTAACTAAATCCGGCTTCTTGCAAAATAAAATCAAGTCTCAAGTACTTAAGCTTTTTGAAAAGTTTGAAATTTTATTTTCAATTCCTTGTAAGCTGCTCCTAAAACGTCACTTTCCGTTTTGTAGGTCTTTAAAGGAAGCAATGACAGAAACTCGGTGGTTCGTAACTGGCTCCTACCTCCTGTTTTCGCAAAGTACCTGAGGATAAAAGCTGATACTTTTCAAACCAAGCTTTGTGCTCGAGTTCAGATACTAGGATGCTCAACAGGTTAGTTTGGTATGAGATTGCTGTATCAGCGAATTTTCTGATACTTCAATATTCGAAAAGTCTTTTAGCAGAACAGAAATTAAGGATGGTGAAAGAAATCGGAAAATAGCAAAACATGATAACGAAAGCTTTCTCGCATGACATTCATTAGAGTTGTAAGTCAGAATAGTATTTCATTGGTACAGAACTTGAGCATGCCTAGGAATATCTGAAACATGGCGAAACATAAGATAACTGCAATTAAAGCATTTGGTCTGACACCTGACAGAGCTGTGCATCAGGAATAGAACTCCCTGCCGATAAGCCAATTTCGATCCGCCACCAGGTATAGTAAATTAATTGGTTTTATTTTCGATCTCTTTCTGGATACTTCTCAGCCCGGGGGGGGGGGGGTACTTCCATAGTTGGCCTGACGGGATGTGCCGCTAAACAGGGTATACTTTTTCAGTAAAAATTATGGGACAGGGGTGTCTCTTTCTCGTGAAAATTATGCGACAGGGTATAAAATTGGTAACGAAGGTTCACAAGCTCTCAAAGGATCACGAGAAAAAAAAAACATTGAAATGGAAGACGGCTAGACAAAACACAACGCAATGATTGAAGGCGCGCATGCATGGACACAGGGAGCCCCAAAGGCTAAAATGAGTGAAATGATCGAAGTTTTATTGTGTTTTACCTGTTTTTGAGAGCCTTCTTGCAAAAATTGATAGTGTATACTTGTGGCAAAATTTTCATCTGACTGGGTATACTTTTGGACAATTTTTTATGCGACAGGGTATACTTTTGAGACATTTTTTATGTGACAGGGTACAGGGTGTGAAGTGGTTTTCCACACACCCCCGTCACTTCCCTAGTCAGGTACCCCCCCGGGCTTCTCAGCCGAGTGTCAGCCGGAAAGCTTAGGTAGTTATGGCATTTCACTATATTTCCGTTTTTCTCACCATCTTTAATTTCAATATTTATGCAATTTGATGTTTTAAAGTTGGGGATCGAGCTTTTTGGATTCCATGAAATCCCATTTCAAAAAGATTAAGTCAAAACATAGTCATTAGACAAAGATAGTATGGAAACTGAAGCAACAACCCTCGTAATCACTATTACCTTTATCAGTGAACTTGAAAGTAAAGCAAAAGTGCACAGTGACAGAAGAAAAGAGCAGAAAATCAAGTTAAGTGATTGATTTTCAAGAGGAACGAAAGTGTACACTGACAAAAAACAGAAACAAAAGAAAAAATAGGAAATTTAATCTAGTCGTATGAATGACTTCATAGCAGAGTTTAACAAGTATGTACCATTTCAGCACGAATCAATAGATATTATAACAATTTTCTGCACGAAAAATCAAAACTATTGACACCGTTAGTTTCTTGTCCATTTGTCTCTGATGACTATGGCTAAATCAAAAATTTGTTTTGCATGGACATTTTCGAAGCCATATTTGAAGAAGACACTATTGTTGAATTCCAAGGAAGCCTAGAAGATTCAACGAAACAAAACATTTTGTCATTGTTAGATTGCTGGAAATTGAATACATTATTTGTAGTATTGAATGCTTCTAGGATCTCTTGTTGCAAAGAATCAAGGCCAAGCCTTATTCGATTTGAATAAAAATGCAGAGAATTTAGGAAAGGTCTAAACCACCTGAAATTATTTCAGAAATTATTTTCATTTTTTCTAGCACCAACCACGGTCTTATCATCTGTGTCTGCCAGGAAAAATGGAGCAAAAACCATCAAAGTTGACTGGGACGTAAGTATAACCAAATAGCAATATTTTCTTTAATGGCATAATATTCTACATCAAGTCATCAGGGCCATGTAACCAATTATGATATTTCCTAAATGTAAGGGAATAAATAAGAACCTATGATAATTTTACGGAATACTATATATAATTTGTGAAAATATCAGGGAAAAAACAGGGAGAAAATCATATTAGATGAAAGGCAACACGAAATACTCTAGAACTTACAATCTGTTGATCCTTGTCACAGCTAACATTTCTACATATAGCCAGAACAATCGGAAGCATAGTGAAGCGAAAACAAGGATCACTTAAGTTTTCTGTATGATTTTCAACAGAGTTATACACCATAAAGAGAACGAAACAAAAACCTAACGAAATATTATACCAAGATGTGGATCGAAATACACCGACTAGAAATAAGGTGAATGTTTGGGATAATTTTGGAAAATCAATCAACACGTGCGATACAGTGAGTTGACTAATGAGTTAACTTCAAGACTCCTAAGGCAAAAACTAACTCTTTTTATCTATTCAATAGCGGATCCCTGGTTTTCATGTAGACAGATTACAAAGTACATAATTTCAATGTTGACCTTGCTCTGTCAATTATACGAATACATTTCTCACTGTAAGCTTCAGCACATTCTGGGTTGTCGAGCAAATATCTATTTACTATATGAATACTCGTGCCGGTGTGACGCCAAGTACGTAGGAAGCACTTCTCAGTGGATATGTCATACGATAAAACAACACGTGCCGCCTAACATACGCGAAAAGGCTGTACCACAACGAGAAAAACCATCTCGCACATCTAAAACAAAAATAACTTTAAAACATGACTCTGCTATAGGTCAAAATTTGCTCTTAAAATGAATACTATTTGCATCAAATTCTATACTCAGTTAACTGACCGAGATGTAATGTTTTCCATTGTTCTTTATTTCAAATTACATTTCTTTATTCATTTGTAACTCACTCGTATCGATCAGGTAATATTTTAAGCATTTCCTTTTGTCATTTTTGAAGCTTTTAAATTTCAGAAAACGTCCTCATATGAAAACTTGAACTGGGTTTTAAAAGGCGTCAGCATCCTAATCAAATGCTCCGGAGACCTTCGAACGAAATCATGCTCATCCTTTACAACAAAAGAAGTGAATGTGACGGATATCACTCTAGGTTCATCTCTTGTGTCTGGTTTGGAGTCATGGACAAACTACACAGTTCAAGTACAGGTTTATAATGGTGGAGACAGAGGTCCATTGAGCTCTGAAGTCACTGTTGTCACCGCAGAAGAAGGTATTGTATTTGTAATTCTATTTGATGAATGCTTCTTCAACATTTGTATTTTGGCCACGAGGATTTCAATATGATGGGCCATGGAAAATCATCTAGAGATAAAAAACTCACCGTCATATATTTCAATTCCTACCTGATTTATTCGAGTTGTTTGGATGAGGGATTCTAGCCTACCTTTTCGAGATTCTATTTTCAATAAAATAGTATCAGGAAGCTCGTATTCCATCTTCTCACTTCATCATCATCATCATCATTGGTCTTTGACGTCCCACAACTGGGCAAAAACCTCCCCCCAATTCCGCCACTTGTTCCAGTTCTTTGCAATTATCTTCATGAAATCGTTTTGTCGCGATCATAATTTCAACCCTACGTCTTATTTTTGGTTTTCCCATGCCTTTTTTCATAGATTAGTTGCCACTCGGTCAAATATAATATCAAAGGATCATAGGCTACAGAAGCACATATTATGTGACAATGTTTTCTGATCCTAACCTGGAACTATTCTCAACCTTAAAATTTCAGAGACGACCATAACTGAGATAAAATGATTGATCATCTATGATCCATTCTTGAATTTTGGGTTTAGAATAGTGTTAATGTTAGAGTGAGAAAGATATGATTGCACAACATGCTATTCTGTAGGCTGTGACCTAATATCTATCAAAAAGGGTATACAAATCAAGGGATCAGCATGCTGCTGATTGTAATCATTCTTATTTGTTCAAAAGATTTTAATGATATTCCTAGAGGAAGCTTTGCATTCCAATCCATGCAATTCATGAAATATTTTGCTCCATAGCTCCCAGTAAAGCGCCAACAATCTCTTCAATAACTGCGAAGAAGACATCTTTGGAACTAAAAGTTGAGGTAAATATGCCTTCTTACCATGAGTATAAGTATGTGATCAAGAGACTGAAAGTTTCCTCTCGGTTGTCTCAACGCTGGCTGTGCAGCAACCAAAAAACTTGGTCATATCATATACAATTACACATTATAGGTGTTCAAGGATCAAAGAGCAATGAGCCATCAACGAATTAAGTAAAATGGTAGATTGTGGCTCAAGATACACAAAGAGTGCTCAAGAAGTTGCAAGAACAACGAGTGAAATATAAGTTCCAAGATCCAATGTCCTCGTCGGGGGCCCAGATATCACAACAATGACTGCGCAGCAACTTGTAAACTCTGGCAAATGATGTACGGTTTCAAAACTTGATTGTGTTTTTGATCTAAGCTAGTCATCTCCTCATCTATCAAGTATTTTGTTAAATGCATTCAGCAGGACATAGAATTTTGTCAATCAGTATCTAATGGAATATTCTAGAGCTGGCCTTTAGTCTTTCGGATGATATAAGTAGCTAGGAACATTAATGCGTATGATTGATTTCACATATACCTCTGCAAACTACTGTACCTTTTTTCTGGTCCATCTTGTATGATGTGTCTATTCTTTGTTTAGCTAAATCTATAACTGACAGCTTATAAATTTGTCTCTTAACAGGATTACCCTAAAGACAAAAGGAATGGCGAGTTAGTTGGATACCATGTTTTATTTCGCTGCATTCAAACTGACAAAACAAGAGATTGCAGTGATCTGTCCGTGAAGAACAAAACGATTATTGATGCAAGCAAAACCATGATAATTATACTAAAGCTATCGACGTGGACGAGATATGAAGTCAGAGTTCAAGTTTACAACAGAGCTGGAAGCAGTCCTATCAGTGCAGCTTTTAATAAAACAACTCTTGAAACAGGTAAATCTAGCTAACTTTTAAACTCGATAACAGGAAAATATTTGCATCATGTTTTAATTATTTGATAACTCAGTCTTTGATCTATACAGAACTTGACGATGGATTTGGTTAACATTTTCTAAGTTCGTACTGTTGGAAACTGCTTTCATTTTTTATCTGGCCCTCATAGAAGCAAAATAACCAGGCTTTGAATTGAAGAAAAGCATTTTTAATATAAGATAACTTGTGAGAATGAAAATTACCCGAGTATGACTTGATTTTCAAAATCCTGCTTCTTCTCAAGAATTTCGGATATGCTACTATATATAAGCACTTGGGTTTGTGTAGTACTGTGGTAACTTAACTATCTTTTACGAGGCAATAACGCAAATTTCATCTTGATTTACACTCCGTACACTTATACACAATACCTAGCTGTGGTGTAGTAGAAGACCTACAATGCTTGTCAGTATTACTTGGAACACCTGACAAAAATCGAGTTTTTTGAGGAAACATAAACATAGACATCAGTATTCCTCCTTCCCCCCCATGATAAACAATTTAGAAATCTGTGGTTGAGGCATGAGGTTCTGGAATGTGACATCTCTTTTCGACCAGAAGTGACTTTCATTTACAAAGCAAAATTGTTTTACAGGAGGGAAGGGATAATGTTATGTTAAGTTGAAAAATCAATCAAACGTTCCAACAATTTTGGCAAGCATTGTAGTAGTAATGGTCTAGTGGTGGAATACTCACCATTACGTTGCTCATACCCTAGCTGAGTCACAAAGTCTTTGAAAATGGTACTTGATTCCTCTCTGCTTAGGATTCACGCATTTAGAGATGGATTGGGAGTACTTAGCTCCTGCGCCAGGGATAGTTCAAGAGGTTAACCTCTAAGGCTGTGTTTATATGGAGGAAATAGCCCCGGCTGCCCGAGGTTATTCCATGATGAGGTTATTTTTCAGCTCACGTTTATATGAGAGGAAAATAATCTCACCTAACCGGGGCTATTTCAATCTGGCGCGCGAGACTCAAAGGACAAACGTAGATATTTTGTTCAAAACAACTTAAAAAAATTTCTAAATGCCTCTAATCTATTTCTCATCGATAGTTTAATGTTTGATAAGGCATAAAGTAAATTAATATCGTTAGAATATACAGTCAACTTGCCTGAGCTTGCGTATAATTTTCAATTTAGTATCGGGTGAGTGAGGTAAATTTCAATTTGCGTTTATATGAGGAAAAATAACCTCACCAAGGCGATATATCGGCTCGCGTAGGTGGGATATCGGCTGTCAAAATAACCTCACTTAGGTGAAGCTATTTGAAATTCTCATATAAACGCAAAGTGAGAATAACTCTAATTTGTATAGGAGGCCGATGTATCAGCTTAGAAAATAACCTCGGTTAGCCGGGGCTATTTCCACCATATAAACACAGCCTTAAAGGGCCACCTCTCATTAGCGGCTACCTCCAAATAGCGACCACCTCTCATTAATGACCACTAATCTAAAATGCCTTACTACACAGTGGATTCACCTCCAAATAGGGACCACCTCTCATTTACGACCACCAATCTTAAATGCCTTAGTACATAGTGGATTCACCTCCAAATAGCGACCACCTCTCATTAACGACCGCTTAGTCTTTGATCTAAAAGTGGCTAGATGTTCGAATATTTATTGTTTAATTAATCATATTATCGTTTTTTGTAATGTTACAAAATGATATCAGTATAATGCAATTGTATCACACGCAGCAAACTATATTTAGTGTTTCTGTATTTCTAAGTTATTTTGTAAATGATTTTGAATTGTATACTTTTTTCGTAGCTCCATCAGCCGCCCCATCTGGCGTCAAAGCCAAAGTGATAAACGCAACATGCATCGAAATAACTTGGAAATTGCTGATAAAAAATGATACGAACGGTGTATTGAAAAAATATGTTGTTACTATGATCAGCTCGCGAGACTCTTCAACAAAAACTATTGATGTCTTGAATAACTGGGGGAGATTTAATGTCACTGGTCTGAAACCTTTCACAAATTACCGTGTGGAAGTAGCAGCTGTCAATAGCATCGGCTCTGGACCAAAAAGCGATAAAGTAACAGTGAAGACTATGGAAGCAGGTGAGTTGAACTTCAAATTGAATTGAATTAAAATTCCTTTCAAATTTCATTCAAACTTCATTTGTAAGAATTATCAAAACTTGCAATATATGATGCTATATGATTATGAAAAAGCAAAAGCTTATCCAGTCTAGGCTGTTTTAAAGCAAAATTAAGAAAATATTGATACAACAATGAAAAATACCTAATAGATGTTTTAATAGAAATAAACTACAAAAAAAAAGAAAATAAAGGGAAAAATTGTTTGCTGATGTATTAGCTATACTATATCGTTAAAGATATCTATTCGGGCAAGAATCTTAATAAAAAAAACGGGCATTTTTATTCTTACTAAAGTACTACATGCAACATATTATAATTTTTAGCTACAAGAATCTTAATAGTGAATAAAATAACCAGAAGCTTCATTTTGATTACTTTTCTCAATTTTCGACCGTACAATCAAAAGATCATTATCACTATACTATATCAATAATCCAACGTATAAGTTACTGATGAAGATGTATATCGAAACGTTTAACACAAGCATAGTTTATTTTTGAATTTATCTATTAGAAGTTTATAAACTTAGATAGTTAGGCTCTCGTATTATAATAATCCAACGTATTTATTCTTATTTATTACTGAAAATTTTTGATGTATAAATGCACAAGTGATTATCACTGAACCTCAAAATAAAGCCTAGTATATTCTTTTCGTATTTTTTCAAATCTTCACCATGGTCCTTCTTGCGTTTGACTTTATTATATCAAATGTTCATATCACGATTTAATTTCTTCATTCTTTAGCTCCATCTAAAGCCCCGTCGATTGAACTTTTTGCGGCTGAAAAATTTGCAGCTAATTTCACTGTCAAGGTAGTATTTCCTACATTCAATTTCAAGTTCATGAAATGGTGCTCTTAATAGTCAAAAGTATTTGATGTTGATCTTACAAATTGTATGTGCACTTGCACTATTTCTAAGGGTATTGATGGCTACATCTATACAAAACCGTAACTGAACAGTCAAAACTTCAAAATAACCAGAAATACCGGAAACACAACGAAACGAACACATGGATTACTTAAACTTTTCGTCTGACACTCAACAGAGTAATACGTCAGAAAGAGAACAAAACAGAAACCTAACTGATTTATATACCTAGATGTGGGTTGAAATAAGCCAATCAGAAAAGAGGTGAATGATTGGTATAGTGTAGAAAAACCAACGATGCAGTGAGCTGACCAATAAGATTACTTCAAGAGTCCTAAGGCGAAAAAGAACTCTTTCTGTCTACACAATAGGGGATCCCTTGTTTTTATGTAGACAGATTCCAAAATACCTAAGTTAAATGTAGATCTTGCTCTGCCAATTATGCGAGAACAATTCTCACTATAGGCTTTAACATAACCGTAACTCTAATTCAGATCCTGACTCAAACCGTAATCCAAGCTCTAACCCTAATCCGAACCCAAACACTACCCCTATGTCGAACATGATTAGACAAGAACAAATTATGCTCTAATATTTCATAAACTCTAGGTAAATTAGGTCTTTAATCAATATTTATATAAACAATACTAGGTAATTGATATAAATTGTTTTTTTTGTAAAACCGAGGCCAAAATCAACATGAATCCACGTTTAATTTTAAAAGTCCTATGTATCTCAGATCACTTACTTTAACTGTTGCAAAAATAGAAGCAACTAATGTGCCTGTCTTACGTGATGCAGTTATGGAGGGCTTTACATGAAATTCGGTTGAAAATACTTATCTTTCTTACATAATAACATTGAAAATATTATTATGTAAGAAAGCTTGTCTAAATAACTCAAGTTTTTGATTCACGCAGAACTTCAGGATGGCGAGAAAAATTTAAGAAATCGTTAAACTTTTTATCGTCATCTCACGTACCACGTCATAGACAGATAAAGAGCGAATTTCTTATTTTAGACGGAATAACGAATGTTTTTATTTCAGAATATAAACGAAGAAGATGAAAATGGAATTATAATTGGTTACAAAATATCGTTCAAATGCGTCGAAACTCAAACAACACGAAACTGCTCGAATTCAGATGTAACTGTCAAAGATATATCTGCTTCAAAAGTAACTGAATTTCGACTTACGAAGCTTAAGTCATGGACCAGATACAGCGTCAGAGTTCAAGTCTCTACCAAAGCAGGGATAAGTCCGTTCTCTTCGGAGTTATTGTTCAGTACTTTGGAAGAAGGTATGATTTATTTCAATAAAAGTTCTGTATCATATTTCACAAGAAGTTTTTGATTTTTCGCAGTGAAACTTTTTTCAGGCTAAAAATTTTGAAACCCACTCAGTTCCTACATGGGACTATGCTCAACTTACTAGCCTAAAAAAAGCCCACAACATGCTTTATTTACAGCAGGAGTACGTTAGCATGTAATACATTACTACGTAAAGTAGTATTAGTGGCCTGACAAAATACTACAATATGCCTTATCCGAGCAAGGTATCATGTACTTAATCACAACCTAGTGGTAAATGAGCTCTATTTACCTTTAATGGTTCCATTTGCAAGTGAGTGCATTAGAATCTAACGTGCTAGCCAACGAAACGCCACAAGAGGTCTTGATTTCCAGAAGGGGCATGGTGGCGTGCACTCATGCATCACTACATGAAGTAGTAAATGAGGTCCTAGTATGTTTAATGCTTCCATTTGGTCTATCATATCCAATGTCATATTCCAATGCTTACTTTATTAAATCCCAAATACAGTACATCCTCGATTATCCGCACAGGTTGAAATCAATTTTTTTGCTGGTCCATTCGGATACGCGAAAAATTCGGATAATCGAGGAAGACAATTTTATCTATTAATCTTGCTGAAAAACTCATTATTACCACTCCGAATCATCGTGGAGTGCTCAAATGAAATATGAATCGAAAAGATTAGGGAAATAGATAAACGTTTGCCTCAGCTGAGAATAAAAGTTAAAGTTTATTTGTGGTAATTCAATTTACCAAATTGAAAACTGATGTGTGACATTGATGTTTCTTTGATTTACACATCTAAATTTATATGAAAAGTAAAACAGGCAACAGATTTTTAATTCATTTAATCGAAAATAGGTTTTGAAAAAACTAGTATATTGGCGTTCGGATAATCGAAGTTTGGTTAATCGAGGATGTACTGTACCAATGCCATGATATGTAATGCTTACTTCATTTAGAGTGTTTCCTATATATAGTTTATATATAGTTTATAGTAAGCCATGAGATCAAGTAGAGGGGCAGTGACTAAGTATTAGCCTACTAGTATAGTGCTTACCAACCTGTGCATGAAGGCTAAAAGGATAATATTTCTCTGCTTAATATTCAGTATATTGAGTTGGATGGAGGAGGCTTGAACTTAGCTTGAGCTGACAAAAGTGGGTTTCCAAACTTTTTTTAAAAACATATAGTTTAATGAGCTACTAATCGACCTTAAGATCTGATACTCTTTCCTTCTAAATCTGCCTAACTATAAATGTAGACATGTGGACATTCAATCCACTAATAAATACAATTTATATTTCAGTACCCAGACTTCCTCCAAGGCACATCACACTGAAGACTGTAAGCTCTAGATCACTACTTTTGGAATGGAAGCATCTCAAGTGGGACGATACTAACGGAATCATATCTGGATATTCTATTGGAATAATCAAACTTGGTTCTACTGAAAAATTACTTGATGCTCCTGGAAGTAGCAAAAGCTCCGAGCTTCTAGGTTTGGATCCATACACGAACTATACTGTCAGAATTGCAGCCGTTAATAAGGCAGGACGCGGACCTTACAGCAGCGGGCTTACCCAGTTGACATTTGAAGAAGGTATATGATTTGATTCTTTTGTGATATCTTCTTTGTTTTTTTCTGATTAGCCTTTTCCTACCCATGTCTCAGTATAAATATTCTTTAGGATTGTGTATCGAACTATTTCTGACATATTACTCTGTTACTCTGATGGCAGGGATGGCTGAGTATCATTCAACCCTTGAAACCCTGTATCAAAGTAAAGGCTTCTGCTTACAAAAACTTTGGTATGAGTATCAAAATACGATGTCAAACCCTTGTGATACTCTTGAAAAGTCAGACCCTTGGAGTGTAGGCCAAATCATAAAAGCCAAACCCTAGGAGTATAGGCCAGACTCTAAAAGCCAAACTCTAGGAATGTAGGCCAGACCCTAAAAGCCAAACCCTAGGAGAAAAGGTAGACTCAGCTAGTTGACTTGTCCAATTGCCTGGACCAAGACTGAAATGGAATTTTCTATGAGACTGCAATATCTTTAAAAATGTCAAATGATTCTAGTTTACTGCTACTCTCTTTGATGCTATGTCTCTTATTTGTCCATCTCCTCTGAAGTCTGGTTTCTCGTAAATACCCTTCCTTTGACTTTAATATTCGTCTCTTTTTTAGCGCCATCTGAAGCACCAATTATTACAAGTGTGAAATCATTCACAAAAAGTGCAGAACTTCGTATCCAGGTATTTATCAGCTGTTGCCCCTCTAGCTTACTGCTTCCATTATAAATGAAACCTTAAGAACAGTAGCAAATACTGACATGTGGCTCAACAAACAAGTTTAACTCCTTAATGCTTGCAAGGACTCAATGAACCTTGAACATCAAAGTTGAATATCAAAGTTTATCAATTTCACTACGCTGACAAAAATCAACACCGTACGCTGAAAAGTTTAGTTGGGGTAGAACCACCCATTTCGAAGAATTTTCGGGGAAATATTTTACAGAAAGTATTTAGTTTTGAAAATTTATTATCTTTAGTACTATCAGCTTTGTACACGCTTCTATATAATTTCACCAACAAAACCAAAACTATTGCGTTGTCAAAGTCATAAATTTTATTAATAATGATAATGATGATTTAGATCTATCAAAAACCTAAATTCAATATCCTCCTGTCAGTATCTGCTACTGTTATACTCGTTACACTCATGCACAAGGGAACTTTAATTATGCTCTATACTCTCACTCATTCCGTAGCCTGTAGCCATGCACATGAAATAATACACTAACAACTTTCTTTTTGATTTACGTGGAGCTGCAGTCAACAGGTGAGTCAAAGTTTAATCACTAATTTAATTGAATAAATTTTTTTCAGCTTCTTGATTAATATCATAATGTGATTAATGTTTTAGCTTGTTTTAAAGCTATCAAGATGATTGAATGATTGATTGATTTATGATAATTGATTGATAATGAAGAATAAAGAAATCATAAGGTATTTATCTATTTTTTAACTTATCCATCAATTTTGATTATTCCAATTATTACTGATTCACTGATCCAATGTGAGATTGGCCTAACAAAATCTAAAAATTATAGCTCTTCATAAGGAACACATTATGTGTTTGAAGATTGCTCCGTCTTCCTTAATAATGTTTTATGATATATATATGATTTAATAATAATTTGATATAATCTATTGACACTAATAGCAAATTTACGACTTTGTTAAATAAGACAGAGAGTTGATTGAAAATTGAGTTTCAATCCTGACGTTTTCTCAACAGATAACTGCACTTTTTCAGAAGTGTTATTCAAAATTATCCAATAGGACAGGGTTGGACTGAAAATGCTGCATCGCACTGCTTTCTGAATGAGTTAGTGAAAGTGGATGAGTAAGTGAGTGGGTGGATGAGTAAGTGAATGGGTGAATTTGAGATTATGTGAGTTTTTTGCTTAACATACTATCCCGACTAAGCTCTAGCCTTGTTTTGAGCTTGGTACATTTAGCATACACTATATCTCTATAGATAGTAGTGTGGAGCCCTAGTATGTTACGTTATTAAACTAATTTTTATCACAAAAGTTGATAAAGTAACTCTTCGATAACCCTTTGATTTTAGATTTTACCCTCGCTAATTTATGATCCATGCTATGCAGAACCCATTCTATCAATCTGCTGTTAATAGTTTTAAGTCACTATGCCCACTTATGTTAAGTAATTTCTATACTTGCCTTTACTATACTAAACTTATTAATACTAATACGAGAGCCAATTTAGCTAAGTTTATAGATTATTCAAAAGATAAGACCAGAATGATTTTGCTTTTAAAGTGTTTCGATGATAATATCTTCTTCAGTTATTTTCTACACTTAACTAATGTTGATATGATTACTACATGCTATACTTACTAAACATACTTATAACTTACTTACTTAATGTAATATTTTCTTTACTTGCCTTTATATACTCACCTATATTGACTGATATTCAGTTTTTCATTTTTTAATTGGCTTCTATTTACTTATCTCTGAATCTTTGTTGCCTTCCACTTTTAGAACATCAATAAAACTAGTGAAAATGGAAAAATTCTTGGATATACCGTCTTTTTCTCATGTGTTCGTCAAAAAGACACACGAGATTGTAGCAATACAACATGGACAACTTTGAACACCTCATTATCAGGACCATTGGATAGATACGTGATCAGGAATCTTTCGTCTTGGACAGCCTATAGGCTCAAATTGGCTGTTTACAATAGCAAAGGAAATGGTCCCTTCAGCACCGAAGAAGTCTTTGTCACTGAAGAAGAAGGTAATGTTTACGAAAAAGTATTCCTTTATATAAGATTATTTTCCAATACTGTTTCAGAAAGTCAGAAAGAGTATTCTTAGAAAAAGTAGAAATGTGTGCTGTTATTTCGTATACAGGTGGACAGGAAAAGGAATATGAGCAATTAGTAATCTATCAAGAACGCAAGAGGATCACGGTTAAAGGTCAAGGGCTATGTTTTTGTAGTTTGAAATTAGTTGATGCGTGTAGTACTGTTAATAAGTAAGACGAATAACAGAAGAAATTGTATAAGTAGTATCATCTAATGAATACGTAGAAGCTTCCACTGATGTTTCAAGTGTATGCCCATTATCAAAGTGATACGTTATCAAGGGCATACACCTGAAACTTTAGTGGAAGATTTTATATATATATAACACGGTACTACCTATACAAGTTTTTCATTAATTCGTCTAAGTGTTTGTACCTCTGAGCCTTCTTGATAACTGGAAGATCATGCTGTATCTTGTATCTTACAGCTCCAAGCAAATCGTTGAATTTACTGCTCATGTCAGCCAGCTCCAGAAATGTCTTTTTGAAAATAAAGGTACGTACTTCCTGCTTCCCCCTCAAATTTGAAATATGCGGCAAACCGTAAGAATTCCCGAGGGGTACTTATTATATCTTGGGTACTGAGGACGTGCCGCCTAAATGGTTGTTCTTTTCTGCCATTTTGGTTTAAATATGGGTATCATTTTTCGTGATTTTGGTATAGATATGGGACTCAAATTAAAAAAGAATGGTTTTTTGTACATTTGGGCATAAATTTTGAAAATTTTGGTATGAATGTTGGCGTATATTTTCAGAAATTTGGTATAGATAATAGGTATGGGTATCCATTTTCAAGGCTTTTTATTCACTAAGGTATACATGTTCAAAATTTTTGATAAATATATGTATACGTTTTGAGACATTTGGTATGAAAATGGGTATGCATTTTGACTTTTAGGCGGCATAAACTGGGTCAAGAACCGCCCTAGAGCTAGAATTTTGTTCCATGTCTATGCATAGCATTGATAATCCAGAAAGTTATTTTGAAAGTCATTTTAATAGCGAAGAAGCAATGGCAAATGAGTCTTATACGGTCAATCAAGCTACCCAAAATTCGAACATGTCTCTGTAGATAGAAAATGTTTCATCATTTTTGAATATATTGCCGGTAAGGATGAACAATTTTCAATGAACTAACCTTTTTTTAACATACCCTCTTCTAAACGTAAACTCAAATAGACAGAAAATCATCAGAAAATTACACATCAAAAAATTAATCAAAATATTATGATAATCTTAGTGTAACCATCTTTCTTTCTTATCCATCTCTCTTAACAGAATATTGATCGAGACGAAGCAAACGGAATCCTTCATGGCTATAGCATATTCATTATCTGCAGATCGACAAATATTTCTCGAACGTGTCTTCATACAACAGTTCAAAGTTTCAAGATATCGAAATTTCCAGTTACAAGCTACTCCCTACAGAATCTGACGTCCTGGACAAGATACGATATTCATGCTGTTGTTTTCAATAATGCTGGAGAAAGTCCTAAGAGTAATATTCTTGATTTCATCACTGATGAAGAAGGTATGCTAGATTTCATTTACTTGTTTTGCAAGTCTCTTAGAATCTTTAATATTGATGAGAGAATGCCACGGGACTGATGAGCCAGACCATTTTGGATGTGGATAATAACCAAATGTCTGTATGCCGCTTATTTCTTTACTGCAAATAGAAATTAATTTTAATGTAACTGACAGTATTTATTCAATGAACTACTGTATGGATAAACTTAAAAAGAAATTCCTTCAGCTTAGCACACCCTTGACCTCTCTACTTAATTCAGCCTATCTACTTTGCTTGCAAGCAAGTAAAAACTTTCATTTTCCTTTTGAACAATATCCATAGATATCTAGGAAAAGTTATTTTAAAAAAGATCTGAGATATGCTAACTTGACTACATTCATGATTACCAAACAAAATTTTCACTGGGTGAAATATTGAAAGCAACAATATATAAAGTACAATGAGCAAGAGCTTTTTGGCAAGATCATCATCCTTGCTATAAAGTAAATTACATTACAGGTATGTAATATTTTTCATATCTATTTATACCTTTTCTTTTCAGCACCAAGTCGTCCACCTTCAGACGTCTCTGTCGAACGGAAAACATCCAGAAGCTTTGTTATTATCTGGAGCCATCCTGAAAGAAACTCAATCAATGGAATCTTAAGGAGCTTCGTTATCAACCTCACAGACACAAAACATGCCAAATCGAAGTTTATTACCGTAGATGGGGAATACAATTCTTACAATGTCAGCAAGCTATTGCCATACAGGAATTATACTGTTGCTGTTGCTGTTGTTAATTCGATTGCTCGTGGACCATTTAGTCAAGCTATTGCGGTACAAACAGATGAAGAAGGTATTTCTTTCTTAGCCGCTCTTTATCTTATTTAGAGTCTCTTTGTATCAACATTGGGAAGAGAGCATTGCCCTTCTTCTTGTTTTTCTTATGAACAGAAAGACAAATATGTTTTTACTCCATACTTACAGGTAAGTTCTAAAATTGGATAGAAAAAGATAGATGATCTCTGTTTTCTATTTACCAAGTAGACACTAGTCAAAGAAAGGAACAGGTTGAAGGAAGATTTGGAGTTTGTGACACATCCAAATTATGCTGAGAACACACCATATGTTTACTTTACTCTAGAATCCCCGGAACATGCTTTGAAATGGATTGAAAAACGTATGAAAGTGTCCCTAATGTCCCAAACGCTCCAATGCAATGTTGTTTGTTGTTAATCTTGCAGCCTGTGTCCAGACCAGTTGAAATGATCAATATTGGTAAAGGGTAATGGGAGAGTTTAACAATTTGATTACAAGCATCAATTGTTGAAAATAATGCAATTTCGGATTTGTCTCAAAATCATGTAATAAGGATTAATCATGTGGGGTACTTGTTCTAGACTGGAGACTTAAATGATATTCGACCAAGCTTGATAGTATCATTCTTTTTTATTTTTTCCACCACAGCTCCATCAAGGGCACCTGTGATATTACGTGTATCTGCTGAACAGAATAACGCTACCCTATGGATTCAGGTAAGTCCTTTATTCGACACTGTAGGCCTTTTTACCTGAAATTATCAATGTGTCACCTTTACAAAATTTCAAGGGATTCAATGCTTGCCTGAATGCATTGTTAATTACTAGATTAGGTATTGCGTCTTGTTCATAAATCACTTGCCGAATGTATAGTTTTTATGAGTATGAAAATTTGTATGAAGTAATGAAAATAAAGAAATAGCATCAGGTATTTTCGATAAGATTTTGTAAACTCAATATTTGGAACAATTGGAATCAAGGATTTTCTTCCAATTATCGTGTTTTGTCATATCTCAAGGTAACTGTTGAATTTTCTTCTCTGGTTGAATTTCATTGTTTCAAAAACAAAAGTTTTTCGCGCCACCGTCAGAACGAAGCTGAGTGAGAAGTTAATTAAAATTTAAAAAAATTTTAAAATTAAAATTTAAAAAAAACTATGAGGGCTTTATCTCGCTATATCTCAAATTATGATAATAATAAAAATATTTTAGATGTGTTGAATGATTCATGCCTACAGCAATGTTTTCAGACAACTTTTTAAGAATCACTTAACAAGGTCTCTAATTCTTTTCTATTCTTTGATAGAATATAAATGAAACTGACGCAAATGTATGGTATGATCTCACCACTGTTGACTGATGAATGAAAATCAACTTTGGTTCATGCAATGATATCAAAATTAAGACTAGATCGACCATTCTATTAAGTTGTTTCTGGGGCCAAACATTTCAAGCCAATTGCTTCAGCTTGCGTCTGGCCTCCCAAGTTGCACGATTATTCAGTCTAATGCTGATTATTCATAAAATTCCAAAAATCATTAAGGAAAAAAGCATGCCCCAGTGCAGTTTCAATATATTGAATTGGGCCTTCCAATATGGTCGCCAATGACTTGATTTCACAACGACAGATGCTCGATCCATTCTTTATTTTAAGATCAGTGAGTTTATGTTATTATTTCAACTATCTACTGTTGTACTCTATCAGAATGTCGGTTGTTTCAAATAAATAATTCTTTCATACCACCGTCAGAACGAAGCTGAGTGAGAGGTTGAATCTAAAAAAATTATCAGTGCTTTTATCATGCTATATCTCATAAAGTATATCATAGAAATAAAGGAATATTTTTGAATCGAATTATTATACCTACAGCAATATTTCAAAACAACTTTTCAAAAATCACTTAACAAGGGCTCTCATTCTTTTCTATTCTTTGATAGAATATAAACGAAACTGATGCCAATGGAGTTCTCATCGGGTACCGAGTTATTCTCGTCTGTGTGTCCAATGAAAACACAAGATATTGTCGAAAAGGTTTTTCAAGAAATATCACATTCCTCGGGGTACCAAGATCGAGCGTCACTCTTGTCCAACTGCCATCATGGACGAGGTTTAGCATTGCATTATTGGTGTATAATAAAGCTGGAGAAAGTTCACTGAGTGAGCCTCTTGAAGTGACAACAAAGGAAGAAGGTAATCTGATAATATTGTTTTGGGCTATTTTATTATAAGTAATACAAACTTGAAATAAAATAACCAACCAGAGGACCCAGAAAGATGTACTGCTGTTTGTAGAACTATATTAGTGATTAATTGCAATTGTGTAGATGGAATTACTAAAAATTGGTTGAAAAAAGAGGCGAAGAAGCATAACTTTAATGAAAAACACTTATATCCTCTTCGGATTGTGACTTCTGATTATATAAATGGTTACTATCCAGTAGTTACAAGCGTTTATGATCAAAGTTCTTGATATCATCATACAGCCAAAATGCTAACTTTTGAGACATCGTACGTCTAAGGAATTTCATTTGTCAATCTATAAAACATCTCATTTTCTCATCATCAATATTTCTATGGAGAGTGAGAGAGTGTGTAAAGATGCTTCTTTAAGAAGAATCTTTAAAGAAGCTGGTTTGGATTTCTATTGCTGAAAATCATTCGGAATATATGAGCATGATATATGAGCTCAATAGGATAGCTACCATGGGGATCTACGTTTCATTTTTTTTAATAATCTTCCTTTTTTCATTGCTCATACTACGTTTATAATGGATGGTAATTACGCGATGAATGTAATGTGGGTTTCCGAATTCAGTTCTTGTACTCCTAAAAGCCCATTCCTATTAAAGTTCTTCTCATCAAGGACATTAAGTAGCTGCAGGTCCACATCAGCTCTAAAGCTACCACAAACCCTGACCTTCGTTAACAAATAGATATGCTTGCTTGCTTGCTTTTATTTATATTCTTTCCTCCCAAATTTATAGCAATATTCTTAAGATAGATGATCATTTTTGATAATAGGCCAATTTTCATCATCACCGTCATTATCATTATTGACTTTCTTTCTGTTTTTAGCTATCTCTCGTGCCCCTATCAACGTAACATACACCAGTGTAACATCAAGATCATTCGAGCTTCATTGGTCATTCCCTGATCGAGATTTTTGGAATGGAATCATAACCAGCTCTGTTATACATGTGGAAGCAAGGAGAGAACTCCCCAGAAACTTTACTGTTTTGAAAATGGCTACGAATCTGGTTGTCGAAAAACTATTGCCTTTTACAAATTACTCTGTCTGGATATATTTGACGAATAGTGTCGGGAGAGGACCTGCAACTCCTCCAATTGCAATACAAACAGCAGAAGAAGGTAATTTTCGAAACTTTCGATGATTTTACGTCTCAACTTTACCGAGTGGCATTTCGCTCCCTCCCTTTCAAAGTGTACGAGAGTTTTTCAGGAACAAAAGGATTTCCAGTGATTTTCAAGGGGTTTTCATTAGATCAGTAAGATTTTCAGAAAAAGTTTACGAGATTCTAAGGTAGTGGTTTACCCCTTGAACTTTACCCCAATGCAGTAAATTTAGAATAGGCTACAATGTCATTAAAAGTAATAAGATCAAAGATAAAACACTTTATCCACCATGCATCCAATTTGTAATGGAGTGATTGTGTGAAGGTTGTAAGTTTAAATTTGAACATTTCTGTAGGTTAGATAGGTGCTCTAAACTCACTTAGACCTCTTATTACTATATTTAGTGATGTAATGAATGCTATCATACCTTTGCTGGAAATAAGGCTAGTCCTTAGTTAGACTACTACAGTAAACAGAAAGTCACTCACTCACCTTTATCAGAAAAAGCTTGCTAACTCCATTTCATGATCTTGTATTATTCAAATATTTTCCTTATAGCTCCATCTGAAGCCCCACTGATAACAAACTTTACAGCTGCAAGAAAAACTTTCACACTACAAATTAAGGTAAGAAAATGCAATTTTTATTTAATTTTACAATTCAGAATTTTCTTATCGCCCAGTTGACTGCGATTCAGTTTAGTTGAGATCAAGTTTATCAATATATCTACTAGTAAACTTGGAAAGCAGAACGAAGGTGCACAGGAACAGAAGAAAACAAAAAGATTTGGAAGATCTTCAGCATAAAAGTTCAATCAATTGACAGTCAGTTTCTTAACCATCTCTTTTAAATGGATATTGATTAAGATGGTAATATTCCATTCAAAATCCATTGATCTTGCCTCTAGCCTAGTTTTTGCTTCTGGTTGTAACAAGATTTCTCGTAAGATATCATTAGTAAAATTTTGGAGTTGGTGCTGATTTTATTGTAAAAATTGTTAGCAAGTAGACTTTCCCAGACTCACCAGGCTCGCGTACAGGTCAAACTCGAGACAATTTTAATCAGTCATGTTTAATTTCAATTCTAATAGTTTTTCACCTCCATTATTTTTAATATAACATTTTAGACCAAATGGATGTTATTGATAAACTTCATTTTTGTCTTGTTACTTTGGCCTTGAGAACAATGCAGATAAATAAATGGGTCAACAACGATATAGCTTCGAAGGACTGGACCTGAAGTCGAGTTGCTTATTAGAAAGAGTTTTCAGAGGAATTTTGCTACAGTGCTAATTACTGTATTATGTTTTTTAGGGAATATCAGCTGAAAACCTGCATGGAACTCCATTGGGTTACAAGATAACATACCGATGTATTTCATCAAACATCACCAGGGATTGTAAAAATCGTACCTGGATAGATTCTGTGTTTGATTATTCCACATCAACATCGGTTACGATCAGCGGTGTTTCCTCCTGGATGAAGTATGAAGTGAAAGTCTGTGTGTTTAATAAGGTTGGAGCTGGGCTATACTCAAATGTTATACGACTGAAAACAGCAGAAGAAGGTTTGTTAATCTCAACCTTTTTTTTTGTAAGTGCTATTTTGATTCGTGAATTTTGTAAGTAGACAATACAATCGGTTCAGTGCAGGGCCGCCGAGAGCGATGCCGGGCCCCGGGGCAATTATTGAAAACGGGCCCTTTGTCAGTTTGGCCGGGGGGTAGAGGCGCGATAGCTAAACATGCAATGACCGTAGGTCATTGCCAAATAAAGCTGGGGGTCTGGGGGATGCTGAGAGCCCCCCAGCAGGTCCAGGGCAGAGCCCTTGTGGGGGCCAGGGGGCGAAGCCCCCGGAAGCTTCTGAGATTTTGCAATTTAGAACGTCTCAAAATGGCTAAGAATCCTTTAGTCTTTTTTTTAATATGTATGTTTGACCCACCCCTGTGCTTCCACTGAAATGACTGCAATTTAATGAAATGACGAATAATTCCTAATACAAGATGATTTCTTCATTTATATGGATAAATACACTTTCTCGACAATTGTGTCAATAAATGCCATTTTTAGTTTAAGGTATTTATTATACCACTGAATTATATTTTCTCGGTTGAGTTGGGAGTTCGCTCTTGATTCTTAGAATAGCTACATCGTTCAATGTTTCTTATGTTGCTTGGCAATGTGCACGAAGTTTTTGATAAGCTAGAGCTTGAGCTTGAACGTTCTACTAGAGACTGTAACTGGCAATCTGTAAAATATCTACAGGGTAATGGATACGTTAGGAATACGTCGCCAAGCTTGAATTTAACGATTTTGTGCAAGAAGCAAATGTACATAACGACTGGCTAAAGGAATGAATTTGGATATCACTAGAGATTTGTAACGGACAGAAAGAAAACTTCATTTTCTCCGGCTCTTTAACGGGCCTAGCTCTTTGATATCAAAACGACATTTAATGAAAAGCTCAAAGCTTCATTTACCGGGCCCCTTGGAGGCTACCCCCCCCCCCCCCTCTCGGCGGTCCTGGTTCAGTGAAAGTGGTGACATATGTCGGATGATATTCAAGAACAAATGTTTTTATCGTGCGCACCAATTCAACATATAGCCTTAATTTCATCAAACAAATCTGAAAATGTTTCTTATGAAAATGTTCTATCGTATGGAAATACTCAAATGTGAATCGATTGATAACAGCAGAAGGTTTGCTAATCTCAACCATCTTTCTCTAAGTCTATTGTCATTCGAGGATTTTTTAAGTAGAGAGTACAATGGGTTCATTTGAAGTAGTAACATGTATTGGAAGTTTTTCAAGAACAACTGTTTTATCGTGTGGACCACTTCATCATACAACCTTGAGTCAAATGCGTTTGACAATGTTCGAGGACTTTGTTGCATGTAATAAAAATCTGACGATGTTTGATGATATTCAAGTTATTGTCGAATCTAAGTCGCTTAATTAATGATCTATGACGATGTTTCACGGTGATATTTTTGTTCTGTGAAAATCATCTAACAAAGTTCTGATAATTTTTTATGAACTTGTTCTATTTTGTGGACAGACTTTAAGAGACTCTGACACTTATCATCTTATTATTATTACTATCTTGTTATCATATTGTTTTTTATCACTTCAGTTCCAGAGCCCATTTCAAAAATAACTGTAGTGGCAACTAGTCCAAGATCACTTCGTGTCAGTTGGATGAAGTTACCGAAAGACCAAACAAATGGAATGATAACCCAGTATTCTATAAGATATAATCGAGTAACGGATGTCCCAACATATTTCAATATGACAACCCTCCCTACGGTAACAACTGCAGAAATTAGCTCTCTGAAACCCTACACTGCCTATTTGGTTACTATTGCTGCTGTCAATAAAGCCGGTGTCGGATCGTATGCAGCAGGAACGGAGTTTTTGATGCCCGAGGCAGGTATGATATCCGGGTTTATTCGTTTATGATACCTATGTACAAGGTTGAAAGCTAGCCTAGCAACAAGTTAAAGATATATATATTGCAGTTATTTTTTAATGTTAGAATTTTAAGAAACCCGCTATGCAGTTTACTTACGTTTTTACCAATGTATATACTCTTTATATTATGACCCTTATTAATAACTGTGGCCTTTGGTATTGAAAAGGCTTTAACCTGTATAAATATTTCTATCATCATTGATATTCTTATCATTACTTTCACACTTACTGGCTCATTATGTGACAATGAAAGTTATTGGCTTTTAGTTTTTCTTTAGCCTATTTATAACCGCCAGTCTATATAGCAATGTCTGTTCACTTTAATCTCCTACACTAACTTCTATCTTTGATTCCTGCAGGTATTTTCAAATATTCCTAGATTCAGCCACTAACTTATGGGAATCCCAATGCCTTCAATTTTAAACTTGGTAGCAAATCCCTAGCTTTCTGTAGCATCACAGGCCAACAAAATAGCCAAACGTTCGAACGGCATTAGCCGTTGATTATCATTGTCTAGGTTGAAAATATCCTAAGAATAGAAAACCATTCCCTGTTTTATTGTATTTTAGCTCCAGAAAGCTCTCCTACCATCACAGAAGCTTCAGCAGACAAGCATTATCTTTCTTTCACCATAAAGGTATAAGTTACACTGTTAAAGCTGAACCTCGTTAGCCAACTTTTTTCTCTCCATTAGGGCAAAGGACTTTTTGAAATTCTTTAGTCTTCAGGCTTTTTATTAATATGATACCCTGATTTGATACAACCTGTTTAATGATCTTAATCTTCTGTGCTCTGTTAATCTATTCCAATTCATTCTGAAAGCAAGATGTATTATTTTACAATTTGGGATCATTTTAGTTAGATATGCAACTTTGTAGACCTTGTAATGTGAGTTTTTGCCCTATGAAACTAGTAGACTTTGATGCGTAGAATTCAAATCAGAAAAGCATTTTCCTCTTTCAAATAATATCACACTAACTTTACATCTTGATTCAATACCACTTTAACTGATGACTAATCTTCTGTCTTCTATTCATTTTCAGGCTATGATTCTATCAGAAAGATCAATAATGTATCAAAAAGCGATGATTAAGATGATTTCATTTGCAGACTCTCTGATTTCTTTTAAATCAATGGGGAAATATTTTTCTGAAGCCTTGGTCAAACATTTCTTCATGTTTAGAAAGATCTGAGTTTTTACTTCTCATCAAAATTTTATACATTACCACGTAACTTCACAAAACGTGATCTAGATGACGTTTACCCTACGTATGTAGCAGAGCCTTGATGAAGACAGGGAACGAAATAAATAAGATGAATAAACCCATTTTATACAATTTAAAATTCTTCATCGTACAATAAATGATATACAATACAAATCAAGATAAAGAAAGTAGTGTGGTCGGGATTGCCGAGTGGTTAGATCACTTGACCCTTGTTGAAAGGGTCCTGGGATCGAAACTACCTAAAGACCTGTCACAAAGAGTGAGGAGAGAATTTGCCAGCTCTCTGAAATCCACACAAAAAAGAAAAAGGAATCATAAGGTATGGTCACATCGAGAGGAAGGACCAGGGTCGCACTGTTCGATTAGTCTACCTATCAAGTGGGCCCTTTGTGCTTTACACATAATACCAATACCTTACGAAAATAAAAGCGTATTTACCAATCAATAAGTAGTAATTAAACAGTACAAACTACAAGTTCATAACAAGAAAAAGGGTAAATTCAAAAAACTATTGTATGAGGGAAATGTCTTAAGTAGGAACTCTCGATGAAGCCTGGTTCAATTTATTTGATATAAGATGGAAATTTAAGGTTGAAAACTAGATTTCACCTTCTAGAGGCTCTAGTATCAAAGCAAGATGACTTTAAGCCAAAAGTATCCCAAGGAATCACAAAATCTAGATTCCAAGATTGAGTCATCTTGGTAATATTCTTTCGAAACATTAAGGGATTCGACTTTGTTGATCTGGGCATATGCCCACAATTTTAAGTGTTTATTGATATCTGTTCAATGAGAAATCGTCTTGACAGAAAATAGGGTCTATGTACCAATCAGATCACGTCTCATCAATTATATCTTTGATCACACCGTTTTATCAGTGTCTAATGCCTTCAATGATAAGCGATAAGTTTGACTTCGGCTTCAGATGTGAAATAATATCAAATCAAATATGTAATATGAGTAGCTTTTTTAGGGTTATCCTTTATGCATGAGTGTCTTTTTAGTATATATTTATCACGGCTGTTTGCAGATCAGAAGGATAAGAGGATTTCTTATAATGATTCTTGACAGTACTTTTACTTTCCTATAATATAGTGGTTTCCATACAAAACCCTTCTCTCAGCTCCCTCCTACCAATAACCAGGTATTTGCCTTAATGCCCCACTTAAAATATTCTGCAAACAGCCTTTTTTAATATCATCCTATCGTTATAACATTGTTATATCATTTCAAAGCATGTCTATATGCCATACTGTTATAAGCAGTTAATGATCTATAGATAGATCATTGGATGTTACTATCAAAAATTGTTTTTTCGTCTTAGAACATTGAAAAATCTTCCGAGAATGGCAAAATGCTTGGCTACTTTGTTGCTTACCGTTGCATTACATCAGACGAAACAAGAGACTGCAATGATCCGGTAAAGAAGAATTTGACCGTAACAGGATACCCTAAAGCAACAATAAAGATTAGTCAACTGTACTCATGGATGAAGTATGGTATAACGTTACAAGCCTATAACAAAGCTGGAGCCAGTAAGCGGAGTAATGAGATAACTAACACCACGAAAGAAGACAGTGAGTTTATTTTGTAGAGTTGTTGTTAGTGTTTAGAACCATAGTGGCTTAGGTTGGTGTACCCAATCCCCTTCAGCTCATAATTACGCATTTCTCTTATATATCTAAGAAGTTCCTCTTACTTTTTTAATTAGTTTGAGATATTTTGAACTCTAGTCAAAAAGAGGCGATGACAGCAACAGCAGCTTTCTTGAAAGAAGAACAGGAATTTAGAAACTTGAAGCACTGTAAATCTTTTTCACATTTCTTGAAAAAGTAACCCCTTTTTTAAACATAACCCCCTAAAAAAACAGCATTTAATGATTTAGATTTGGGTACTATTAGTTTTTTTATACTTTGTACATACTTTTACATATTTTTTGTGACATTTTATAAAAACATTGTCAGAGGCTAAAAAGTTTACATTTATGAGTTTACAAAATTAATGATTGCTTATTCAAACATCATGCTCTTTTTTTCTCTTTCTAATTTTTGGATATTCTTTATCCTAGAGCCCTCTGCACCTCCTAATAACATTGCTGTTGCTGTCAGTGGATCTAGAGGCTTGAAAATAACGTGGAACCCACTAGCGAAGAACGATACGAACGGTATAATAACTCGTTATCATGTTGTTTTGGAATTCACGAGAAGAGGAGTGAAAGAAAACCGTGAACGATTCACCGCTGACACCAATTTAAATCTCGATACGCTATATCCGTATACCATTTATACCGTCACTGTGGCTGCTGAGAACTCTGCTGGAATTGGAAAATACAGCAACGGATTGCAAAATCGCACCGAGCAAGATGGTGGGTATTGTTATTACAGATGTGTATATGCTTCTGTTATAAATAAGGCAAGAGGGAACCATGGCTTGAAAACATTTCTGCTATATATGCTACATCATATATACTACAGTATGTCTGATGATTGCGAGAGTATGAAACTTTAAGTTGCAGAGAGCCAGTCTCCTTTCTTGTTTTTCATCTATACTACGTCATATTTTTACATCAATTTTTAAACGAAACACTTTTAATGCTACATCATAGCTTATAGAAGGAAATGCTTAGGGAGCTATTATTCCATCTTTTGTGCAAGTTTTTCTATATTGATAGTACTAAGATAGTACTTTGTTAATATTACATGGCTTTGAAGAAGGATTTAATCCGAAACACAAATTAATGCCCCGCCGTGGATAAGTCTGGAGTTGTGAACACATCAAGGTTACTGTGCTAACTTATTGTCCTGGTTTAGGACAGTGGTTAGCGCGCTCTCATATGTCCGTCAAAACCCGGGTTCGAGACCCAGTGGAGGCGTATGTCAATTGCAGTTACCTGCTTTGGCATAATTTTGATAGTACTAAGTGTATTGTTTTACCATTGTTCAGCCAAGAAGGTTGAACGAATAAACCTAAATGTATCTTCTGGTTCCGTATCGAAACATGTTTGTTGTTTATGATTATAATGTTTACCACCATATTTACCAGAAAGGAGTGGGCGTGTCTCCTATCCCTGGCCTTTGAGTCACTTACACTAAACTCGAAACCTTTTCCTGAGTGCTATGCAGAGAGTTAGTTATTGTAATTGTTGTGTTTTATTAATTCTCCATATTGGGAATTAGGTTAAGGGCCATCTTGGTCTAAACAGAGAGGCATGGATCAACATTTTCAAAGTCTATGATATGAATCAGCCAGGGCTCGAACCCACGACTTCCCGGCACATTATTGAGGACTCCACCACTAAACCAATGCTTGGTTAAGATTTAGTTTGGTTTGTCATTTGCAGCCATTGGTAAACATTTTAGGAGGGACTGTATACCTTGTCTTTCGGAGGTACTTCAATAAACTTTTGTACTGGATTGGTATGGGTGGGCTTTTCGAATCAAAATAACTCTAAATACGGGTTTCCTAGCTTTTTGTCAAGCAAAAGGGTCAATTTTTTAAAATTGCCAGATAAATGTGTAAAGGGCTATCAAAATCAACCAAATACTAATGGGCCAAAATTAGTTGATACTCATACAAATGGGGTACATGATACTTGAAATGCGGTCATGCAAATGGGTCCATTCGTGAAATTCCAGATTCACGTGTACAAATATTCATATCATTGCCCCCCCCCCCCCTGCACTAACTATTGATCTAGTTATGATACTGCTCATTGATATAAATCTATAATTTACTCCGTAGCTCCATCAGCACCTTCGATAACCGATGCCTTGCCCAAAGGAACCACGGAAGTGCTTATTAAATGGAACCCTCCACAAGATATGAACGGTATTATAACGAAGTACGAGCTATGCTATTACCTCGCATCAGCCTCAAACTGCACTATTCGTGTTCTTCCCTCTAATCAGACAGAAGCACTGGCAAGAAACTTAGAAACGCATGTGAACTATACTTTCAAGGTATGCTAGAGAAATTTATTTCTTCTTGTTGAAGTATTTGATCGGTATAAAACTTGTACAAGATACCGAGGTAGTCGCGGTTTCAGGTAGGGACCATGTCGAGAGGGGTTATATGGTGTAGAAACATCGAATTCAGTAAAACAAAGGTGTTTGGCCCCAGGCCCCGCAGTTGCTAAAACCGACACTGTTTAAAGGAGAATTAGAAATATCAATAGACTTAAGCTTTATGCCTGAAACTCCCTAAGTAGTGTAACTATGTGTGCAACTCTTTTTCAGCCTATTCTAAGTTTGTCAGATTGGTTTCCAAAGCCTAGAAATTGCAAAAATTGTATGAAAGGAAATGAACCAGCATAAGGGTATGGCCTAAATGCCAAAATTAGCTGACACCATTGACGAAGATGCTTCTGACTGAAGATTAGTCAGAAGTTGTGAGTCAAAGTCTTGCTCAGGTCATATACTATTCTCTCAAATCATCCCGATTGATTTTCTAGATTCTGCGTTTTCTTCACTTAAAGTGTTTCTAGAGGCAACTCTGTCTATTGCAAGGCCAATTGCGCTCTGTTGGCATTTCAAGATAAGCACTTTTTCAACGCCGTATTTATGATAAGTAAATTTGTTTTTTAAGATAAGAGCATTTACAATAAAAGCTGGAAATTGGAGTGATATCGTAATTCAAAAGACAGAGATAGGAGGTAAGTTGAGCATTGATTAGAAGTTTAGTCCTTGGTCTTTTGTTGTTGCTTTTTAAGACTGCCAGTCAACATCGATGCTTTGCGATCACAACCAAGATTTTCTGCACAGCGGAAATCACGTATTGTTGATTTTCAGCATTGCAATCATGCACATTTGTGAATAAATCTTGAAATGGACGACAATAAAGGACAGAATGATTTGGAACATGGTGAAACATTGTGTGACCTCAAATGATTTTATCACATTTGTCTTCAAAATGTGAAATGCAATAGAGATAATGAAAAAGTTAAGCAATTTAAAAGCTTTGATCCTGACTGAGAGTATTTAAGTCAAGGCATTCAAGCTCGGGTTCCCTTTTTTTCTGATTCTCAACACAACTCGATACTTTCTCTATTTGTTAAATTCCCTTAAGAGATATTGGATACATTGGTCATTGGTGGAAGAGAGGGGAATCAAGAGTGTCCTACCACCATATGTGTCCTGGTTAAGCTATATTACAATTGTTGTGTTCCTTGTCTCGGGTTGTGCGCGTTGAAGTTAACTTTTCTTGTGGCATATTTCATGATTAACCTCTCGATTTTGTTTCCAATTCAAGATTGCTAATTACGCTACACCATCTGGCACCGGGCTCAAAAATCGATCTGATTTATCTTAGTGTCCTAGAAAATGTATATTTTCTTAACTTAAAGAATATTAAACGTAATTTCACATTTCATTATCAGGTAAGTAATATTATTGAATGATCTGAAATTTAACTTGAGGTATTTCAGGCTACAGTAACCCAATCACAAGAATATATACAAGAGAATGTTAAGTAGAATGAACACATTAAAGAACAGACATGTTCTTCTGTGAATCCGAGTTTCGTGTTTACGCACTCATAGTCTGTCTGATGAGTGCGTAAGCACGAAACTCAGAGTCACAGAAGATCACGTCTGTTCTTTAATGTGTTCATTCTACTTCATGATTGCTCTATACTCAGGTATATCGAGCACTATAGCCAGGATAGGCACTCTGTTCTCGAGTTAGATACAAGAGAATGTATTTGCACGTTTTACACCATGCTTATTGAATTTATGAGAGCCACTATCTTTTATGAAATCATTTACTGATCGATTTTCCTCTTTATTCTTTTCCTCTTAATGTTTTAAATTTCTACTGTATTTTTATTGGCAATGTACTCATGTTAGATTCGTTAGCTATTAAGAGAGTCTTAATTTCCGTTTTGTAGTTCCTACTGCACCCCTCAACCCCCAAATATCTGATATACAATCAACTTCACTGAGACTTTCTTGGACAAAGCCTGAAAAACCAAGAGGAATTCTTATCTCGTATAAGGTAACATTCTAATATATTCTTAGAAAAATGAAAATCAGTATTTTCAATAGATCTAAGTTTTTTTCAATATTATTTCTCATAACATGGTTATTTATGTATAAACTATCAGGTCTGTGTTTCTTAAATCAATCGTTTATCATTTTTTCAAACATTGAAATCAATTATTTTGGAACAATAACATCTTGTTGATTTGAAAGTTGGTAAAAACCCATGCACACTGAGTACTCAAGTAAGAAACGAAGTGCGCATGTGCAACCACCAACACTTAATTTCTCCTAGAAAAGTCGTTGTTCATATCCAAAACAAATATGTGGCCACTGCTGTACCACCCATCTGAAGAAATTAGTGATACAGTAAAAACCCGCAGCTAAGAAGCTACATTTTAGGAGTTTGCCTAAACACCTTCTCAACTAAACGGTAGTTAACAGCAGTAAAAAGGATGGTTTATGGTTTTTTTTGGTTGAAGAGAATCAGGATTTGGAAAATCAATCGAGATAATTTGTGAGAAAGAAAATCACCTGAGTAGGACTCGAACCCACGACCTCTAGATTTGTACCCTAGAACGCAGCAATGGTAGCGTTCCAGAGTACAAATCTAGAGGTCGTGGGTTCGAGTCCTACTCGGGCCTTTTTCATTCTCACAAATTATCTCGATTGTTTTTTAGGTCTTTGGACACTTCTTAAATACCATTATTATTATTGTAAAATTAACAACCTTAAAACTTTAAATTTTTAATTTTTGCATTTCAACTGCGGTCAAAATTTGAAAATCTTAGGCTCTTAATTTTCAGGTCTTTCATGATTATAAAGTGTCTTGTAAAAATTTTGAAATGTTCTTTTGTCTCTTTTAGATCAAACTGACAGGGCGGAAATTATACAATTCTTCATTTCTCCATTCGTCGATAGTCGAGGGTAGCTGTAATGATCCTTGCACATCACGGCTACTGTCAGGTTTGGTACCAGGAACGAGTTACACTTTTTCGGTTGCTGTTGCCACCTCTGCTGATCTAGGACCTTATAGTGTTGAGGTTTCAGGCATCACCCTTGTAGCTGGTAAATAATTTGATTTTAAACGAATTTGAAATATTTTTAACTTAAACAGGCAAAAATTTCTATTACTATATGATCTTCATCTCCTTAGCTTTGTAAGATCTTTTAGCATATTTTAATTAAGATGTTGGATCCATCGTGAATTTAAGATTGCTTTTTTCATTCCCACCCTAGGAAATGTCTGTGCAGCACTGTGGGTGGATATTGAGTACTGTGAAGGGAAACGACTAGAAATTTCAGTATTATTTCCCTAGTTCATTTGGTTTACTTCAACGGTACTGAATACCCTCCATAGTACTGATGATATCCCCCGAAGTACTGAATGGTATCCCCCACAATACTGATCGAATCCCCCTTTACTGATGGTATCACTGCATTGAACATCTTCCTAAGTACCGATAGCATCCTAATGTAGTACTAATGGTATCCTCCGGCAGCGCTGATGGTATTCTCCTAAAGTACTGAACATCCTTCACAGTACTGAGTACTGAACATCTTCAACAGTATTGAACATCCTCCACAGTACTGAACATCCTCCCACCGTACTGAATATCCTCCCAAAGTACTGAAAAACCCTTCACAATACTGAACATCTTCAACAGTATTGAATACCCTCCACAGTACTGAAAATCCTTTCACCGTACTGAATATCCTCCCAAAGTACTGAACAACCCTTCACAATACTGAACATCTTCAATAGTATTGAATACCCTCCACAGTACTGAACATCATCCCACCGTACTGAATATCCTCCCAAAGTACTGAACAACCCTTCACAATACTGAACATCTTCAACAGTATTCAATACCCTTCGAAGTACTGCAGAAATATTATGTAGTATGATTTCCAGATTCATTCTATGCTCACTTTTAGAGATAAGTCGAAAAAAGTTGACAAAAAGTGAGATCGTAAACACCTGCCTTCATACTTTTATCATCATACAATTTAATGATATTTTTCCTCCGAAGGTCCTCCAAAGCCGATGTTCAATGTAATCAGTTCATTTAAAGAAGGTGGAACGGAGAGAAATATCACGATTAATTCCGTTAGCAACGTAAATGGCCCAATCATGTAAGATTTTTTCGTTTTCTAATGATCTTTCGACTAATCTTGCTGACATGTAAATATTTGAATCGATTTGTGAGAATGAAAAATGACCCGGGTAGGTTTGGAAGCCAGCATCCTTCCTCTCTTGGTTTTATCTAATGTTAGGTATTACCTTTTATGCAGATTTCAGACATTTAGTGCAACAAATTTTAGGCATCATAGAAGTTTTTAACTAGTTTAATTTGTTTTTAATTCACTAAATCATCTTTTTAATCTTTAGCTCGTACCAAGTCATCGTCGAGAGAATTACAGGCAGCGGGTCTAGTCCAATGATCAATTTCCCAGAACTTCTACTAAAGACGGAAGCGGAAGAAAAGAGCCTGAATTATTATCTGGCAAAATCAACCCTTCCAAATCTAACACCTTTCTTGTTACGATTCAAGCCTGGAATTTCCTATGTTGAAGCGTTTGGATCTGATCTGGAGACGCCTGGCAATTATTACTTGCACTTCCGAGCTGTTACGCAAGCTTATCTCAAACCAAGGGTAAAACTTTTTTCTTAACCTGTGCAGAAAGAGGGAAATAGAATTCCTTTGACTATAGCCATTAGAGAGGTGGTCTGGAAATTTAAACAATAGCCATTTTATTCACTATTTTATCAGCAAGTAAATTTTAAAAGCAAAATGAAAGTGGAAACTAACATGAGAAAACAATGAAAAATTACATCAAGTCACGTGACTGATTTTCTAGCCAGGCAAAAAAAGGGTTGATGCTAAAAAAGGAAACAATGATGACTGAATCATAACATAAAACAACTTTTTTAAATCTGGTAGCAAACCTCCAAAATGGATCGAAGAAACATTGCCAATTCATGCCTAAATATAAAGGGTTGTATTCCCTGTCAACAATTTCCTGCCCAGAGGGGTACATCATCTCATTTCCTTGTATTTTTCAATAACCCTCAGCTAGTTGAAGTTTGCATTAATTGGTAGATAGATGAATTTTCATCCTGAAATTTTAAAAAAGTTTCCAGACTATCTTTCTCCAATGACTATTTTTCCCCTTCCCTATACATTTTTTCTCTGTTGGAGTCACTTGCATTGTATATTACAAGCTAGACCATTTTCAACATCTTCAACTCTGAAAACTGATAGAAATAACATGAATCCAAGGTAATTCTGAATATTATTTGAATCAGTAAGGTAAGTTGTTCTAACTGTAATGTTGAACTTTAAATTTTTTTAGCTTTTATGACCTCAAATAGCAACTCACAATTCAAATCAACTCAGCACATTTCTAATAGAAATTCATAAGAATTGACTAAATTAAAAAATGAACTATGCTTCTCAAACGTTTCGATTTCATCTTCACCAGTAAAGTATCAAAATAAGCACTTTCTAATCGCCTATTAAGATTGTTTAGATCAACAAAACAGAGGGTACCTTAAAATCAAATAACAAACTCAAATTGTTGTATAACATAGGCTAATTAAGGTACTCTATAAGATGAGGCAAGTTTACGTACAAGTTAAGGTGCTTTATTTGTACATTTTTGATTGCTGTTAGTGCTGGGTTCTCTGACAAGGACATTTGCCACTATGATGTAAATAGAATCGACCTTTTACTTGATGGAGTTTCAAAACAATATTAGTTTTGATAAAATTATCCCAAAGACCCGTCTATATGTTTTTGTATCTATTTGATTTTGGGATCTTACTGTACTTTATTTGACCATTATATTACTAATATGACTAAAATATCACGTTTTTATTTTGCAGTCAAAAAAAGTATATGGTGAAGCCTCCGTCTATAAATTAGGTAAGATTTTATAGATATTGTCGAGATATGTAATTAAGACATTGTATTTTAATTTTTTTACGGTTTATATATTTTTGGTTTATGTTTTACCTAGTTTGTTTGGCTGACGACATACTTATTTAGAAGTTATTGTTTGAAAGGAAATGAAATGTTTATGAGAAATGTATAACTTCAAGATATGTTGAAATCATCTGATCAATCATGTTCTTCTGACAACAACAGCTTTATGAATGAGTATATCATTTTATGTTTTCTTCTTCATCTTCTCGTCCAATGAGTTGAAATCTTTCTTTACCTTTGCAGAGCGGAAATTCATGAACAAACTCCCAGAGCCTGCAAGCAAAGACATTAGTGCATATACAATACAGCTTCAGCTCACGATAGCCTTGCCTAAAGCTTTCACACCTTCGTAAGTTAAACTTCTTACATTCCAAATTAAATTGAAGTGTTTTAATCTGGTATTCTTTATCACACATATTTTCTTTGTCTTAGAAGGAGATATTTGCGAAAAGCACGATTTATGAATTTTTTTCAATATGATCTTCCTTCAGGCTTGCTCGTTGCTTTTCGTGTAATATTGTTACTGATATTTTGCATTTATTCATCTGAAGTGTAAACTACACGACTTTGTTTCGCCAAAATTTCACTAAAACTTTCTGTCATCCCAAAATGATTATAACATGTTCCAGAAGTTCTGCTGCTTTTTGCAGCTCAGCAATAATTCTTCAACATGCACCATGACTACCTTTGGTCTACTTTCGGCCATTCATATGCATGTGAGCTTAATTATAGAAGGAAGGAATCAAACTCACAACACCTTGGTTAGAAACCAAGTAACTTTGGGATTGAGCTACACAGAACGAAAGACGAGGCGGGGAAGGAGCCGAGTTTATCTATTTGGTGTTGGTGTGATGATATATGATTGATGTTTCATTTCTTGGCTGAAATCATTTACTTATAGAACGGATAAGGGCAGTTCTGTCGAACACAGGAATGCCTATTAGTAGAAGAGAATAAGTTTTGAGGGTAATGCAATGGTAGGAATCGAACCCACGAGCTCTTGTTTAGAAACTAAGTTCAGACTAGGAAGGATTCGAGTTTATGTAGTTGATGTGATGAATTACCATTGATTTCTCATAACTTAACTGAGAGCCTTGATATATACAACAGATAAGGACACTTCTGTTGAACACAGGAATGCCTATTAGCAGCAGAGAATAAGCATTGACGATAATGTAGGTGGCAGGAATCGATCTCACAATCCCTTGGTTAGAAACCGAGTTAGTGCGGGGAAGGAGCCGAGTTTATCCTGTTATTGTGATAAATTTTTCTTGATATTTCATTTCTCAACTGAGTACCTTGACTTGAAAACTCTCAATTGAGAAATGAAAAATTAATAATAGTTCATTCAGGGGTGTGCTGGTAGTAAAAAAGGGGTTAGGGAAAATTACGTTTAGGGCCCAATCAGATGTGGTGCAATAGAGATAGAAGGGCCCACAAATAAGCAGGGGGGCTCGGTATTCCGGTGGGCCAGCACGCCCTTCAAAATAGTTTTAAAACTCATGAGCTTATGATTTTTTGAAGGTATTATTACGTAATCGCGATTGAGCTGGTCTCGGGAACATCGCCTCAGGACCCCTCCACATACCAACCACAAGATCTAAAGAAATACGACCCAGTAACGACCAAACCTGGAACGCCATACATTGCCGCTGTAATTTCTTCAAGTGACTTCAGTAAAAGTAAACAGTTTATACTCGGTGATGGAAAAACGACTTCCACCTCAAGTTCACGAAGAAAAAGACAGGCTAGGGCAGTGAAGGATGAATATGTGAACTCAGCACTCAAAGCTGATAAAGTTTATTCAGTTTTTATACGTGCGGTGTCAGCTTCGGTAAGTGATGTGTTTGTTCATATTAGTTTCTGCTGTTTTAACCATTATTATCAGTGCCCAAACACGTACCATGAGAACGAAATACTGTTATATCCTCGAATAAGCCCTCGCATAGAATTTATTTTTGCAAATAAGCCCTCCCCTTGATAGAAGCATGACTGTAGAATAACAAGTTATTTCGGAAAAGTCCATACAGGACATAGCTAAACAAAATTACCAGCTTTACTTTAAGATAAAATAGGAAATAGAAAGGTAGTGCGACCCTGATCCTTCCTCTCGATGTGACCACACCTCGTGACTTCTTTTGCCTTTACGTCTTGAGTTACAGGGAGCTGGCAAATTCTCTTCTCACACTTTATTTTTTGATAGGTATGAAGGTGGGTTTGAACACATGACTCTTTGAACAAGAGTTGAGTGAGCCAAACAATCGGCTATCCCTGCCACATAATAATGATAAGGAAATATATTGTCCTTATAATTTTTTTATTCCTTTTTAGTCAACGTATTATTCGACACCGTGGACGTCTGAGTTGAGGACAAAAGTGGCTCCTAAAACGACCACCGAATCTTCAGGTACGTTAACTTTCATCATTTATCGAATATACCAGCTTTGTCGAGAACTAAATCTCACACAGTAGAAGTGCATCTGGTTTTCCACATAATGCATGTTTTCTGCAATCTCAAGGCTAACCTCCTTGCAAGCAAATCTCACAGAGCGTCAGGAAACGGTGAATAGTGTTAGCCATCGATTAATGATGTTAAGGGATTTACCTCGCCTCTTAAACCCGGCATGAAATTCCCATATAAACAGTGCTTCAAATTTAATTCGCCTGCCAGTCCGGGTCTGGCAGGTTAAGTAATTTTCCCCATGTAAATAGGCCTTAAGAGAGCAGTGTCAGGCTAGATAGTTCATTCATATGCGATGCCTAGCAGATAGAACAATACCTTAGACGTTTGACTTTGTGGATTGCATGTGGACTATCTACTCGATAGCTTTTATGCATTTTTATATTTTGATCTCCCTGATAATCCCTACCTTGGTAGATGTGGAACTCCCTATTTTGCTCAGTCTGGAGGTCTTGTGCTGTCTGCTAGGTAGCCTATCTTGCGAGCATGCAATTGCAATTTCGCTGTATACTGTATCAGAGTATTTTCTGACTGCCTTTCAGACTATAAATCTGAGTTTCCTTATTTGTTTCATTCTAGAGACGAAATGATGAAATTTTTGATTGTTTTTAGGTCAGGGAGGTGCAATTGCTGCTGGTGTCACTGTCTCACTTTTAGTTGTAATTGCTGGAGTTGCTTTGGGATTTTATTTCAGAAGGTAGGCTGTATGATATTTAGTTTTAAATTCAAAATAGTTGATAATTGACAGAAAATAGTTAATGGATTCTAAACTCTTTTATTCCTTATAATCAAAAATAGAATTGTTCATAATATTTGACATGATAGTCACCACTTATCATGACAAGCCTTTGATATTTAGCGGGGCAACGTTTCGGGAGAGATCCGTCTCCCATCATCGGGCAATGAGAAATGTGGTTTCATCCCTATTTATTGAAACCACATTTCTCATTGCCCGATGATGGGAGACGGATCTCTCCCGAAACGTTGCCCCGCTAAATATCAAAGGCTTGTCATGATAAGTGGTGACTATCATGTCAAATATTGTGTCAGAAACAGCCTTGATAAGACCAAATGTATTTACTCAGAATTTTTCATATTGTTCAATGTCTAGAAAACATAACGGTTCTACGGTTGCAAACTGGGGAAAGCTTTTTCTTTTTGAAGAAGGTTTGGATATCATTTCCTAAAATACTTGGAGCAAAACACTCAGATGTTATAAGAATTGATTGAGGAAGATTTGAAATTTTTGTTAAGTTAGATCACCATGAGATAGACACAAAATTTGGGTCTAAGTTGTATATATATATATTTCTTTTCTATTCAAAATAAAATACTACAACAGAATCAATAAACATAAACTACCCTACATTACAAAGAAAAGACGTACCAGGAGGTTTTATATTTGAAAAACAGCTCAAGAATACTCCTATTCTAAACTTTACATAAAACTATTCTAACAATGCAATCAATGATTGAACTCTAAAATATAAGTAAATTCAATGATTAACAGAAGGAATAAATTAATGATTAACAGAATGAGATGAAAGATTCTTTCACAGAACGTAGATATCAGAGGAAAGGATGGGAGAGAAAATGTAGTAGAGGGATCCTCTGATCGAGTTGCTGAGAACACGCGGTTATTATGCATTGTTACAAAAGCCAGCCTCGTACCAAATATGGAATAAAATGAATCCGATAGGCTATGATAGGTTAGATAACGATAACCTAGATAATAGGCCCATCCAAATTTACATATGAAAAGCTGACAGCAATTGAAAATCCGTTTTCATTAATTATATGGCCGCACCGTTCAGAAGCCCTAATTTTACTAATAAAGGAAAGTGTGTTTTAAGGCTAAAAACCCAAAAGGCACAATGTTTTCCTCGCAAAATTGTTTCCCTTGAAGTAAAAGAATAATTACGCTTTTGCAGGAGAAGGCTGATGTATGGAAAACCAACAGAAAGCACTGAATACTTGGATGAGATAGAAGTAAAAGATTTGAAAAGACCAAAGCTGCCCCCGACACCAGAAGCTGCATTCGCAACTACAGAGGGTAAGCTGAATTCTAAAATCCAAATCTGGGTAAACTGTGATAAGTGCGTGAGCCCTTGCTTAACATGCTAGCCTGTGAATGGCATCAAAAGGCTTTATTTTTACGAGGGGTACAGTATCATGCACTACTTTTCTATATATAGTAATAAATGAGTTCCTAACATATCTAAGGCTCCTATTTGTGAGCGAGTCAACTTGTGTTTTACGAGCTAACCTTGGAAAGGCCACAAGAGGCCTTATTTCTAAAGGGGCAGGCTATAGCATGCACCATATCAATTCATATAGTAGTAAATGAGGTTCCAGTATGTTTGAAGCTCCAATTTGTGTGTGAGTGAGTTTATGTTTAACGTGCTAGCCTACGAAGAGCCTTATTTCCAGAAGAGGCTTGGTAGCATACAATACATCTCTACATAGAATATAAATGAGGCTTATGTTAAGTACTCCCATTTGTGCAACTGAATTTGATATTTGAAAATGGCTGTCCACTAGACAACCGTTAAAGTCAGGTCCAATGGTTATAAAACAAAATGCTTCAAACTACTAATAACTACTAAAAATAGTACTGCAGTAGAATCCCGATAACTCGAACAAGCAAGGGACGATCAAAATAGTTTGAGTTAACGAATGTTCGAGTTATCGAGGCTCTTTATAACATGAATAAGGCTCATGGGGAATGCCAAATCTGTTCGAGTTAGCGAGAGTTCGAGTTATCGCATGTTCGAGTTATCGGGATTCTACTGTACTTCTTTTATATGAAGTGATATGGTTAAGCCCTCATGCGCCAACTGGAAACAAGCCCTTGCCTAACAAACTAAATTAGACAAACTAAATTAGACAAACTCGTTAAATAGAAACTCACTGATTTTAACTTGAGAGTAGCTAAATCAACCAATTAACTGATATTATTACTCCTAATTTCCATAGTTATTCTGTTTCAGTTGATGGAGTTCCGTACGAACCTGTAAACTTGAAAATCACGAAAAATCCTGCCTATCCTTCTTTTCCCGCCAAAAATATCGTGCAAGTCTTTAGGCGTAAATGTGCTCTTGAGGACGCTGGTTTTAAAGAAGAGTTTGAGGTAAAATATCACATCATTTCCTACAGACCTGCCAAGTTCGAGATAACCAAAATGTTTTGATTTTGAGATTAATACCTGACTGGATATCATCTGGATATGTTAGATATCAGAAAAATCATAATCCTCAGTGACAGAACCTCTGTTTTCTTGCCATGCTCTTCATCTGGTAGGTTGGCTGATTAGGGTAAAATGGTAGCAGTCTGTTATCTTCTTTTTGGATGAAGAAAGATAACTTTTGTCACAAATATTCCTAAAAAATCTAACTTAAATTCGTGTAATGTAGTTTTGCTACTAAAACTCTCAATTCAGCAAGCTGTTAACTCAGCTTGCCTCTCTTTTCTTGCCTTTAACATGTATTTTTTCATGCAGATGTATTGAATTTTCTAAAATGCAATGTTATTCAAATTTCAGAGTTTGCCTCAAGGACAGTTGTTTACTTGGAACATCGGATGTCAAATAGATAATAAACCAAGAAATCGCTTTGCAAACATCATTGCCTGTAAGTTTCTTCAAAGTAAAAGTAATTTGTTCGTGTTGTACCTATTATTAGATAAAGCAAATAAGAACATAATATATAATCCCGTATTGTAAAAGATGTATAAAATACTTAAAACCTAGCTTTTGTTTACATCTGATATTAATACGGTACTTTATACATATATAAGAAGGAATTTTTACATTACCATCTGTTCATATTTGTAACCCTCTGGTTTCCAGGCTTCAGGATACGATGGATGAATTCTGACCCATAAACAGGGGATCAATATTGGATATTGCCGTATTTTGAAATTAGTTTTTTTCATTCTAGATGATTACAGTAGAGTCAAGCTTGTGAACTCTCAAGATGAATCTGACTATATCAATGCAAGCTATGTTGTTGTAAGTAGCAAGTTTATGTTTTATGTTCATCCCAGCTTTGAGGTAGGAAGTTTACTTGAAGACACTTTGAAGTAGGAAGATATGTATACTGGATGCAAATGGAATTCCAATATAGCATCTTATAAGGCAATTTATAAAATTATTTTTTAAATTTCAAGCCTATTATTTCAGAATTTTGTTTGTGGAGCCTGGAAATAAGGATATCTAGGCTTGATGTTGCAGATTATGTTTGTTCCAGGGACTAGTGTATTTTATTCTAAGAACTAAAAATAGTATAGGTAGGAGAGGGTAATATGTTCATAGTCATAAGCACATTGGGTTTGAGCTATCATTGACTGGAGGAAGACAAGGAAACAATCATGAATCGAGAGAGTGATCTCAATGCTTATACGAAATTACTCCTTATCAGGTAAGTATATATACGTCTAAAGAAGTATCCAGGAAATTTCTATACCCATTTTGTAAAAAACAACACTTGGGTAATTATCTGTTTTTATTGTTAATTTTCTCATGTTATTTAGTATAGCAAATGCGAGGAAATTTATTTTCATGGGAGTTTTTTATCTGGAGGAAGGTTTATTTACTATTTTTCTGGACTCTGAGAATATTCGAATTAAAACAGGTCACAACTAATATCTATTCCCTATTGCAGGATTATAATGGTAGACCAAGATACATTGCAAGCCAAGGTAATTCAGATTAACCTTTTCACTTCCTTTCTCTAATACAAACTGTCACTTTTTCTCTTCGTTCCGTTCTGATGAAAATAAAAACAAGGGTATAATTAATGGTAGAATTGTGAAGTGTAATGAGCTATAAAGAAGCAAGTGATTAGGTAACTAAATCAAAATGATGTCCGATTTACAAAGATCATAATCTTAACCATTTATCAATCGAGCAGCGTCTATCAAACGGTTACCCTTGATAACAACCACCAACAACTGACAACTGACCATTGAACGTTACTAGCGGAATGATAAAAGGATTCTTGGTGCGAGTATTAAGCTCCTCTAGGTACGTGTCATAAGCTCCTCAGAATGTTTGACAAGAATAGCCTTTGTTTGCCTCACTAATTCTAAGATTTTCGTTTTGTTCATAGCTCCAGTGGTGAAAACTGTACCTAACTTCTGGACGATGATTTGGGAGCAAGAAATTCCTGCCATTGTGATGCTTACTAAGTGTGTAGAGGGGAACAAGGTCAGTACCGTACAAACCTCCATTGAAATAAAATAGGATTTGCCTTTATTGATCTTATTCTCGCTTGGTTTATACCCAATAGATCATGGGTTCTAGCCCTTGCTTCTGTATTTACATTACTATCATTATTACTGCTGTTAACTACAATCAATTTGAGAACATTTTTAGGCTACCTCCTAGAAATTTAGGTTCAGTATAGCCAGAAAAATCGGAAACATAATGAAACGAACACATAGATTACTTAAGCTTTTCGGCTTATACTCAACAGAGTAATACGTCAGAAAGAGAACGAAACAGAAACCTTACTGATTTGTATAACCAAATGTGGATCGAAATAGGCCAATCAGAAAAGAGGTGAATGATTGGTATGGTGTAGGGAACCCAATCAACACTCAAGATACAAGTTAGGTTTCTGTTTCGTTCTCTTTCTGACGTATTACTCTGTTGAGTGTCAGACGAAAAGCTTAAGTAAGCTATGTGTTCGTTTCACTATGTTTCCGATATTTCTTGCTATACTGAAGTCCTTTACCATCCAAAGACTGTTCAAATTTAGGTTCCTAGTTGCAGGTTTTAACTGTATATGTCGATTTAAGTAATCCAGTTTTGGGGTGGTTTCAAATTCATAAACCGTCTAATAAAAAGCACTAACCAATACACAGCTATAATATGTAATATGTTTTTAGCACTTCTTACAAAAACTTCGATTTAAAAAATTTTCTCAATTTTTGCAAGAATTTTCCTCCAAACTAGGTTTGTAGGTTTGCAGTGTCTTTACAGGTCTGCTACTCCCAGCCTCAGTTTCAATTTGATTTGTTGTTTTTTAGAGAAAATCGGAAGAGTACTGGCCAACGTCTGGCTCTGAGCAGTATGGAAACATTAAAGTTTCCTTCCTAGGGGCAGAAGAATTCCCAGAATATACAATTGCTACTATGGAGTTGGAATTTGTACGTTCATGTTTTACTTTGCTTCATTATTAGAGTATTTTGGGCCTTAGGAGCTGTTTATATGAACTTAATCATGCATCCCAGGTAAAAAGCAAAGAACTGGGATGATATCAGCATGCGTTTATATGTACAATTTCATCCCAACCTTCAGCTTTATCAGCAAGGTATTTTATTGTAGGGGATGCAAGAGGAATTTAGTGTAAGTAAGTCATATGTGTTAGGAGAGAATTTGAATTTGCCAGCTCCCTGTTACTCCATGCAAAAAAGGCAAAAGGAGCTGCAAGGTGTGGTCACATCGAGAGGAAGGACCAGAGTCATGCATCTCGATTAGCTTACCTATTCAGTAGGCCCTTTATTACTTAACCAGTACCTTAGGAAGATGGCAAGCGTATTTCTGTATCAAGTTTCAATTCAATGCTTCGATTAGTCTACCTTTTCAGTTAGCCCTTTGTGGTTTGCACTTAAACTTATATCTTACGAAGATAGTAAGCGTATTTGCCTAACAACTATCAATGCACTGCTTCGATTAGTCTACCTATTCAGTGGGCTCTTTGTGCTTTGCGCATAAACCCATACCTTACAAAGATAATTAGCATATTTGCCTATCAATCAACTACCAAGCCCTCAAATCATTATGAGATAAGTTTACTGATAATGATTACATCGAAACGTTGAAAAAGGCACTGTCAAAAGCAGCTTTCGAAACACACTGTACTTTGTATTGTGATAATTTGTAAGAATTAAGAATGACATGAGCAGGACTCGAACCGACGACCATTGGCTTTTCGCATCATTGATCTACCAACAAATTCTCACATATTATTTCAATGGATTTTTCGAATCGTGTTTCTTCCCAACCATATTTTCTATAGGACTTGGCAATTTATCAAAAAACTTTTTCAATTATTTTTTAGGGAAAGTCAAGAAGGACATTCAAGCATTTTCACTACCTAACATGGCCTGACCATGGCGTACCAACCTACCCTACTGCTCTACTCAGTTTCAGAAGAAGACTTCGACAAGCTTTCCCCTTCGATTCGCAGACTGAAAAACCAATAGTGGTTCACTGCAGGTCAGGGAAATTGATGTTTTATTCTTTGATTTCGCCAATTTTTGTCCCTGTGCCAGTAGAGAAATACTTGCTATTCTCAGTTAGGCGTGCTGGCGATTTCACCAAATCAACTAAAGAAAATGACCATAATTTAAATTAATGCTGTCTGAGAACTATAATGCAAGTCTTCAGATGTGCCGAGGAACATAAAACCTTGTAGAGAAACGTGCAAACATTGGCCTAGCCATCCTCCTCAGTGGCTGTTCATTCCTCCACTCTTCTTCTCAAACAGCTGTGCCCTTGCAGCACTCTCAATGTCCTAAGCCCTGGTCATACTATGCAAACTAGCCTGTGCCAAATTTGCCCAGGCCTACTTCGTTTAGAATAGCTTTAATATTTTAGTTGCTACAGTTTTTAACTAACTTTAAAGAAAGACGAGAGTTTTACAGAATAAAAGAATTTTCAGAGATTTCCGATTGACTTTTTTTAGAACCATAGAATTTGTAAGAAAAGTTAACGAGATTTTCGACGATTGATTTTCCCCTCGATGTTTGAAATATTAGCATGTTTATGATGATATCTTAGTATCTTAATTTCGGTTTCAGTGCTGGAGTGGGGAGGACTGGAGCTTTCATTGCAATCGATACCTTGATTCACCTAATCCATAAGCAGAGGATTGTTGACGTTTTCAGTTTTGTCCGAGTACTTCGTCTGCAGCGCCCTCAAATGGTCCAAAGATGGGTATGTTCTTACTTGTCTCTTACTAAATCATACAAGTCATAATTATCATTACAATTATTATACAAATCATGATTATCCAAACAATAAAGGACTCGAATCCAATTTTGATTCAAGAGATTTTTGTGCCCGTGGGTCTTCTTGTAATCTGAGCACTTCCCATTTCGAAATGAGCAGGCCAATACAAATAAATGTCGAACTGACACAATAACCTTGGCTCGGTTTTCAACGATCTAAAGTTTGATATTGATTCTGTGCAAGTCTTTCAGCAAACCCTTGGAAATGATGATAGATCTGTGAATACTTACAATTGCAGGCTCTGTACAGAATTCGACTCCATCCTTGGCTATGTAATCACAACTGATATAAAGCTAATTTTTGGAATTTCTTCCCTTATAATATAGCCTCCAGCTTGAACTATTAATTTTCCAAAATGTATCTAATGCTATTATATTATTGCATTTATTTTAGTTTTAGTTGGTTTGAATTAGCTGATATATTTAACAGCTATTGCATTTCCCAACTTTAAAGACAGTATATTAGAAAAATCTACATTTTACCATGATCAACAGACTACCACGCTGTTGCTCTAGAACCGTTTGCTGCAAGCAGCCGAGAAGTTCGATTCGTGAAAGATTAATGTGATTCTAACATCAAATGACGGTTTTAGTCTAGAAGTATTCTTCTCCTGGAGAAGAATTCTAGATTATGCCTATTATTTCTAAATTCTCTCATTACTTGACTTCTTTGACCGGTTAAGACCGGTTAAAACCAGTTATAACACCAAAAATCATGTTTTAGCCAGGAATACTTGCTCATAAAGGCTAGACTGGCAAGAACCCAACCCTTGCAATAGGTTTACTAACCACTTTCATCTATCAACGATATGTCTGGTGTTAGTCTAAACTATGTCTGCTTTAATCACATTTCCACAGAAACAACTTCGTTAGACATCTCAGATCATTCTATCCTATGTGCTGAATAATTAACTAGCAATCTAATTGTGGTTTTAGAAAATGCTAGATTTCTTTCATTAGTCAAAATGAATGTTTATGTAAATAAAATTATTAATTGTGCTTTCAGGCCCAGTTTAAGTTTATTTACGACTGTCTCCTGGAGGCAGCTGTGTGTGGGGTCACCGAAATTTCCACTCAAGAATTCAGGCAGAGGTATAATCATCTCTCGAATGCAGATCAGAAGACTGGGAACGATGGCTTTCATAAGGAATTCGCGGTTAGTTCACCTCTCCATTTCTGATTTTCTCAGGGGTACCGTAGTTTGAGGGGAATAGGGACAGGAAGGTGAATAGGGACAAAAATGGACAAAAGATTTTGACATTGAAGATTAGGTTACAAGTTTCTGATTGTGACCCAACAATATTATGTATGATATAAAGATCAAATTGTTTCAAAATGACCCTCTTTAATTTTCGAGGTCCACAATCTTTGTTTCTTTTTTATCCCTATTCACCTTCCTGTCCCTATAAACCACAACAATGGTACTCAGTTAATAAATATAGGGGTGTGCAAGAGGGATGAGTCCTTACAATTCTGCTTCTATGTTACGTGCGAAGTTATGAAGACACAGAGCCAAGCATAGACATGCTCTTGTGACATTAACATATTAGTGACTGAAGATAATTACGAATACTAAAACTTGAATACAATCATAAACAATAGAGAGGAAAAGGAAGTCTTCATACACTCGATAACGAGGCTATGACGTACACGATGGTTACGAGACTACTTATGACGTCAAGGGTCGATAAGGAGGCTGCTGATGACGTACAAGTGAAGTAACAAGTTATTCTGTTACAGGTGCACAGGATAGGGTCCTTGGCAAGAGCCCAAAAAATTCTTTTTAGTCTTGGTTTTGACTCAACGAAATACTATTCTTATAGCTAAGTATAACAACAAAGCATTTCCCAAGAATTTTCCTTACATGAAAATGTAATTTGCTTTTTGACTTTTTGTATAAAAATCTAGGAGTATTAAGTATTCTGGGCACCCATATGCTTTCCTTCTAAACCCTTCCTCAACCCTAACCCCTACCCATTCCTTTACCCTTATATTCAACCATGATTGAATCTCTATCCCATTCTGAACCTTCCTTTAACCCCCCTTAACCCCCTTCTAAACCCTTACTAGATCGCTTGGCATGATGTTTAGCGAATTTGCGAAACCCCTTGTTTCTAATGGAAACAATCATCCGCCCTCGTATACTCATCGAAGCATCAAAGTTGTGGTTGTTGTTGTTTTTTTGCAAAAATGGGTTCGTTGAATGCAACATTATTGCAAAGTTACTAACGCAAAGCATCGACATAAAAGCATCAATACTTAAGGTGGCTATCGTAAAAGAGTCATTCTTATACTGATAACAACACCAATGATTATAGAGGAGGGTAAATGTTTTGAAATGATAGGCTGCAGTTTCTATGTGTTAATTTTCTATTTGCGGAGACTTACTCTTTTAGTGATTGTTCAATCAAATTACTAAATTTCGTTCGATTTCTTTCAGTAGCGATAGTCACTAAATATTTAATCAGATCTTGTTTGTTATTTGTTTGTTATAGCTACCTTTCATTACATTTCCGCAATTTCATATTTCTCAATTTGTACCATTATTTTTAAACACGCAATTACTAGTACTTTTTGTTTGTTTTCAAAAGTACAAATAAGTGAGAGTTTGTTGAAGAATAATGGTAAGAATTTAAGAATATTAATTTTGTTCACTTGCCCATTTCCATAATATCGATGAATAACATATTAAAACTCCTTTTTCTACTTAGTGTTTATCATTTGTTGCCACTGAAATTGAAGAAGAAGAATTTTCATCGGCCAAGCAGTCTTGCATTACTCACAAAAACAGAGATCCTACAGTTCTCCCAAGTATGTTTTCTACAATTTTTAAATGCAATGAAATCCTACAGGGGGGCACTTAGTACATAGGACTTACAGGGGGGCACTTAGTACATAGGAACTATAGGGGGGCACTTAGTACATAGGAACTATAGGGGGGTCAGTCCGACACTTTTATCAGGCATTAAAAAATATCAGAATTAACTTTCTGAAAAACCGAAAAGTATTAGTTTTCTTTTATCCTGTACCTAGAAATATCAAAAATTGTAATCAGACTTATTCGATGTACCAAGAAATATCAGAATAGCTTCGAACAAAGCTCTATCTAAAAATATCATCATGGACAATGTTGTCACCCAAAAATATTATTTTGAGCAGAAGCAAGTCATTTCTGGGTGAGCCCTTCATCCCCCCCATGTGTAGCGAATCCCTGTGGATGAAATACCATCTGATAAGAGAGGAATACTTTGAAGAAGCTTGAGTTGAAATAAATAAGTAACTTATATATAATTTACTCGTAGGAAATACACAGCGAGTCTTCTTGCCAGCAATTGAGTTCACTGAAGGATGCAACTACATTAATGCAGTATATGTTGATGTAAGTGTGTGATTACCATGACTTTCAATTTTTTGTACTCTTCCATGATTACTTCGTTTCAGAGTTGAATTCATTGATTGGGATGGCCGAATGGCTAGATCACTTGACCCTTATTCTAAGGGTCCCGAGTTCGAAACCACCTTCAGACCTGTCACTTAATGTGAGGGGAGAATTTGCCAGCTCTCTGTAATTCCAGGCCAATAGGCAAAAGGAATAACGAGTTATTGTTACATCGAGAGTAAAGACCAGGGTCGCACTGTTGCATTAGTTTACGTATTCAGTGGGCGTGTAATTATCAGGTACTTTGTTCTTTTCCATGATTACCTTGTGTCAGAGTTCAGTATCAGTATCATAATGCAATGAAATACTTTTCTATAGTCGCCTTGGTCTGCCATCAGTTAATCTAGGCCTCACTTGTTTCTCTGTATTTTTATCATTGTTTGTCTAGTTAACTGTTCGCACCCCTGGTCTCTACGTGTTTGGTTTATAATCGCATAATTCTGTGCAAACTAGTCTCTGTGTCGGTAGCAGTGACCACAGCCACCTTTATTTTATGGAATATAATCCCGTCTTTGGGTCCCTAACTGCGAAGACAGTCTTGCTTATATATTTCCCTCTACAATTAGGAAAGTATTATTTTATAGGCTATTGTATAGATGATTCTATGAGGGCCTTTTTTATCATAGAGCCTAGGACATCCCAACCCTTGCAGTGCCCCCACCAGTCAACAAAACTGTCCCTCCCTCCTAGTAAAATTCAAGTCAGTTTTTAGGATACTACGCCACTTTCGAGGGCACGAATACGATAAAATCTCCTTAGCTTCAGATCTTCTGGCTCTTCATGCATAACCATCCCTGGTCAACTTCCCATAGAGTCCCAATCTTCTCACTGGCTTTATGACGATGGGAATGTATGGGAAGTGCGATGAACTTCATCAGTGTGATACCTTATTGTTTTACTGATTAATATGTAGATGTAAATGTAGATGCTTACAGCACCCCATACTCCTTTGCCCTTCCCCCAACTTGAAAATCCTTTAAAAAGGCCCTTCTTTGTTTGATTCTATGTTATAGATGATTTCGCGTTTTACAGGGAAATGACAAGGATCAATTCATTGCCACTCAAGCTCCTTTGGAGTCTACAATTGGTGATTTTTGGCGGATGGTTGTGGATCGAGATTCAAGTACTGTTATTTCATTGGTTAATGATGACGAGGTATGTTTTTACTCATTCGGTAACTCCAACTCTACACCAAATCACAGGTAAAGCTAGAACCAATGCATCTAAACAATCTTTTTGGTTCAGGAAACCTAGTTTAAAGGCCAGAGGGCTTTTATAAAGCCTTTAAATGAACACCCTGGGTAATATCTGTGAAGTACTGAGTATTGAGTATGCTGAGTATTGATGGTATCTATTAAAAGTGCTGAATATCCTCAGCAGAACTAATGGTATTCCTGCACATGGTATTCCCGGCAGAACTGATCAGATCCTCTCACATTACTGAACATCTTCCACAGCATTAAACATCCTCCACAGTATTGAACACCCTCGTATCCCTTATGAGTTCTGATGGTATTCCCTTTACAGTACTGATGAAATCCCGCCCCACAGTACTGAACATCCTCCACAATACTTTAAACCCTCTACAGAACTTAAAAACCTCTAAAGTACTGATAGTATCCCTCCACACTTCTGATGGTACTCCCTTTGTGGTAATGAGGATATCCCCCCACACTACTGAAAATTTTCCACAGTACTAAACTTTCTCCACAGTTCTGAACATCCTCCATACTTTAACCCTCTCACTGTACAGACATTCCCCATTTAGACAAAGAACCTTACATTATTCTGTTAAACATTATTCTGTTGTTGAAATGTTTCAAAACGTTTTTGAGATCCAAACAGCTATTTAATCAATTTAGTAATTATATAGCTTATTCTGTGTCTATTTATTTCACAATACTATTTAGAACATTTTTATTCAACATTTGTACATCTTTATTCACTGTAAAAATATTGATCCATTTTCTAATAAAGTATTAAATAATTACGATATTAATGCACAACACACTTAACGATACTCTTACTTATTTTTTATTGGGCAATAAAGCACCTCTAGTTAAATCCTCTATATAGATAAACACATCCATTCTAAATTTTATAACACTGTTTGTATCTTATTCAGATTTGTCATCTGTTGATTTAGAATATAGACAGTAAACTATTATCTAAATAACTCCCAGAAATACGTCTACAGATTCACTCGTTACTTAAGGAGTGAATGAAGTAGACTCACTTGAAGCAATGATCCACTCGTAAGGGAGGGGATATATTAGGCTCACTTGAATGATACAAATCACACTTGATATTTGAAACTTGATATTTAACTGACTATTACTAGTTAGAAGTGTTGACTTGTTATCAACAAAATTTCAGGTTATTTTGTGTATTTGTTATTCCCTGAAGCAGTGTGTTTTCCAATATCAATTGTGTTCTCAAGAACGAAAAACCATGTGCACAGTAAAAAACCCGCAACTAAGAACCTACATCTTTAGGAGTTAGCCTAAACAGGCTCTTAAATAAATTGTAATTAACAGCAGTAATAATTATTTTTATAGGTCGTTTGTAGGTCTTTGACACTCCTTAAATACCATTATCATTTTTGGTATAAATTGCCAACCTTTAAACCTAATTTGTAATTTCTGCCCTTAAAGTACAGTCAAAATTTCAAAATCTTAGGCTAAGAGGTTCTTAATATTTAGGTTCTTAGTTGCGAATTTTTACTATATTTTTACTGTATTGTATATTTAGAACCAAAGAACAAGTCCGACTCCCTTTTACTAAAACTGCCCCCTAATGTTCATATGGTTGTTCATCTAAGGTATTTCCAAGGTACTGGCCAAAGTCAAATGAAGCTTCATATGATAATGGCAATATCAAAGTCAATCTCCAAGAAACTCAAAAAATCACTGAAAATCTCACAAAGAGGACCTTCATCACAACTGATAACATGGTAACTTGATTTATAATTCATCCATTTTTTCATTTTAAGTAGTTGGTGTTTGCAATGTGGCTTAACAACCTATCTTATGCCCTATTCATTGTCGACGTAATATCTTTACTAGTCTTGATTCGATCACTGGTCATGCTTCTACTAAATTGGTACAGACCTTTATACGAGCCAGTGACATTTGAATTGGGAATCTGGGAGTATATCAAAGCCATGGATTCCACATTGTTTAGACAGGAGGTGTTCGTTTTCCCACTAGGTCTCTTTCAGTAATCTTGTTCGTCTTACTAGAGCATCATAATGATTAGTTATTCCTGCTGAATAATTTTCATCATCTAGACTTTAAGTTGGTTTATATCTTGATGCTTGTAGATCTTTTTGCTATCTTGATCAGTGTTTCAAACATTTTGGGTGACATTCTTGTTGCAAGGGGCAGATTCTTGTCACCCGGCCACTCATTCAAAAAAACAAAGCTTGGTTGTATTTGTCTTTGTTTTTTCTCTGATAAATAACCTTGGTGCGGTGGGTTTTTCTTGTTTAAGACTTGATGGCTACGTTGTATTTGGTAAACGTTCCCGGGGGATTTTAGCCTTACCGGTATTTCTCTTTCAGTTTAACCGGACGTCGAATGATATTCATGTCTTCAACTTGAACGAATGGCCGGACCATTCTGTACCTGAATCGGTCATGTCTCTGGTTCAACTGATTGATGAAGCGGAAAGAACTCAGAGATCTCTTGGTGGTGGTCCTATCATCGTGCACTGCAGGTATTTGATATTTAATGCAGAGCTGCAAAAAGTATCGGGACTTAAGAACTAAGTTCCCAGAAATTATTTTTGGCCATTAGTATATTTTCAATTGGATATGGATGAAAAATTGAAATAATTGTATAGTGCAAATGCAAAATATTTCTATACCAAAGATTGACTTTGTGCAGTTTTCAGCAATCTGATAGAATCAAATTTGAAAATTTCCCCTTGGCAGCAGCAAAGCAGGGTGTTAGCCCCTGTTAATTTTGCTTTTTTATTCAGACCGTATGAAATTTCACTAGGCCCTCTTCTATGCCATATAAATGTTACACATATTGCTTTTACTTTGCCAAAACTTTTTCATCGGTTCCTAGGTTCCCAGAAAGAAAGATGTACTTTGCAGCTCTGATTCAAAGTTTTTTGAGACAAAGAATTTAAATATTTTCTCCCATATCCCTTTGTTATGATGGTGACAACAAAACGATAAAATTAGAATGTTTCGTACCGAAATGATAAGGTTTTAAATTTCTTACAACGTTTCGGGATTATACCCGTTATCAAGTTATCAAGTTATAATCCTGAAACGTTGTAAACAATTTAAAACCTTATCATTTCGGTATATTTATATATATTTTGATTTTATCGTTTTGTTGTCACCATCATAACAAAGGGATATGGGAGAAAATATCTAAATTCTTGTGAGTTTTGTTTTACATCTGCAAAGTCCCATACGCAGTCAACTCTTTTTATGATGGTGACATCAGGAGGGACTTAAGTATTGAAAGCAATGTAGACTTTTCACTAGAGCAGGATGGCAGAGTTAGCCTTGGTAAGATGGATGCCTTAGATTAAGGTATAATAGCAGCCTGGCAACAAATGATAATTGTAAAGAAATATTTGAGCTCCCAAGATTTTTGAATAGATTAATTGACCTTCATAAGTGTAGAGGGTAGGGGGCGTCAGCTACTTCAACTTTGGAATCTCTTTTGAAAATTAGGCCCATTCAGGAAACAGTTTGCCCTCTTGTTTTGTAAATATTTGGGCTAAATAAACAAACATTTGTAAACAATGTGCTTTTTGTCGACTAACCCCCTACCCAATGTTTGGTGCCGCTACGCCAGTGGTGCCCTCACAAGTATGAGATGCTTCCTAAGTCCTTGCTCTTGGCCTTGGCAGATTGCTTTTTTAATGTAATCTTAGATAACCATCTTAGTTTTTATTTGTTTTTCTATGCTGATAACTTCTATATACTTACTTACTTATAATACGTACTTGAAAGCTTTCAGTAGCTTTATATTCTGCAATACTTTACGATATTGACCAAATGTTTTTTGTTCTCAGCACCGGAGGAGGGAGAACTGGGACGTTTATTGCAGCTTACACCATTCTCGAAAGATTGAAGGATGAACAAATGATAGATGTCTTCCAAGTCGTCAGAAGAATTCGTAAAACAAGGCCTAAGTTTGTTGAAAACAAGGTTTGTCAAATTTCTAGGCCAATAGAGCACCTCAGATTTCATTTTGTTTTCTCATTGCAAGTTACGTTATCATCCTCAGGAGATGTTGTTGTTACTTACTACCATCCTGGTCAAAATAGTTGGCAAAACTCTAATTCTAAACGTATTTGATAGCCCGCCCCTCCCCCCCTTCCCTCATTTTCAATGTTGAGTTTTGAAGCTAGTTGGCCTTCAGGGGTATGTGGGAGATTGTTGAAATTGTGCTTTTTAATCTACGGCCACAATATTTTGACTAGTATTATAGATATTTTGACTTATGCATGTTATGTCGTGTAAAATATTTCCTGTGAATAACAATATGATATGATAGCCCCTAGGCCCTCTCCTGTTCAAAAGGGATGGTATAATGTAAGATTCAAGATTCATGATTCAAGATCCAAGATTTTAAGATCCAAGAAATTAAGATCCAAGAAATTAAGATCCGAGATTTTAAGATCCGACAAATTAAGATCCAAGAAATTAAGATCCGAGATTTTAAGATCCGACAAATTAAGATCCAAGAAATTAAGATCCAAGAAATTAAGATCCAAGAAATGAAGATCAGAGATTTTAAGATCCGACAAATTAAGATCCAAGAAATTAAGATCCGACAAATTAAGATCCAAGAAATTAAGATCCAAGAAATTAAGATCCAAGAAATTAAGATCGGAGATTTTAAGATCCAAGAAATTAAGATCCAAGAAATTAAGATCCGACAAATTAAGATCCAAGAAATTAAGATCCGACAAATGATTGGTTTGCGATTAAAACGAGACAATGCGCACTTAATATCTCGGATCTTAAAATCTCGGATCTTAATTTCTTGGATCTTAATTTCTTGGATCTTAATTTCTTGGATCTTAATTTGTCGGATCTTAATTTCTCGATCTATATTTGTCGGATCTTTATTTTCTTGGATCTTGGATCTTGAATCTTGAATCTTGGATCTTGAATCTTAAATTATACCATCCCGTTCAAAAGTTTATTTTGAATTATTGATGAAATCATTAGTGGAAATGCAGATGAAAGTATATTATTAAGAGCTAGTTGATAAGACTAACAGGGATAGGGGTACATAGGGGAACAGAAGATTTCAGAAGACGGAATCTAATGATACTAGAGGGCTAGCCTGTTTAGCAGGTCACTTTGTTTAATGAGCCTAAAAAACAGTCCCTGAAAGTTGTTAAACCTGTTTTACTCTATTCTCCATAAGTCTTCTCATTTACATACCTTACTATCCTTACTATCCTTGTCATTTTTTCCATTAGGAGCAGTACAAGCTGTTATATGACGTGGTGGCATGCTACCTAGAGCAATTCTCAACGTACTCGAACTTCTAAAATTGACCAAGCTAGAGGCCCCTTGTTCGTTCGTATCTTTATGACAAACGTAAGTGAGTAGTAGACAAGAATTTCTAATGCTGGAAATTATGATTAATGTACGTATCATCTTCTCGCCTTAGTGATTGGTCCCCCTAAGATTTTGGGAACTCGAAATTATGAATACGATTGTATGGAGTCCTAAATGTTGTAAAGTCCCCATTTTCTACCCTCAGATATGGTGAATTCTGTTCTGTACTTTTCTATTGTTATTCTTGATCATTGGGGTTGGATTGAACTGTTTTTGGCATCTTCATTTTCTATTAAAAAGTCAGTTGATAAAGGAGGTTTACTGCATAGAGCCATGCAAATGCTATACTTCGGTATTTCAACTAGGTATCGTTGACAAAATAAGATTTAATCGATCACAGCAAAATCGAAAACTTTATTAACCACACGAAACTGCAACGTACTGATAATGTGATAATTATATGAAATCTTATAATTTGGTAACTTCATTACCTTAAACCATTATCAATCACTCTTAATGCACAATGTCATTTTGAATTCATACCTCATATACAAAAATATGCTTTTTAAGCACATAAATCTTAGTCTGGTTAATTTGAAATGTAAACATCACCTTTCGTAATGAGCTGTGGTGATGACAGCGCAGAATTTTAAAGGCTACCTACAGAATTGTTAATGCATTGTCCTCTGTTTGATTATTAGAATTTGTTCTTTTAAAATAATAAAATGAATAATAAGTGAGTAGGGCAGGATGAAAGCTTGGTAAAGTGTAAATGAAAATTCTATGTAATAAGTTGTGGTGATGATGACTCCGATTTTAGAGGCCACCTGCAGATTAATCGATGCACGATGAGCCTCCTTTTCATTACCTGAGTCATTTCTTTTTGAAAAACCAAATAAATGATAAGTGAACAGGGCAGCACAAAAATCTTATGTAATGAGTTGTGGTGATGATAACTCAGCTTTTAAAGGTCATAAGCAAAAAAGTCCATCTTAGTAATTACGTGAGTCATTTCTTTGCTAATAACCAAACAGAAAATAAGTGAATAGGACAGCTTGAAAGTTTGGAATACTGTAAATAAAAATCTAATATTTTGAATTGTGGTGATGATAATTCAGATTTTAAAGGCCACAAGTAAAATAGTCAATCTTTCAGCCTCCATTTAATTACTTGAGCACTTTCTTTGCTAATAACCGTGTTAATGATATGTGAATAGGGCAACACAAAAATCCTTTGTGATGAGTTGTGGTGATGATAACTCAGCTTTTGAAGGCCACAGGCAAAATGGTTAATGTTTTAGCCTCTATTTAATTATTACAGTACCTTCTTTTCTAATAACCGAATAAATAATAAGTGATTAGGGCAGCAAGAAAGCTTGGTAGATAATGTAAATAAAAACCTATGTTGTGAGTTGTGATGATGTTGACTCAGATTTCAATTGCAACCTGTAGAAAAGTCCATCTTTTAGCCTCCATTTAATTACCCGAGTCATTTCTTTGCTGATAACCAAATAATAAATAAGTGCATACAACAGCATAATAACTTCGGATAGTGTAAATAAAAATCTAATGTTTTTAATTGTGGTGATGATAATTCAGATTTTAAGGGCCACAAGCAGAAAAGTCCATCTTTTAGCCTCCATTTAATTACCTGAGTCATTTCTTTGCTGATAACCAAATAAAAATAAGTGCATAGAACAGTATGATAGCTTGGTATAGTGTGAACAAAACTCCTATGTTTTGAATTGTGGTGATGATAATTCAGATTTTAAAGGCCACATGCAAAAAACTCAATATTTTAGCCTCCATTTAATTATTTGAGTACCTTGTTTTCTAATAACAAAATAAATGGTATGTGAGAAGAACAGCATGAAAGTTTGAAATTCTGTTAATAAAAAACCTATGTTGTGAGTTGTGGTTTTGTAAACTCAGATTTTAAATCCAACCTGTAGAAAAGTCCATCTTTTAGCCTCCATTTAATCATATGAGTCATTTCTTTGCTAATAACCAAATAAAATTTAAGTAAATAGGACAGCTTGAAAGTTTTGAATACTGTAAATAAAAATGTAATCTTTTGAATTTTGGTGATGATAACTCAGATTTTAAAGGCCACAAGCAAAATAGTCAACTTTTCACCTCCATTAAATTACCAGAGTCATTGCTTTCCTAATAAGCAAATGAAAAATAAGTGCATAGAACAGCAAGATAGCTTGGGATAGTTCAAACAAAACTTCATGTTTGGAATGGTGGAGCGAATATAATATTTTAGCCTCCATTTAACTAGTTGGGTCATCTCTTTTCTAATAGCCAAATAAATGGTAATTGAATAGGGCAGCATGAAAGCTTGAAGTAGTGTTGATAAAGATCTTATGTTTTCAATAATGGAGTTTATAAACCAGGTTTTTGCCAGCAAAAAAAGTCAATCTTTGAGACTTTATTTAATTATTTAACTCATTTCTTTTCTAATAACCAATAAATACTAAGTGAATAGGGCTGCATGAAAGCTTATGGAATAGTGTAAACAAAAAGCCTATGTTTTGAGTTGTGGTGTTGATAGATTTAATTATCAGAATCTTTTGCTAATAACCAAATAAATGGTAAATTAAAGAAAAATTAAAGTACCAGAAAGCAAAGGCCATTGTGCTGGGCACTGCGTCTAGAGTTTATAAACAGCAGTGGTCAAAACGGACAAAATGTGAAAAATTTTAGATTCTAAATTTGCTGGCAGTTCAGGAACACAATACAATCATAGAAACTTTATCTTGAGTCTGTATATTTTATTGCAGTAAAGGAATCGAGAAATATAGGACCTAAGACAGTCATATTTGCCCCCCTTGAGTTTCCCCCTAACTGCTGTTGATCTGCAATCGCATTTTCTTATTTTAAATTGTAATTAAGAATATTTTTCTAAGCATTGTTTTTAATTGCATTCATTTGGATTTTAGATTCATTGTAAATTGGTATGAAATCGATGTTTTGTAGTTTCGATCAATTGTAAAACATAATATATATCCTCTTTTGATAATATTGACATATATATGTATATTTTGATTAGAAAGGTACACGATTTCAAATTATGATTCTTTGTTCGAAAGACCGGAATGATTGAAGCCTAGAACATATTTCGTATATCATATTTTGATACAGAGCAACTTGCTGCATTTTACTAGAGCATCGTTTCTGCAACTACAAAGTTAATTTCAATAACTAGTAAAAAAATGATGAGTAATGATTGTAAGAAAGTCAGATAGTGAAACACTGGATAAAACCAAGAATGCAACTAAATTTGGTCTGAGTCATTATAGGCTAAAGGGTATGCAGAGAGAGTTCTAGCCAGATCATGGTTGTAACTAGGTCAATTCAAATTTTCCTTATCCCCTACACGCGTATCAGGAGTCTTTAATATACATTGCTAACTATTTGTAGGTTCTTACATGAAATCATATATTATATTTGAATTTTTGTTCAGGCATAGGAAACTTCAAACTCATGGCAGACCATAAACTATAATACCTGTACAGTATACCGTTTCCATGTAAGGTTATGCCAGTTAACCCCATGATGAGACCTGATCACTCCAAAAACGCGTAGTTAGAAAACTGGGTCGAGCTTACCACATGACGTAGATTGCGTTTATGACGTAATGGTTTTACATACTCCACACTACAGGACTCACTGCACAGCACAGGATTATGATTGTGCATCGTGGCGAGAAAACGAAGGAAAAATTCTGGTTCCCAATGTCTTTTAGATTTTCCCACTGTTGTACTAGTTTTTGGTTGTTCCCCTGATTATTTGGTGTGTTTGAGGAGGCAGCGAGTTTTTCAATTTCCTCTGACTGCGAAAAGCCAACAACAACAATGCGTGGCAAAGCAATCACAGCAAATCCCATTATTCTTCAAATCAAAACTACCTCGAATTACAAATATTGACCTACTACCGATCAAGCAGTAGTTTTCCAACTGGCTATAGTTTTATTTCAACGGTTTCCTATTCTAACTGTTAAATGATGATAAGATGCAATTCTATTGGAGTTGAATTTGCCATGAAATGGTGTAATAGGGCTTTCTTTACTGGAACAATTTGCAACTCGCTGTTGGGCATTTGCTAAGGGAAGTAGGAGGTTTCCTGCTTTTTATGGCTTTTAAGGGGATAAATTGAAAAATGAACACCTTTGTTCCAGGTAGTCCTCTTAATAGTTTCCGTTCGGACAACACGAGGTCAATTTGTTTGGATTAAAGGGTTTGTCCAAAAAATTGTACAGCATCACAGCTTTCTGGAACTGGAGAACACGAGGTGGAGAACAAGGTTTCTCCCAGCCTCCCTTCTTTTGACCATGGGAACCAGATTCCCAATTGTTGGGCCATTGGCTGCAAGTCATGCAGGTGTTCGCATGACTAGTTTCTTGTTTTACAAGTTTTGTTTGTTTCGTAAGTTTGCAGGTTGGCGGAAAAACTAAGGGTTTTCTTCATTCCCCAAAGTTTGATTAATCGTTCTGTTGGAGAGCTTAGACCATGATATTTAAGCCCGTTTTTAAAGCTCTAGATGATGATAGAACGCATCCACAAATGTCTAATCAGCTAATATTAGAACTGGCACTGTCTGATAGAGCTTTGTTTTTGTACAAGGTGGATTTTGTCGATAAAATCAACTTGATTTACATTTCATCTATTTTTATCATTTTTAGTAGTAGACGCATGCAAGTATGGCTAAACAACCGGTTTTATAACCTTTTTATTGTCGACATAATATATTTAAGGCCAAAGAAATATATTTTGCGCAATAATGTTTTTCTTATCCTATCCTGAACACTGTTCCGAACCCAGAAATCAAGAAGGATTATGACTTGGGGCTCGGTTCACACTGCTCCGTATTTATTTGTTTCCGTATTTGAAGACAAAACACTGTTCATACTGCTCCAGACAATTTCGATGCTTCGAATCCCATTTCTAGACAGTTATTCCGATTGAAAGAATATCATCGTATTCAAATGTCTCCGTATTGGCGTTCGTACTGAAAACGGGCATTCATACTGGAAACGGAGCGTATTCAATAGCTACGCACCGTATCCGAAAGTACTTATGCGTGTTTATTTGCGTTTGCGAACTGCTCCGTTTTTGAAGCGTATCAGTTTGAAAGCAATTCTGAAACGGATAGGTTTCGCTTCGTTTCCATTCAAATACGGAGCAGTGTGAACGGGCCTTACGACTCAATTGCTTGCGATTAAATTGCTTTCGAAATCATTCGATTGCTCACGAAATGGCTCGATTGCCTGCGCCATCATTCGATTGCTGACGACATAACTAGATTGCCTACGCTATCATTCGGCATCTGACAAATGAAACATGCATTGGAATTTCCCATGGTTTTCAGTGTTATCAATTTCAAATACGGAACAATCTAAACGCAAGATAGCAACGGATAGATTTCACTCCGTTTTCATTCAAATACGTTATTAAAAGGTTGTGCAGTGCGGTCAGACGCAGCCTAGTGAATCAAAATGGCGTCAAGCTGATTTTGAAACGCATTTCATATTAATATCTGAATCTATATTGTCGTAAATAAAAATAAAAAACAGGTGGATCTGTTAAGATTCACGAGGGAACTGGTCCTTGCGCTGATCTCATTGGCTACTTATTTGTGAAGTATTTACAACCCAATAAGGCTAATGATAACTTTCAGGCTTTGATTCAACTTAAGAGAATGCTTTAGGTCTGATTGACGTCGGTTGCATCTTTTAGTCTCACACCCATAAACCGTTTGAATCATTTTCGAGAATTTCAATTAAACCTTTTATAGGTTCTGGTAATTTCTTTGTCTAATATAATTTCAATCTTTTCACTAGTCTATTCTCTTTCCTCCTGTTGGAATGCAACAAGGAAAAACTATTGTAGTAGCTTGTAAAAACTTGAAACTAGTAGGTACGGGTAGAAACGAGCTTGGACGAATAGGAAACGGTCAGAAACGAGTTGGAAACAGGCAGTGATTGCCGGAAGGACTTATTGTATACCCGCCTTTATGAGTGGATTTATACCTTCTCTTTACCTACTCATTCCTACCCGTTCCCAGCCGGTTTCTTTCCATTTCTACTTGTTCAATGTGCAAAGTTGTTCCTTTATTCATAGGTACGGGTTCTTTGACGGCTTTAATCATAAACTTTTGTCTTTGGTCATAGGTACAGAACTAGGAGATTTTCTTCACCATCCTCAAGTTCTGTAAATACAAACAATATATTTACATCTGTACTCAGTGAATGCCTCTATAGCACAGTCATAACAGAGAGATTGTTACTTGAGACTTGAAACTGTTACAATAGATGCTGTATTTTTATTGCATTAGCCACGATTTTGTACTTGTAAAGCAGCACAAAAGTGCACACGGCACACTTGCGAACGAAAACAATGCTAAATTATATCACGTCATGTGACCACTTTGTTAGCAGAACAGAACGAGATTGCACAGTGAAGAAAACGACAATAAAAATTAAAACGATTTTGAGCCCAAAATGCTTAAACAATCAATGTTAGTTTTCAGACTACCACTATCTTATGACTAAGGTGTATGACTATATGCGGCCTACTGAATTGCCTCCACATCAACCCCACCGTAAGGCAGACATGTTTTAATGGGTCATACGTCTATACGTGTATAGAAATATTCAGAATAACTAATATCTACAGATCTATATTTGGTTAGTTTAAGTGAATCTCAATCTATACTGTCTCGCTTGCTTCTTGATATTGATAAATATTTCGGCCTCTTGACAATAGAAAGGACGCAGGTTTTTGAATAAATTTTTCATTTCATATCGTTCATTGCGGATGTTAAAGGGATCGTAATAAAGTTTTCGTCTTTAAAGTTATATTGACATTCAATAGCAAACAAACTTAGATAAGAGTTTGTATAGAAGTGAGATCACTCTTTGCGCAGCTGCGAGACATGCAGGTTCTCCTCTTATTAGATAAAATAATAGAGTAACTAAGTGGATTTTGCCAGGGGGCTACTTAGTATATTTTAGGTTCTGGGAACGTGCTTCCAAAATAGATATAATTTTTCACGATTTTGGATGTAGCTTCTTTGCAAAGGTATACAATTGGTGTTTTTCGCGATATTGGTACAAAATGGATGATAAGAATTATGCTTTTTGGTGGCATTCACTGATGCCCAATTAATTTTTAGGAGTTTTGTGGGGTCATGAAAAGGGTTATGGTTAGGGTAAGGGATGGCACTTTTTCAACCCTAAGAGATTAGGAAGAAATTAAGCATAGAGTGTCTTCCTTTGAGATTAGATATAGAGTTTTGGTTTCAGAGAGAGGCTTTGAAAAGGTTCTTTTGATGCCCCGAACAATTAGCGATGAAATACTGTTTTAGGCTTTTATCTGAGATCCTTCAAGGCTCTGTTTTGGGTCCTTTAATTAACCATTTGCCAAATCATGTTGCATTTGATGTTAGACTCTCTGCAGATGACTGTGTACTTTACAGGCTAGATAGATGATTTAACATAATGAGCTGAAACCTGGCAGATTTCTTTTCATCCTGAAAAGTGTAATCTATTAACTATAACCAACAAATCAAAGCCATTCGATAAATCATGTAACTATACTTTGAGAAAAGAAGATGAAGAGAAATACCTTGGTGTTTACCAGGGAAAAAATCAGTTGGAGCAGACAAGTGCAGGCTGTCTGCAAGAAATCAGCACCTTGAAACTTATAAGGAGAAACATGGGGGCTGTCCTGTATATGTCAAAGAAAGATGTCATACCACCTTGGTGAGGCCAAATCTGTAATGAACTTGCTCACTGTGGGATCCTTACACACAAACGAACATAAAGAAGATTGAAATGATACAAAGAAGGGTGACAAGATTTATATGCAGGTTATACTGAAAATCAGAAAGACCATCTGAAATGATAGAGAGCTGGGATGGGAGTCACTTGCAGAGAAAGGTAGCAAAATTAAAGCGACAATAATGTTAAAATTCAAGACGATATTTCTGACATTCCGAAAGATATCTTTACTACAGCAGGATCACATCACAGAAGAAGGCTGTAGGCCTTGTACCAGCAGCGCGAATTAACAGTAAAAAGTATTCCTTTGTTGCAACTGTTGCGAAGGAATAGATTGTTCATTGATACGAGAAATGCAAAATCGATGGAATCTTTTAATTGGAGTCTAAACAAGACTTCATTATTGAAAAAAGCGAATTAACATGACTTTTTACAATTCCTTCTTTAACTTGAACCACGCACCTACTAACAGCAATTACGAAATACTTAACATTGGGACTGTGCTGTCGGGCTGTACTTTATATCTAGATTAGATTGAAAGCTGCAGCTACGAAGATCCACAGCTACGAAGCCAACAGAAAATATTCCCATGAATTGCTGTTATTGCTGTTTGTAATGGATTCATACAAGGTAAGTAGACAATTTATCCAATCATAAAGCATGTTTGCAAATGATGAAACTTAATTCATTCTCACTGCCGCTCCCAAAATTCAAACTTTTCAGTGCAGCACTTATGCCCAAAGCACGAACTGAGACAAAAAGGTTCCTAGGGTGAGCGACTGTTTTCAAGCCTCTATCTAAATCACTTCTTCTTTAATGAGATTGAACTGAATTGAACTCTTCTAAACCCCCTTAAATCCTCCTGAACCCTTACGAACCCCCTAAACCCCAAAGGTACTAAACCCCACTAAATCCTTACCTAAAATAAACTCCACAAACATCTAAAATTCATATCAATTGCAAGAGGTAATTGGATTTCTTTGAGCTCGGAGAAAATCACTAGCAAGGTACTAGGATTTGTAACATGGCGTTTGATCTAATTAGGGTGTTTCTTTTTTTTAGTTTTCAATGCTGAATCTTGAATAAGGGTGTTTTACAAGAAGTCTAGAGCAAGCCAAGAGTATAATCTTCTGCAATTTAACAACTTCAGTACAGGCAACGGTGCCATGTTAAGAAATTAGACAGGCAATTGGCATTCTTAAAGTAGCCTTGAAAATTTTATGTTTCATCGTAAATTTCTATAGAAAAAGCAGCTGGTAAACAGAGAACATTTTACCTTCGAATTCTCAGATTTTAATCCAACCAATTTTAGCCAACGGTAGAGGGATGAAAGTATGGAAGCGATGGGCCTAAATTGGCGGCAGCAAAAACGCAAAACGAGGCTGGGAATTTTTTTATAAAACATGCACTAAACATACAAGCTTAAATGAACAAAACAATAAAATTTAAACAAACGTACCTTTCCGAAAGATTATTAAGCCTCGTTTTGCGTTTTTGCTATCGTAAATTTAGGCATATCGCTTCCATACTTTTATCCCCCTACAGTACTTATCTAAGCCAAGGTATCATTTTTTTAGAAATTAGTCGATAATTTTCACTCCATCATTTCAACGTAAAACTTAATCAAGCTAACAGTACCATGTAAAATATATGCCCTCTAGTGCAAATATGCGAGAAGCTTCTTCTAACTTTTGATGAATGTGCCCCCTGGGTTAGAAAAGCCCCCCACTAACTCAAACAAACTAACATGTTTTATAAACTTAATTCTAGAAAGTGAATAATTGATTTCCATTTGTGTAGAGTTTCTTGTAACCGTTGTGAAATCATTTTCGTAGGATGAATATTTTAGTTTATTTATAGTACTTTTTTAAAAGCGAGGGCGCTGCACAACTACCAGATATTATACGGTTACAGGCATTTGGGTTTCTTATTTACCAATTTTGAATAATTATAATCCAAATACCTGCAACGCTATACAATAGGAATAGAAGTCTTTTTAAACTATATGGAATTGAATTTTGTCATTAGTGCACATTTTTTTAAAAGAACGTATTAATAAGGATGCAACCCTTAAAAACTGAAAGTCTTAAAAATGTCAGTTATAGGCTTAAATTTGAGTAAAGATAATTTATATTAAGAAAATATCATCCTTTTTTACTGATGGGTAGTCTATACTTCCATCTTTTTCTTTGTAATTTATGTTTATATGATGACTGAGAGAGAGGTACAGCTGGAATAATCTTAAGAAAAGCAGACTTGGGTTGATTTGGTTCTGGTGCTGATGCCGTGACAATGTTTAGTATATAAAAATATTCCAACTTTCGTATTACCTCAAAAATTGGAGTGTATGGGCCAGTTTAAGAAGAAAATGTTTTCTAAATCAAAGTATTAAGAACATGATCCTATATATCATTTTACTTGAAATTTCTATCATTTAACTTGAGATTTATATCATTTATCTTGAGATTTATATCATTTAACTTGAAATTTATACCATCTGACTTGAAATTTATATCATTTAACTTGAGATTTATATCATTTAACTTGAGATTTATATCATTTAACTTTAAATTTCTTTCATTTGACTTGAAAATTCATATCACTCAACTTGCCCACTGGTCGTGGGCTCGAATTCTGCTCGAATACTTTTCATTTTCAACAATTAATTCGATTAATATATCCTTTACAACTAAGAACATATTCAGATTTTGTCAAGATTTACATTCTACATATCAAGATCTTTTTAAGACTTATATTCTGAATATCAAGAAACATTTTAAGGCTTTCCCAATTATCTTACAAAAAAAAACGTGCATACATCTTGAATTATTTATTTGGTTACCACCTGACGAATCATAATGGTCGATTTCATTATCTCTTTTCAAGCATCTAAATCTGGACTTAACTAGCTAGGCAGCTTAGTGAGGGATATTAATTTGCGTTTAAGGTGTTAAAGGAATATGTGTTTGGCAAATTTTCTTTTGGAGAAGTGGCAGAGCAACACACCCTGAAAGAGAACTGCAAGCAAGATTTTTTCAGGTGAGCATGTATTTCATTTCTTATCAATCATACCTGCGACTTGAAGTTATTGAATTTAGCCATGACTTAACAGGCCTTTTCAACGAAGAGAATTGCATTGGAGTGGCTGAAAACAATTTGTTTTAGAAGCCCTGGTGGTTGCTTTAGTAGTGTGATGTGATGGTGAGAGCTAACAGTGATCGCTCTATTCAAACGAAAAGGCCTGACTAGTTGTTGTTAGGGACTTCTCCAGTAGCTCATTTTGAGCATCGGTATTGAAATATATTCAGTCCATTCACACAGCCCATAAATACCAACTAACTTAACTAATACTTACTTGGTTTATCAAAAATTATCTTTATGCTACATAATTTTACTTTTAGTTATCAAACATTACTCTTGGGTAACTAGCTTTATTTCTCTGTTACAACGAGTTGCAAACTTTGTTTATATCTGCGTTTAACAAACTTTATGATATATGCCACCAAGTGTTACATACCACCAGACTTTACATACTACTTACCTTTGTTTTTACATAACAAACTTTATTTCCATGATACTAATCATTACTTTGAAATACCAAACATTTCTTTTAGATACTAGATATTTTTTTTAGATACCAAAAATTACTTTTAGATACCAAACATTACTTTTTAGATACCAAACCTTACTTTTGAATACCAAACCTTACTTTTAGATACCAAACCTTACTTTAGATACCAAACATTACTTTTACATACCAACATTTCTTTTAGATACCAAACTTTACTTTTAGATACCAAACATTACTTTTAAGAACCAAAATTTATTTATATGCCATCGAATTTTCTTTCCACGATACCAGGATTAACTTTTAGTTACCAAACATTACTTCTAGATACCAGATAGTTGTTTATATAGGTTTTAAAATCTATTCTAATGTAACAAACTTATTACAAGTTTATATGCCATCGAATCTCTTTTCATGATACCAAACTTAACTTTTAGAGACCAAACATTAGATTTAGGAATCAAACATTAATTTTAGATAAAAGTAGTGTTTGGTTTCTATACTACCAAACTTTATTCTTATGTAAAAACTTTATTCATTTGCTACTAAATTTCTTTTCCATAATACCAAACTTTATTTTTAAATACCAAACATTACTTTTTAAAATCAAAAATTGCTTTTAGGTACGAAACTTTATTTATACACTGCAAACTTTATTCTGGTGAAACAAAATTCATTCATATGCAACCAAATCTCTTTTCAATCACACCAAACTTTACCACATATCAAACGAAACTTTAAAGTACTAAACGTAATTCTTATGTTAGGAACTTTGTTTATATGGCATTAGGATTTTTCCAAGATGGTATATAAGCAAAGTTTGTTAGATATCCATTATACCCAATTTGACATTTGACATTCAGATACCAAATTATTTGTTAACATCATGTCTTTGCTGTTGAACTTTATTCTTATGCACCAAACTTTACTTTTAGGTTCCAAACTCGAATGTAACAATTTTATTTTTATGCTAACAAACATAACTCTTGTCTTACAAACGTTATTCCTTACTTATTTTCTATGATACCAAACTTTACTCCTAAGTAACAAATATTACTTTCAAGGGTCAGACTTTTTTCTTATGTACAAAACTTTATTCTTATGTAAGAACTTGAGAACTCTTTTTTTCTGGTTTGTTTGAAAACTTGAAACGGAGTGCATCAATAAGTAATGGAGTGGAGTACATCAATAAGTAATCTCCTGTAAAACTGTTGTGTCCAGGTACACATCCTGCCTCTGTAGGAGGTGTATTTAATATTGGTTGTAAACACGAAGTAGTTAGACTATTTTGGAGAAGAAAAAAGTTTAGTCTAAACTCTAGAGTACGAATACTGATCTGTTCACTTAAACTTTCAATCTTTCTATGTTCAGGCAAAAGCTCAAAAGTTAAAGAGATGTTACTGGAAGCTTTACAGCACCGATTTCATTGACCATGCGGTAAATGTAGTCGTGGGTTCGAGTCCTACTCGTGTCATTTTCATTCTCACAAACTGTCTCGGTTGATTTTTCAAATCCTGCTTCTCCTCAGGCTTTAAACAGAGTACAAAAGGAAATATTCCCCTGTGTTATGATAGGGTCATTTTAACACTCTCTGTCATCCTATTGAATAATCGACAAGATCTTCTTTGGCTTTTTTGTTTATTTGGTATTCCCCTGAGCTTGTGTTTTCGAATATTGTTTGTAGCCAGAAAAATCGAAGTCGGAAAAATCTATGCTTTCGATGGTTCTAGCTATATTGAAGTCATGTATCGACGATAGACTGTAATATTCATTGTGTTCCAAAGAACGAAAATAACGGCTCTGTTCCTTTCTCAAGAACAAAAGACCTTATCAGTTCCCTTCTTACTGCTATGATGACTCACTATTATAAAAATAGAAATGGAGTTGGAACGGAGACTTGTCCCACTCCAGTTGTTTGATAAAGTCTAATAATGATGAAGTCTAATAGGAAAATCACTGTAAAAGGACAAAAACACATTCAGAAATAGACAGTTGACAGGTTCAAAATTCGACATAGAGAGCAGTACAAACAGAAAGAAATGTAGGAGTAAAGGCCAGAGAAAGGTTTTTGTTCTCTTTAGTTGCTTGCTTCTAAAATCTTAGAACTTGACCCCGAAGTAGTCGATCCTGAAATCAGAAAAGGTTGAATTTTTATATTCAACTAATTCTGACATTAATTCATAAGGCATGGGCATGGTCTAAATTAGTCAGCACGGTAACCTTGAGGTTCACAACTCCGTGCTTCTCCACAGTAAGGCATTAATTCATGTTTTGGACAGAGTACAGAAAACACAACGGTTTCCACGGCTATGAACCGGAGAAAGGTCAGCAAAATATGCTGAATTTTGAGGAAGGTTAGAATGACAAATTTTTCGAGGCATAATAATCAAAGTTTTACAGACTCTATCGGATACCCGGTAGCTTTTATTATTTTTGTGGCTGCTTTTAGTAATTTAGGTAGATTAGCAAAGAACATTGTTCCGAAACGTAAACTGATTATGTCGTAACGAATTTGTCAAACTTATAATGGACTTGTCTTAGGTTAGGTTAGCTATTTGGATTTGTCATGAAAAAAGCATATTGAAGTGTCTTCCTCCTGATTTCGTCCTGCAAATATGTGCATTATCGTCGCAGTTCTTGTTTTAAATATATTCTGAAACTTCGGTTTCCTGCCAACTTATCGATCGCAATAGGTAAATTATACTGGCTGTTATTAGTCTGATCATCTTAGCCCCAGGCGTCGTAAGGGGTCGTGTAGGGTAACCTAGCTGCCAATGATGGCGGTTCGTCCTGATTCCTTAAAAAAAAATTTGAAAATTTTGAGGAACGTTGATTAAGGGAAACATTTTAATTGGGGGAAGGTTTTGAATTTTCTGGGCTCTTGTTTTGGGTCTAATCCCCTCCAGAGCCATGCTATAGTAACATCAATTCACAAGGCATGGTCTATGTCCTGGTTTGGGACAGTGGCTAGTGCGCTTGGGTTTGAAACCCGGTGGTGTAATATGTTAATTGCAATAGCCTGCTTTGGTATCATTTAACTTACTCTGAAATATTCTCCCTCTTTTTCTGATTGTGTAATTCATCGGCGACTTTTAATTTCAGAATAAGTTAAATGATAACTCTGTATACACAGCTTTCAGCTACAAACAAAGCTGCCTAATCATTACCCTAACATAGTTTATTGGTCTTCTTTCAGAAAGCGCCGCTCCCCTATAGCTTTTCCTAAGCATTGATTGTAACAAGGGACTGCGTATCTCAAGAAGTTGATAAAATTTCGTTTATTCTGAACAGAAATAAAAATCACACTTGTGCAGAGCAGTTGCGTTATGCTTCAGATTTTGAATGGCGGAATAAAACTAATGATCCGAGCATTTCAAATCAGGTATCACACTTTTTGATATAATCTAAAGAATATGACTATATGTGCCTTTTCCGAATTTTTAATAAAAAAGTGCATGAAAAGCAATTGAACAGAATAATTTTAATGTCAATGCTCAAAGAAAACGAAAATGCTCATTTTCTTTGAAATCGTCTTTTTAAGATTTATCAAATCTCTAACTTTACGGGATGATATCTTTTTCATTTGTTAGCCGATTTCCAAGGATGACGTATCTATGAAATTCAACGGTCTTGTTTTTTCAAGAAAGAAAAAAAGAAGTTTCGTGGTTTTTATCTAAAATCCCTTTATCAAGTTATCTGCCTAAAACAATATTAAAACTACAATCTTATTTTTAACCAAACCACAGATTTGGGATGTCCTGTCAGCCACCGTGGGCAACGTCTGTGCAGTACTGTGGAGAATGTTCAGTACGGTCTGCGGTGGAGGATGTTCAGTATTGTAGAGGATGTTCAGTACTGTGAAGAATATCATTAGTATTGTAGGGGATATCATCAGTATTGTGGAGGGAGTTCAGCACTGTGGGAGATATCATATTCAGGGGTTTTATGCAAAAATTAGTATTTGACATGTTATATCTTATATATTATTAAAGTTATTGTATATATTTTGACTTAGAACATTGAATCAAAGCATTGAAGATTTCTGAACGGTGAATACCATCCAAATAACGATTCCTAACAAAATTATACAAAAACAACTTTTGTCTGTTTATGGTGAAAATTCAGTAGGCCCGTTGAGATTCGAAATCAATGACCGCCAAATCATGTGCATCCTGCGAGGCTACAAGTTCTGGTCAACTGTTTTAGTTTTAATTCTTAAACAAAATAGTTGTGAGTGATGGCTCCTTTTCTTTGGTTTGACAACCTATTTTTAAAAACAGTAAGCCAGGTTTGCTCTGCGAAATCAGTAATTCTCAAAATACTTTAATTTTCATTCTACACAAACGTTCAAATTTATTGGGACACCTAGCAACAAAATGGCTGCCAAAACAGTAAGCAACTGCAAGGCCATGGTTTTATTTTTGCAATTTACTGAAGTTTGACAAAGTTAAAAAAGGAAAATATCATTAAAAATATCAAAACAATAGGTGCATGATTGTGATAATATCACATTTGACTACATAATTTTCTTCAATTACTCTTTTTGAGAAGAAAATATAGCAAAAAGGAAGGCTAGCAAAAAGCATTTAGTAGTTATTTCAACAATTCTTAGATCTACAGCACGCAGGGGCGGATCTAGAGCAAATCTGAAGGGGGGGGGGCAGTTGATAATGGGGGCGTAGGAAAATTTTCAGAAATTTGTAACGAGAGTACCAACAAGAACAGCTGTGTTGCTGTATACAATCATTGCCGACCCCAACTACTGACAGAAGGTCCTCTATTCACGTTCTAGGAAGACTTTCAAAGCAATTTTGTTAAAGCAATGATATATAGTCTGAATCTTATAGAACATGAAATCAATTTTTTTTGAGCATTTGTAATGACGAGCATAGTCCTATTACGACACCGAAAAGCTCTACCAGCAACCAGAATAGCTATAACATAAACAACTGCATGTATGATATGTTTTAATAAAGACCAGATCATTCGCAAGATATCGGGAAACGCCAACTCTAAGAAAAACATAACGGAGGCTTTTGTTTGAAGGCTTTTGCTCAGAATGAGTAAATGGCCGGCCATTCTTGTCAAAACTTCCAGCGCGACGAGAAACTCGAAATCAGAGATGCTGTTCTGAAGGATCTTGGCCTCTACTGCCGAGGTCTTGTCGTCCCAATCTGGGATAGCATCAAGAGCAGCTAAAATGTGCGGAAGGAGGTCTGCAAAACACAGTATTGCCTGATGTCGTTCAATGAAACGGGTTGTACAGAGCTTGATTAGCTTTCGTTTGCGTTGATCATCATTTTCCAAAGCAATGCTGTCTAGCAGCACTTTGTCTCTCTTTGCACTCTGGAAAAATGCAACTACTTTCTTGACAGTGTCTAGGCAGCAGGACAAGGCAAGAACTTTGAGTGTGTTAGAGGCAGAAAGGTTTAGGCAATGGGTGGCGCAATGGAAATAATCAGCAAGTGGTGCAAATTTCTTGACATTAGCTGCTGCTCCAATTCTTTCACTTTACATTGCCTAAGCACCGTCGTAACCTTGCCCGACGCAGAAGCTGGGGTCCAATCCTATTCGGCCTATCTCCCTCAAGATAACCTTCCCAACGTTTTCTCCGGGCATCTTTATCTCTTCTATTGCCTTTTAACTTTGGCTGTCAGAAACTTCTTCATCTGCATTTCTCACCTCTTCCTCCTTTATCTCCTTGATTGCCTCAAGCAAATCAAAGACAAAAAGGGCATCTCATGTATTTGCAGCATGGAACCATCATCACGTGCAAATCGTAGTGCAATCGTAGTGCCATCGTTCTCTTCTTTTCAACAGAAATATTAAAAGTCAGTTCTTCAAAGGGGGCGCAAAATTTCCAAAAAAGGGGCGCCCGACCTGTTTCAACTCGGCGAGGGGAGGGTGACTGCCCCCAGTTGCCCTCCCCCCTAAATCCGCCACTGACAGCACGAGCGTTGTGCTCCATGGACCATCTTAGCAGTTGGTCCTAAAGGGCTTTATTTATATGATCTAAATCATTTCACCTCGTAGGCAAAACCCTAAAGGTGAGATGAAAACAGCACAAGTTTTTATGTACGTATTATATGTGAAATTTCACCCCATCTTTAGGCTTTATCAACTTGAAGGTGGGCTGACACTGCACATCTGATCAAGGGATTCCCACCTCTTGTGATTTCATGTAAACAGAGGATGAAAAATGAAAGTTTGTATTGGAAGGTGAAATCTTACCTCTCAGCTCAAGGACTGGAAGGTGGGATGGTTTTGTGCATATAAACAGGCCCTAAGGCTGCATTCAAAATACATATTTTTTTACTTGCACCTGTACTCACTTGTATGTAAAATATCACAATGGGAGTCCTTTGAATTAAAATGTTTGTCAGCATGAATGCTTCGCGATCTTCCTATTGCGGTTTCTTACAAGCAGCGTGATTCCTGAGCCATTCGAGATTCATCCCAGCGGTTGATTCTTAATATGATCAATGCCTACTTTGAATACGTCAACAAAAGCCATCAATGGTAACAAGTTGTAAGCTCCAGGGGTCCTATCCATTATGTTCAATTCAGACCAGGATTCTTCATGGAGAATGTGTAACCTGCTACTATATGTTTATTTTTTTTTCTTTTATGCAATCTTTAAAAGCGCAATTTACAAAACATATAAACAATAACGATAGCATTGGGTGGGAGTAAGATATACATGTCTAACCAATGGCCTTACAAAAAGAAAACAATTACTAATGCTGAAGGCTATACCAAGGTTACTGCAAGCGTCTCGCCTTGGAAGTAAATACGTTTATATCATACTTTAACCGAGATTATAGCACAAAGACAAAGGTTTGATACTTTTTACTTCCAAATCTCCAAAAGTATGCCTCAGTTCAACTGAAATATTTCTTATTGCCAGAATACCTCGCACAGTAAGAACAAACAAACATATTTAATATAGAAATCTAATTTCGAAATTTCGAGAACTAATATCAACACAATCACGAAAATCTATACCCATCTTTGACTTATGTAAATGAAAATGAAAGTGCTTTACACATATTTATCTAGAATATAATAGAGGTTAGACAAGATCCTTGTGACACTCAATGTTTTGTTCTCGTAGTTTTCTTGTTATTATTATTCGTTTCCTTTTCCTTTTCACATGTTTTCTCTATTCTCATGTTACTGTTATTGTTACTTTTATGGTTGAAAATGTTAAGTCGATTTGATGTCTAATATTTGCACAATAAATGTTGATCATTGCTGATGGCTTGTACTTAGAGAGAGGGCATTTGCTTTGATAGCTCTTAAGTAGTTTTTTCAAGTATCCTAAGCATAATCTATAAGATAAATTCAAAAATAAACCATGCTTGTCTTAAACGTTTCGATAAAATCTTCATCAGTAACTCATAACTAAGCATAATCTTTTATATCGTAACTAAGAATAAACTTTTATAGTTTCTTTCTGAATCAATATTCTTTTTATTGATAAATTGAATTTTTGCAGTTTTGATCATTCTTCGAATATTGATCAGAATATTTATCCTTTAGATCTTTGGAAGAAGCTGCAAAGGGATGTCATCCATTCCGTTTCTTCTCTTCATATGGTAAGTAACGTTTATTGAATTTTCTGATCATAAATTGTTCATGATATTTTCAAACTGAGATTTTTGCTCACATGGTCAGTTTTTCAGTCTTTTATTAGAATCGCTGTTATGAAATGGGATTAGAAACATTGTATTTGCCAAGAGCAGTGTGCGCACTTTACCGTTTTTATAGCGTATTTGTTTGAAAACGGAGCTGTAAAAGCAGGTGCTGTTTTTGACGGGGTGTCTAAGCCAGAACTATAAGACGTAGACCTAGAGAAAAGTATTATGAAAGATCTGACCGCAGTATTTTACCTTGTGACCTTGAAGGACCTTCCCTTCCGAAAATCAAATACGAGACAAAAATATATGTCTTTTTAGGAGCGAATATTCGAAACAGTCTTCCAGTAGAACTCAGTCTATCAACAACCCGATTTAAGCATTACATAAAAGAAAACTTTTTTCGAAATATCCAGAAAGAGGAAGATGACATGTATATTTACTACTAAGACCTAGATGTCATGTCTCCTCTTCTTCTCTCTTCTCTTTTTATTTCATGATCTGATCAAAGTAACTGCCACGCATAACATTTAGGATACATTTTCTCTCTTGAAAAACTTTTATGTAAGCACCCCTGAGGAACAATTATGGAAATATTTCTTTTTAGATAATTCTTTGATAACTTTGTAATTAATTGTTCGATCTCAACTATTGTATTTTAGATTACTTAAAAATAATTTTAATTTACATTTTTTATCACATGTAAATAGGATTTTGTTGTGGCAAAAATATACTTACTTACTTAATTACAAATTCTTGTGATAAATCAGGAGGTGACATGTTATCAAGCACTTTTTATAAAGTGGTTTTTTAAACTTATTTTTGTATTTTTCAAGCATTCCTAAACTTTTTCTAGTAGTAGACACATAATAGAAAAGCCAAAAAATTGATAGATCCGAAAATGGTTGTGCTAGATCAGAATATTCTAAGGGTCGATAATGCAATTACTCTAACTTAGATATCCAGTGTTGTTTCCTTAGCAACGGAGATATGTAAATAAGAAGCAGTGTGGACGAGGCCTTAGAAAAGTAAATTGACGAAACTTTATCTCAAGATTTGAATATAATATATTGTTTCGACTTTACCTCCAGGCTTTGCTTATTTCGTAATGGACAAACTCGAATGAATGCCACAAAAATGACGAAAATACTCAAACACCTCCTGACTGGATATGATAAAGATATTCCACCAGTTGAAAACGGTATTGATATTTTGTCATTGAAGTATTTTCTTATCGTTATTGTCTTTGGATGGTACAGAACGTCAAACTGGCCAGAAATATCGGAAACATAGCGAAACGAACACATGGATTACTTGAGCTTTTCGTCTGACACTCAACAAAGTAATACGTCAGAAAGACAACGAAACAGAAACCTAACTGATTCATATACCCAGATGTGGATCGAAATAAGCCAATCAGAAAAGAGGTCGATTAATGGTATAGTGCAGGAAAACCAATCAACACCCACGAGTGTCAGACAAAAAGCTTAAGTAATCAATTTGCTCGTTTCGCTATCTTTCAAGTATTTCTGGCTATCTTATCGTTATTGTTATTGTTATTGATACAATATTGGACATGATAGTCACCACTTATCATAACAAGCCTCAGATGTTTAGTGGGGCAATGCACTAAATATACCTACTTACTTACCTACTGAATATCAAAGGCTTGTCATGATAAGTGGTTACTATTATGCCAAATATTGTGTAAGAAACAGGCTTGATAAGATCGAATGTATTTAATCAATTGTTATTGATGTTGGTATTCAGGTTGTTCAGTTGCTCTGCACACATTTTTCAAGGGAGTTCAGCTCAGGCTCAGTACTGACTTTTTTCTAGCTGGAATGAAAGTTTGAGTTTTTCTCAGCAACTGCTTAACTTTTTGTTAGTATCTTGTGTATATTGAATAGAAACAGGTAAATGTAGATGGTCTATATATAAAAGGGTTGATCAATTGGCAAGTATTGAAAATGAACGAATATTTATGGTAGGAACTCTTGCACAGGTTATTTCTATAGGTTGTATTTCCATTTTAGTACTAAAATTGAATTTTGAGAATTGTTCACGTTAAAAGGGGGAAGCTTTTTAGTACTCGAGCATTCTTTTCTTGATGATAGCCAATCAAAAAAATTACAAGGGCATTTAATATGTATAGAATTCTCCTCAAAAGGGGGAGCTATGGCCCCCATGGGCTCCCTGTCTTCTTCACTGAGTGCAGCCAAAAGATTGAAATTCAAAAATACATATTCAGTAATTTTCTTTTAGTGCGTGCAAACACACCTGCACTTGCAGGTGCACACTCAAGTTGGATTAAATGTGCTTTTCATCACACGCGAAGACATGTACCTTTTTAGAGTTTTTGAATATCTGCTGCCAAACTCCAAATGTCTTTCCCTTGCTGTTTGAAAGAAAGGCTTGCTAGATTGAAGGGCGTTTCACTCTCTCTTAAACTGTATAAGATTTTTTCAAGAACAAAATGATTTTCAGAGATTTTCTAGGGATTTCTATTAAAACATTAGTATTCTAAGGAAAATGTACGTGATTTCAAGAAAGCGATTTTCCCCAATGCCAGATCAATGACAAAATTTTGACTGTTTTTTTCCGATGATAGGCTGTACATGACTTTTTACAAGTGTGATTGCACAGGCAAAATCATTTACGTGTGTGAATCACCACACACGCAAAATTAAACCCACAAAAAGGACTGACTTATGTCAAAACGTGATTCAAATTTAGCTAATGAAATGTTTTTCTTGCAGACCTTCCAGTAAACATCAAAGTTCAATTGATCTTCTCTGATATGTTTCCATTCCAGGCAGTTGACATGGTAAGTCTACCTAACATTTTTGGCATGCGACTTGATGATAAAAAGGGTTCCAAGAAACAGGATCATGTTTAATCATCCTGGGAAAGTCTTTGCAGTACTGTGGAGGATAAATAGAACTGTGGGGGCATATCATCAGTACAGATGGGGATACCATTAGTACATTAGAGGAGTCTTCAATACTGTTGGGGGCTACTATCCGTAATTGGGATGGTATCCTTCCAGTAAACATCAAAGTTCAATTGATCTTCTCTGATATGTTTCCATTCCAGGCAGTTGACATGGTAAGTCTACCTAACATTTTTGGCATGCGACTTGATGATAAAAAGGGTTCCAAGAAACAGGATCATGTTTAATCATCCTGGGAAAGTCTTTGCAGTACTGTGGAGGATAAATAGAACTGTGGGGGCATATCATCAGTACAGATGGGGATACCATTAGTACATTAGAGGAGTCTTCAATACTGTTGGGGGCTACTATCCGTAATTGGGATGGTATTCAATACTGATGAAGATGTTAAGTACTGTAGGAGATATCATCAGTACTGGGGAGGATACCATCAGAACATTGGAGAGTGTTCAGTACTGTGGGGATGCCATTAGTACTGTGGGGAATACTAACAATACTGTGGGGAAATCCAATAGTAGCTACAGTGGGGAATACTAACAGTACTGTGGATCAATCTCAGTGCTGTGGAGGATATTCAGTACTTTGTAAGGAAAGTACAAGCACATTGGGTATTTCCTCAACAACGCATGATGTTCCCTTCGCGATACTGAATATCATCCATGGTACTGAATGTATCCCATCTGCCATCATCAACAATGAATAATACAAATGAGACTCGTCGACTCATGAAGCCCCATGTTACCCTCCTTACTGATCTGTTTTTATGATAAATAACCCCATATACCCTGCTTACTGATCTGCTTTCATTTAACGTCACCCCATCTTACGATACACTCCTTCTTCATCTCTTTTTATTTTACCTAACCCCATCTTATGATACCCTCCCTAATGATCTCTTTTTATTAAACATCACCCCATGTTATGTCCTTATCTGCTTTTATTGTAGCATTACAGTGCTGACTTTTACATCAAAATGATTTGGTTCGACTACCGACTAGCATACAACATATCAGATAACGCAACCGTGATTCCATTTAGAGGCAACAAATTATGGAAACCGGACATCTTCTTCCCCATGGCAAAGAGGGGTTCTCTTCATAGTGTTCCAGAAGCTAACGAGGGAAGCTCGTTGTTCCTCAATGGAACCGTTTCACATTCTCAAAGGTATTTGAAGGATCCATTTGTGAAAAATATTTTTGAAATTTTAATCAAAACTGCAATCGATTTATCTAAACATCTGGCAGAAAGGGAAGATGAAGTATACAAAAAATACGCAGGCTGGTGAGCAATGAAATAGCATCATTAAAATATTTCACATCCATAAGGTATTTTAATTTTCAAACAAAATACTTGTAAGTGAAGGTTCCTTTTTCTTTGGTTGCAGAAATATCTTTGAAAGCACTAAGCCTGGCCTGCTCTACGAATGCATTAATTCTCAAAATACATTGATTTTCATTCTAGTTATTTCAACAATTTTCTAGATCTATGGCGTGAGCGTCGTGGTCCCTGGGCCATCTTAGCAGTTGGCTCCTTTGGCCATTTTAGCAATTGGCTCTAAGAAATTCATCCTCCTACTTATGAGGTCTTACATCTTTTACGAGTGATAATAGGGAGGTAACTCTTTTATCTAGTAAGACTGAGTGGTGAGAAACCATGTTGATGTCTTGCGTTTGGCAGAGTATGAATTAATAGTAAACAAGAAAAAATATTGAGAAAATGCCACCAGCTAAAATCTTTTGTTATTAAAAAACAAGCTAAGAACTCTAGGTTGTGCAACCAATACAGCCTACTTTGTTTCAAAGAAACTGGGTTTTTCTCAAAAAAGCTAATATCTCAAAGAAATTTTATTTTTCCTGTTTCTTTTCTCAAGGAAGCTGAGAAATTTTTTTTTTTCAATTCAAATTTGTTTTTTAAAAGTAATTTGTTGAATATTCTTAGATATTCTTGAGAAAACCCCATTTTCTCTACATATTCTCAGCTCTAATGCAGGAAAATCCAGTTTTGAAAAAAGATAGGATTTCTCTTCACAGAAAAAATGTTTTTTCTCAAATAAGCTAAATATTTCTTAGAGAAATTTATTTTTCCTGCATGATAGTTGTAGAGAAAATGAGTTTTACTGCAGAGAAACCCATTCTGTCTTGAGAAAAACCAGTTTTTTTTATCTATGGCTACTTTCCCTTACCATAGCCTACAAGGTAGTGGCGTATATAAAAATCAAATTCCAATTAATTTTAACAAATGCCTCGTAAAGTAAAGATATCAATCAAAATACGAAACATCAAAACCATTTCGCCGAAGTTTGCATTTTGGCGAGTTTTCCCATTCAATTTCAATCCCGTCGATTTGTACTTCCATTTTATCCTTTCCTTTCAGTTTCTTCATCAATGCGAACTTCTTCTTTTTATTTGACTCAGTTTTAGCTGCTGGCTTCCCATCCGGTTCACCTATCACCTCGGCTATCCGTTCACCCTTCCTTTTCATTCTAAAACGTTTTGCGAGATAAGAAAACATTGTTGCAAGTTGTAAGGTTTTTCTGCAACTCCTTACCAAAGTCAGCCAAACGTCTGAAACTGAAATGTATTTATCTCACCCTTCGTATTTTTACTTCTGCACTTCTTCACTATCACAATATCTCTGTTCACTTTATCCAGCTTTTGAGACGTCACTTATTCTTTTTCCAGCAACGATTTAATTACCAAGTTAGTTGTTCGAAACTCCCAACCTGTGCAATTCTTGCGTATAAAGTCTTATGTCCTTTATGTTAGATTTATTGCAGTGTAAAGATTTCGTCCAGTAAGAAACTGAAATACACAGCATTAAAGCTTCCCTTCTGCTTTATTTAATTTCCTTTATGTTATGAACTTTGTTCACTTGCTTAGTTCTTTGAAGTCTCTTCTCCAAATCCAAAATTTCCAAATTCCAAACAGCCTTAAATTTTTCGAAATCAAAATTGATATCTTTTATCAGCCTAACGTGGCTAGCACCATGAATCTAAATAAAGCTCTTATTGCATTCTAAATAAAGACCATTCAGATAAACAGCTTTCACAATGACCCAAGAGCATAAAGCTGTATTCAACTCCTCCTCATATATCGTGTGCGATATGTGTTATTTGCAGTATTTTCTTTATACAGTATATGTTAAACGAAATATGTGTTACATGCACTATGCAACATGGGTGGTAGCAATAGGTACCTACATTGAAACTTCCAGACGCTCAATTACTTCCCTGGCAGCCAGTTTGCTTTTTGCTGGCGTATATCTAACAAGATTTTCATTCACCTGAGAAGGGTTGTTTTTTCCATCCCCTCACCTTTTTCTGTATATGTGACCTGCCTCAGACCATATCTTCACAGTAATTCTCTACTAGATTTCTTCTGGCCAATCTAATATCTTCTCGCATTTATCGGTCAGAAAGCTATTCCAGGCGTCAGATAATGCAGGCTTATATTCTTGCTTAACAATATTCTTTATCTAAACCATCTGATGCTCAATATTAAGTTTCTTGGTTGTCTTCAGCTCTTCAGAGACGTTTTTACACAAACAAGAAGACGATATGAATCTTTACCAGCTATAGCTCTTTGTTGTCGCAATTCATATGCGACCAAAACAAGCAAATCGGTCTTTATCAATCGTCTCGATTCCAACAGGTGCAAAGAATATCAGGCTGTTAGAGTATAATCTGCTTAATTGTCTAGCTTTGTAAGAGAAACTCTGATTTAAGCCCGACAATGCATAGACAGGACTCTGCAACAATACTATAACAATAGCTTGTTTACTTCTATAGCTTGTTTACTTCTATAGCTTGTTTACTTTAGCTTGTTAGTTTGTTTGCTTCTTTTCAATCTATTTTCTCTTGCTAAGCATGTTTTTCAATGAAAACCATTTTTCCTTACCTGCGGTTGATTTTCAATGATAGAGAACTATTGATGATCTTACGTAGTCCATCTGCTTAGGCGTGCTCGTTTTTCAAAGCGAGCTTAGCATATGCTTGTTTTTCACTCCTTTATCTTTGCAGTGTGTACTATCTTCAGTGCAATATATCCTGATTGTATTCACTCTCAGAAATCATGTCTTAAATAGTTTCAAATTGTTGATAGGTGATACAATTCTCTCTAACTAGAACCTTTTCATGCAGAAGTTTGCGAACAAAGACAACACTGATTGAGCTACCAAAAACGTCCAGTTTTGCACAGAAAGTAGTATTAGCTAGCTCTTGGTTGTATTGTATATGTCAGTATATTGTATCTTGAAATTAAAGTATGCTGAATTTAGAATTCTGCCGAGGAAAGAAACTTTGCTTGGGTATCAAACTCAAACTCAATAGAGCAGTATATGAACATTGATTTGATCTCAACTGCCAGAAATGTTCACTTTTTTACGAAAAGTAGTATCAGCTAGCTTTCCATTGCATTATCTCAGTAAATTGCACAATGTCTTCTCCGAACTGAAGTATTTTAAGGCTACAGGTTTGCTGAGGAAGGAGACTTTGCTTGGGTTCAAAACAGCAACTCAAGTAATGAACTATATTAGCTTTGATTTCATCTAAACTGCCAAAAATGTCCACTTTTCCACACTACGTCTCCATTGCATGATATATCTCAGTTAATTGTACAATATTCAATATTTTCTCTACATTGAAGTACTCTAAGGTACAAGTCTGCTAAAGAAGAAGACTTTGTTTGCATATCAAACTCCAAGTCGAACAAGAACAGTATATTAATTAGTATATTAACTTTGATTATATCTTATATCTTCTTTGCATTGTACATCTCAGTAAACAATATCCAATATCATTCTGCAAAGTTAAGCGTTCTGAGGTTTGCAGAGGAAGAAGACTTTACTTGGGAACCAAACACCAACTCTAAAAGAATAGCATATTAACTTTGATTATATCCCAACTGCTATCCACATTATGCGCGTTGAGCAAACTATCCCAGACACCTGCAGCCCTATTGAAACACACAAGCAACCGAAACAGGTGAATTCCCCGTGAAAATTTCACAAACACTGAAAATATTGATTCAGCTGTCATGGCCTTCTTGTCTCTTTCGGAGAGTATTTCACAACGTGGTGACGTCAGGTAGCAATTGCTATAGCATTCAAATCAAAACACATGTGGTGTTGATAGAATCGAATTCAAATGAAAAAACGATAGACACAGCAAGATTAATCAATTATTCATTTTAATTATCGATCTGGTCTGGAATTCTTATTAAATTTAGAGAGTCCTTTTATCGATGTAAAGTACCATGCTAGGACTTTGGAAGAATCAGATAAGATTCATATTCTTGTTTGCTGCCTGGGGGGTTAACAAGGAATAGTTTCCAGGGGGCTGTGGAAGGCCTGTAAAGCTATCCAGAATAATTCATTTCAACCTCTGTTCCAGTAGACTTTAGCCTTTTTGAATTAGCCTTTAGCCTGGGGCCCAATCAGTCTCTCGAAGGCCCCAAGTAGAGCAGTAGCTCAAAAATTTTCTTTAAAATGGAAATTGAAACTTTATTTGTTTTTCAGGATAAATCTGATGTCATATTGTCATATGGAGCTGAATTATTATCCTTTCGATATCCAAGATTGCGATTTCACAATCACCACTTGTAAGTATGTCAGAGCTTCTTTAACACTTTAACTACTGGGAAAAGATTCTTAATAGGCCTAATCCTTTCCCAAGTAGTGAAAGAGAGAACAAAACCAATTGAAATTGACTTATTTACTAGCAGAACTACAGTGCGCACTTATAAAAGGATACAACGGAAATTAATCAGATTTTCAGCATAAAAAGATAGAACTAAAAACTCTCTTAGTTTTTAGACTATACCCTCTTTTATGACCATGGTCTTATTTGTTCATTCATTTTTCTTATTTGTGCATCTACACGCTTTTTATTTTATAAGGAACCTACCTCAAGGCCTAGTACTAAAAATTCCCTAAATTTTCTATTGTTCTCCATTGTTACAAGAAACAATAGAACAAAAGAATCAATTGTATTTCACAAGAAATTCTAGTTCTAGGTTCCTTATAAACAGTTCCTTATATGAAAAAAGCGTGTATGTGTCTTATTTGTTGATCCATGTGTCTTATTGTTAATTCATGTCTGACGTCTTCCAATGCAAATTCATTTATTGAGTATCACTAACAAGTTTGCTCAACACCAGCTTTGTGAGGATTCGTTCCCACGCATCTGTTGTTTAAACCATCACATAGACGCTATTTAACTCAAAAACATGGCTTTGTGTGACGTACTTCTTTTGATATTCAAAATTTTCTGAATCATCACGTGAATATCGCTAAGGATGCAGGGATGCAACGTCAGTGTCAGTAAGAACATAATTTCTGATAGATTACCCGAAGAGGCCTGAATCTACTTTAACACCTTGAAGAACGTCTGTGCAGTACTACAGAGGGTGTTCAGTACTGTGGAGGCTTTTACGTACTGTGGGGGATATCATCATCACTGTGGAGGGAGTTCTTCACTGGGGAAGGTGTTCAGCACTGTAAAGGGGATATCATCAGTACTGTGTAGTATGTGCAGTACTGTGGGAGATATCATCAACACTATGAAGGGTGATCAGTACTTCGAGGGATATGATCAATACCCAAAGTACATACATGTAAGACTGGTATCCCTCCACAGTACTGAATACCCTTCACAGTACTGCAGCACAGACGTTCCTCAAGGTATCAAAGTAGAGTCAAGTCTCTTGTGATGTTCTTGTTGATGTTGTATCCTTGGTGATATTATTTATTGCAAATCAAAAGATTTGGAATATCAAATGCGTTTCTGTCCTGGTAGCTAGAATTCATGATAATGATAATGATGAATCTTTTAACAGGAGTCTACACTTCAATGTTTAATGCTGTTATCAACATGATAATATTAAATGGAAAAAGTAAAAGATAAAACGCTAGCAGCTCGTTCAATTTCTTAGCACTCAAGAAACAGAAGCATTTTGGAGCATATTCAGTCTTAATTTTAGGGAGCATAGTATGTCTTTAGCATGCAGCCTGTTTACATCACTCTAACTTTGCAGTTGTAGATAACAAGGATTATGTCAATCTCCACTGGCACGAAAATGCTATTATCAAAAACCGTGGTGATAAGATAGACATGAAAGATTTCAATATTGTCAAGTCTGAGAAGACGCAGATCACCTCCTCAGAAGGCAGAGAAGGTGAGTTTCCTATTGATTCCATGGAATTTTATTTAGTTATGACGAGAGGCAACTTGGCTAGGCGGGGTCCCGGGATATTTCCACCCTGGGGACCGTCAGTACATTGAAGGGTGTTCAGTACTGTAGGGGGATACCACAAGTACTGTCGATCCCTGAGAAGAATCTTTTAGGAGCTATTATGACAGGTAGGGAATACTGAAAAATGTAGTGAGTCTAATCGTGGCCAAGGCCGCAAGATGATGAAGATGATGTACTGTTAAAGAATACCATCAGCACTGTTAAAGAATACCATCCAGTACTGTCAAAGAATACCATCTACAACTGTTGAGGATACCATCCAGTAGGTGGAGTATCCTCAGTACTGTAACTGAACACCCTCTACAGTACTGCACAGACGTTCCCCTGGGCGAGAGTGTAGCCCAGTGTTGAACTTCTCAGCATATCATAGAATACCAGTAATTAACTACACTAGCCCCTAACGCTTCTTCGACATTTGAATATCACCGTCTTGTCTACTGATACATATCTTTACCAAGGTGTTTTCGATGTGCTCGTCCTCAAATTCCAATTCTACCGATACCTCGCCTTCTACTTCCTGCGTGACTTCTTCCCTTGCATTCTCATCGTCATCCTCAGCTGGATCACTTTCTGGATCGACTTCTCCTCCACCCCAGCTCGAGTCGGCATGGGCATCACCACCGTCCTAACCATCGTCACCATGACCAACAGCATCAGGAATGGTGCTCCTCCGGCAGGGCTTTTCCGCAGTCTTGACTGGTATCTCCTCATGTGCAATCTGTTTGTGTTTGCTGCTTTGGGGGAATACGCAATCGTTGGCCTAACGTCAAGAGTGAGGAAAGCAAAGCCTGGAAATAAAACTAGTTACGACGTTGGAAATGAGGTAAACAAATAGGATTTTCGAATTCATCAAACAATTGAGCCATCAGGACGCAAATAGCCGTATGTTATTTCGATTTTGAGATGGATATTATCTTCAGTTTGCTCCCCCTTCCTACTTTTCCCTCTCTGACCTTTGATTTTATTTCAACTCACTCATATGCTCGGGAACTCCCAATACAGTCGGTTTGAGGGTCTGATGAAAGAGTCCAATTCCGAAAAAACACATCTATATGTAAGGTAAATTTCAATTTCTCTCTCAGGAAACAAATAATGGACCACGAGAATTCAACCGTGAAATAATGATGATGAAAACACATTCTAATGGTGAAGATCCAGAGGTGAAAGTTCAGGAGTTTGAGCGGAGAAGTGAAAGTCAGCCGATTGGCAACAAAAGACTTGTCAAAAGTTGTCATTACATTGATCGAATGTCTCGATTCCTCTTCCCTGGGTCTTTCATTGCTTTTAATATCATTTATTTCGTGTATCATCGGCTCAATAAACATACTGTGGATTAATTATGTCAATAACATGATAGGATAATGATGTTGATAAAGTCCAGGCATTGATCTAAGGTGCAGGGATAACCACTTTCTAAAGTGATGAAAGTAAACACGTACAGTGATGAGCTTAAAACTGTGCAGTTCTGCAGGCCCGTAGGTAGCGGGGAGCAGGGGGGGGGGGGGGATTTGCCCCCTGAAATAATCCTGAAAGTCAATTGTTCACAGCATTTCCCTAGTCTTCCTATCGTTCTCAAACAATGGTTACCTTCCACCCAATAATTTTTCCGGAGCTACGGTGCTGCAGTACTGTGGGAGGATGTTCAGTACTGTGGGAGGATATGTAGTACTGTAGAGGATGTTCAGTACTATGGAGGATGTGCAGTACTATGAAGCTTGACCAATAACATCCAGTAATGGTAAGCAAGCGTATATCTTCATCTCCAAAGTTTCACCAAATGAATTTCAAAGTAAATTAAGTTGTTCGACTTTGAAATAGAAGTTTTCTAGTGTATTTGATATTCTAACAAGTATATTTTCAAACATTGTCGTTCGCTGCGTTCACTTGCTTATCTATTTAGTAAAAGGATATCAAAAATACAATATTTGTTCGTAAATCATCAAACTGGCCCTCAGCACTTATTCAAACTACAGTTCATGTAGTCAATGCAATTTCATTTTAAATTTCTTCTCTGTTCAAGCTGTAATTCTAAGTTCTAAGATCAACTCAATTGAAGCTTTGCCACTGAGCATACGAATCGATGAGAGAACATTGTCTTATTTGATATCTTATATCACATAATAAAACGAGAACCTAATTTCCTAAATTTATAGAATATTAATAGACTGATTCAAAAATAAACTATTCTTCTTGGACGTTTCGATTTCATCTTCATCAGTAAGCTATTTTAACAGGAATAGCTTACTGATGAAGATGAAAGTAGAATAGCTTAATGATGAATATGAAATCAAAATAGCTTACTGATGAAGATGAAAGTAGAATAGCTTACTGACGAAGAAGAATGTAAAATAGCTTACTGACGAAGAAGAATGTAGAATAGCTTACTGACGAAGAAGAATGTAGAATAGCTTACTGTTGAAGAAGAAAGTAGAATAGCTTACTGATGAAGATGAAAGTAGAATAGCTTACTGATGAAGATAAAAGTAGAATAGCTTACTGACGAAGAAGAATGTAGAATAGCTTACTGATGAAGATGAAAGTAGAATAGCTTACTGATGAAGAAGAAAGTAGAATAGCATGCTGATGAAGAAGAAAGTAGAATAGCTTACTGATCAAGAAGAAAGTAGAATAGCTTACTGATGAAGATGAAAGTAGAATGGCTTACATGTAAAGATGAAATGATGAAGATGAAATTAAAATAGCTTACTGATGAAAATGAAATCGAAACGGTTAAGAAGAACAGTTTTTTCAGTCAATCAGTCTCATAGCTTATATAAATCGTTGACATGGGATAATTTTGCTATTTTTTGTAGCACTTTACTTAACTTACCTCTTATCTGAGTAATATCAATGAACTTGAAGTTGCATTTAACAGGGGCGCACATCCAAAATCATTTTCAGGGTGGTACTGACGCATCTGGAACCGAATTTTGGCAGTAATCTTTTCTGACTGAGTGAACACATGCAGAGAATGTGTGATGATTAGTACGTGAAAAGAATGGTTTGAGGAGCTTGAAAAACTTGATGTCTAGAGAAGAATTGGGCTACCTGAAACAGCACCATGATTGCTGCCGAAGGGAGAAATTTTTCTCATTTTGATGCTTCAGATCTCTGCAAAATGCACCTTTAGATATGATGAAGAATTCTTGCTCAGCAGGGAATCATATCTCTGGCCTCACTCTCAAACACATTCTACGTCATTGTGATATAGGTCTATAGACAACAGCCAACTTGGCTGAAATAAGTGAAACTGTATACATTTTGTTTATTATCTTTATTATTGCTGTCATTAAACAGCTACACTTGGTCATATCAAAGCTGTTACTGACACTGTATTATACAGACAGGTACCATTTATCACGACAAGCCTTTGATATTTTGTTTTGCAAATTATTTGGAAATAATACTGACATTCCTTATTGCTAATGGGAGACAGATTCCCCTTGGAGTTTGCCAACTATAGGCTTTCCACCAGTTAAGGTGCTATCATGCCCATCACAGTATCCTTTAACCAATAAAAAGTATATTTCGCAGTAGTCTAAGAACATGTGAAATTGTCATTCATATCAAAAAAAAAGATAAACTGCAGAGAATTTGAATTTTTTTGTCTTTTACTTTTCTAAAGACCTGGAAACCTCGAAAAAGCAGAGAAACACAGAGGGGAATATAAATAGAATGTGTCGTGAACGCAATGTTTATTTTGGTGTAATGCATCGTCCATTTTGTTCACCAAATACATCACCGAGAGAAAGAAAAAAGTACATGTAAACGATATAACTACATATAAAGTAATTCAAAATTAAACTATGCCTCTTAAGAGTTTCTATTTTATCTTCATCAGTAAAGTTAAACTAGTTAGTAAACTAGTTAGAAGTGTAGTTTATTTTTGAATTACCCTATAAACGTATACATTTTTTCTGTAGCACCCGGTATTTCCAAAAAAAGTCAAGATTTCTTCTCAACGAAATTTACAAACTTTATGCGAAAATGAATAAATTTCCCGATAAAAAAGGAAGAAATGATTTCAAATAACTATTCGGATTAGAAAAATGACTGCATTTGGAAAATCTAGGGAATTTTCAATAAATCTAAAAGGATATTTTGTGGCAATTGCAACATCGAGGTAAGTGAAAGTTCTGAACTGACTATACTGATCATTTTCAAAATGGCGCGGTGGGACAACAAATCAACTGGAGGACAGCCTGATAACTTCAGAGAGAAAGACCAGCTCTTGACATTGAAAGGTATTTAATCTGTTATGATCTAGACTAATGCAGTATTTTTCAATTGCGTACGCATCATATTGATGGAAATAAGGCAAAATCAATGGCAACAGAAGGATTTTGAAATATAGAACTTGTTATTTAGGCCTAAGTAGGCATATTTAGGCCCATTTACTGTCATAGTGCTGTAGAGGTAAAACTTTCCAATGATGTTGATTGATAGTTGATGTTGATAGGCAAATACGCTTAATATCTTCGTAAGGTCAAACATCCACAGTTTTAAGCATAAGATCAAAGATTGATTCTTGAACGATCTCCAAAAACTAGATGATAGCCCCTACGTATATTATTGACAACCTTAAATCAGACTCTGTAAAGGTTTTAGTCAACATTTTTCGATTTTTTTTTTAACACAAGTTTCATTTTTCCAGATCAATTTTCTTTTGACAACTCCTCCAGAGGGATCATTATGGAAACAAGATCATAATGACCTATTTAATGCTATCCCTGTAATTTTAACTTGGGGTGTTTTTTAAACTTAATTTTTAACTTCTTTGCCTGTGAATATTATATTTGCTGTAATTAGAAATTTTTTTTTTCATAACTTATATTGTAATTTAGATCTTTGATCTTTTAATTTTGGCAAAATGATACATAGATTCATACATACATACAAAGCCACATATTCAGTCTATAAGCAGTCCTTTTCGTTTAGCGCGTGCGATCGCACCCGCACACGCCTGCACACGCGCAAGTTGGATTGCGGGTGCTTTTAATCGCACGCGCAAACACGTGTTTTGGCAGTTTTTTTAATAACCACGAATGGATTTCCCTTGCTATTTGAAACACAGGCCCCATCAGCCCCTCCGCTATGGTCAGAAAAAAGAGACGCGAACAAGAAAGCGTTAATCTCTGCTGACAAAAATCAATGAGAAAACAAAAGACTATTGCCAAACATCTTGTCTATTGTCTCAATGATCTTTCAACTAAGCGGCTCGTCTTTCAGCTAAGCCGTCTTTAACAAATTATGTGTGAAAATCAATTTCCTATAAAAACGTGTTTGTTCTAAGTGGCTGTTGTTAAAAGTTGGAAAAGATTCTTATCCCTTCTTATTTGCGTTCGTAATTCTTGAGATTGACCACGATTTTTGAAAGATGGCTGCAAAGGGCAACAAGATTGAGATATCAACTTTTCGGAAGTACGGAAAATCGGATATAATTGGCTACAAGACAGTAGAGGAAAATGGAAAAACGTACGTTAACTTTATTTGGTGCAAACTCTGCGCAAAGCACAAAGAAGCTATCCTTTCCGACCCAACATTGAAAGGGAGCGTAAAGGCATCAGCTAAAGCGTTCAGTGAAGGAACTAATGTTGTGACCAAGTATCAGGTAATTAAAAGCTTGTTCTACTCTATTATTAAATATCAGTATGTTTCATTACATATTTGTCGTTATTAGGCAGATTTCAAATATGGCCAGGCTTCTGTGTAACAAAACTCGAGAACAATGATTGATACAGAAAACTTTTTGTCCTTGTACCTATTATAACAACCGAGAACAACCACACGCCTTTTTCATAAGAAACTACCCACACGTATTTTATATTTAGGCCTATATAAGAAAGTCTCAAATGACTCCAGTACTGGATCTTTCTTAGCAATTAGCAATACTAGGTGAGTCGAGTAGGCCTACTACTTTCTTAAGCACCAGTAGGCCTACTTTCTTATAGAAAAAAACGTGTAAGCTCCCTACTAAAATGCACGTGCAGCTAAATAATTTCTTCCTACGCCGATTTCTTCGACGGTTTCTTATAAAAACCGTGTACACGCAATTTTTTAATTAGAATTGAAACCAAGATTTTTCTCTCTGGCTTTTTTTTCTCAGTATACGCGTTTTTTATTTTATAACAAACTTGGCTCAAGCCGCCCTAGTAGAAATAAATACGAGAAGTTCTATTACTAGTTTCTTATATACACGAATTTTTAAGAAACTCTCTATAAGAAACTGAGTACTCGGATTTCTCGAAAAGAACAATAGATTCTTCTGTTCTCTTGTTTTCTTAAACAATTGAAAACAATAGATTATTTAAGAAACTTATAGTACTCGGCTTGAGCCAAGCTTCTTGTAAAAAAATGCGTGTAGGGTATAAACGAGTTTATTAATATAATGTAAATAAAAAAGCGTGTAGGCCTATTGAAAGTTTTTTAATTACTAAGAATTTTGGTGTATGTACCGTCCCGTATGTACACACAAAATAGGTACATTTGTTTTTTAAACAAAATTTGGAAATTTGAATACTTTGGATCCCTGTGGCATAGGGATGAGGCTCCTGCGCATCTCTTATCAAGTGGGCCATTTTCTGTAGAGCTGTCACTGTCAAATAAATAATTATTGAAATAAACAAGTATTATGCTCCGAACACCTTGCAAATTTATTTAGATTAAAATATACCGTAAAGACTTCTCAACCTTTTTCATTCTACTTTAGATAACAAGGCATCTGGATGAATCTGCCGGTCATAAGATGGCACTTGAACTTGAGAGAGGAAAACCCCAAACTGAGCCCAATCGATTCCCTGACATTGTTCTTGGTGCTGGCCCTTCACAACCAAGGGCAGATGCTCTCCAAGAGAAAGCAACTCGTGAAGCCTATGAGAAAATGATTCGCACAGCGTATGAACTGGCATTAAATCCACAACTTCCCTTGTCAACATTCAAGCTACTTTTAAAGTGCCAAAGAATGAATGGTGTCAGGCTTATAGAAGGGAAAGATGACTGCAAAGCAACGGGTGAATTCTTTGATGCCATTTCAAAAGCAGTCACCGAGAAAGTTGCGGCGGTTGTTGCCAGTCAAAATGCAATGTCCCTTCTTTCGGATGGATCACAAGCAAGGAAAACGAAATCCGACAAAGAAATGGTGCTCGTGAGAGTCGAACGCAATGGAATTCCCGTCTATTTTGTGGTATCCCTTCTAGAAATGTCTGAGTGGGGAGGAACGAATGCAGAAGCGCTTAAAAGGGCTATTGACAGCATATTTGGACCACAAGGCAACATCCCTTTGACCGATTACTTGACCAAATTGGTTTCCTGTACAGCTGATGGTGCCAGTGTAAACATGGGGCATATATCCGGACTGTTGACGCGCCTTGGTCATGACAGAGATTGGATGCTAAAGATCCATTGTGCAAACCACAGGATTGAACTTGCCGTGAAAGCTGCGTTCAAAGACACCAAGTTTGCGCAAGTGGACGAGTTTTACCAGGCAAACTTTAATCTTCTGAGAAATTCAGGAAAGCTGAAAAGTGCTGTGCAAGCTGCTGCCTCTGCAATAGGAATAGAGTATTACGTGTTGTCGAAGCTCACTGGGACAAGATTTGTTGGGCACCGAAGCAAAGCTTACAAAAGATTGCTGGATATGTGGCCTGCTTTTATCACAGCCTACGAAAACTGCCTTGGCGATGCTTCATATTCCAGCGTCAAAAGCAAGGTCAAAGGTCTATTGGCAAAATTTAAATCCTACCGTATGCTATGTCTTGTATCGACATACTTGGATGTACTGGAGAAGATGATACCAGCATCTAAAGTATTTGAAGGTGAAGGTCTGCTCGCTTTTGACGTGAAGAACACAATCGATGTTTCTTTGCTGGAGCTACAAGACTGTCAGGAATGTGCAGGTACAGATGATGAGTTCCTCGACAGTTCATTGGCACGATTTCAGGCACGACCTGAAGATGATGGCTTTTCTCTTGCCTCAGAGTTTTTGATGAGTGGAGAGGCATTGAAAAGGGCTGACCAGCGTAAGACAATCCGATTTGAATTTCAAGGCATGACACATTTAAACGAAGACGCGCGGATGGAGGCCAGCAATGAAAAGATTAAAGTTGTTGAACATTTACGTGAAATTTTGAAAGATCGGTTTCAGGATTTTGAGCATGGAATATATCCACTAATGAGTGTATTCGATCAAAAACACTGGACAGACGAAAGGGAATTCGGATGCACAGAAATTTTGGAATTCGCGAGTCACTTCAAGACGACATTGAGCGTGGCTGGCTATGATTGCACAAAAGTTTTAAGTGAGTGGAAAATGCTGCGCAACTTTGTAAAGATTTGGCTCAAAAAAGCAGAAACAGCCGACTTATGGAAACACATTTTAACACACAAAAGGAAAGAGTTTCCGAATGTATGTTTACTTGTGGAAATAGTATTATCCGTCAGTGGTTCAAATTCGTCAGTGGAGCGGGCATTTAGCATGCTCACAAATATGCTTTCCGACAGACGCCTTTCTATGAAGCATAACAGAATTGAGTCTGTTCTTCTAATTGCCGGGAACGACAAAAATTGGTCAGCCAGAGAAAGGGAAGAAATCATCGAGAGAGCTGTAGGAATTTATCTCATGAAACGAAGGAAAACTAAAACATGTGAACCACCACAGAAAGTGCGAATTGTGATGTGTGAGAGTGAAGATGACATTTGCTATGATGCTGAAGACAATGAGGACTCGGACATTAGCTTAAGTAGTTCGGACGAGGAACTTTAATCTTACTTTATTCACTTTAATTGAAGTTTAGTCTTTCATAATATAGTTGAGTGGGTTTTTTATCTTTATTGTTTTTTTACCAATTAACATGCTGGGCGCACAAACTTTTTACAAGTGCGATCGCACGCGCAAAACTATTTACGTGTGCGAATTACCACACACGCACAATTTATCTCACGAAAAGGACTGTATAAGACAACATCCTGAAAGATAACAAATCTGAAAATAAAGCTTTTGTAAAAGAACATAAATCAAATAGGAAGGTTGTTGACGAGCAAAGATTTCATGAAATAAAAGCAAAGCTCCTCCCCTGAGGTTGTACCATTCTTTGAACAAGCCAGAGACAAAGGATCCAGCTCTTGGCTTTATGCAATTCCAATTGAAGAACAGGGTCTAAATGTTAACAAAGAAGAGTTTAGAGATGCACTAAGAATTTGCTATAACCTCCGGCTTAGAGACCTACCAAGTTACTGCCCGTGCGGAGAGTCATTTTATTTATGCCAAGCACTATCATGTAAAAAGGGTGGCTTCATTGCGCTGAGACATGACAACATACGAGATATTCTTACAGTCCCTTTGAATAAAGTTTGTAACAATGTCCAGGTAGAGCCCCATTTGCAAAAATAGACAACAAAAGATTCTAACTGAGGAGAGTTACAGTAAACACACGTGACAAGGCACGGCTGAGCAGAAAGGCAGGCAGTTTTTCGCGTTGTGGGTAGAATACATTTTTTGATATTCGCCTAACGCATATAAATACCATGACTTACCAAAACAGAAGTACCGAATCCATCTTCAAGCAACATGAGAACGAAAAAAACAATCTTACTTACAAAGGGTGATACAAGTTGAGCAAGGCACCTTCACACCATTGGTTTTTGGTACAAATGGAGGAATGGGAGACAGTGTGATCTGTTTGTTAAGAATTTGGCCAATAAGCTTGCAACAAAACAAAACAAAAGTACTCTGCTGTCATGTCATGGCTGAGGAAACGACTATCATTCAAAATCATGAAGTCAGCTCTCCTATGCGTTCAGGGATCGAGGGCACCTTTCCAAACGAATGGTGACATTGACAGCTTTCGATTGAGCATATTTGAAGCAGACTTGCAGTAACTTTTTAGAGATTGAGGGGTTTTGGGGGATTTTATTAATTTTTTTATCGTCTTTTTTTCTTTAATCCTTCTAATTCATAAAGTTAAGAGACTTTATAAAAAACTTATGGTGTGAGTTTGAATTATTGTATTGTGATTGGATTGCAGATTTGGAAAATATCACAAAAGACGCTAAACATCTTGAATCAGAAACCTGGGTTTTAAAATAGGTACCTTAAGTCTGCTACGATAATAAATGAAGAAAATTGTTTCTATCCTACATACACACCCTACTAGTTTAACATCCCTTCAGGGGGGAGTTTGACTGAGTTGTTTGTCGCTCTCACAAGACCAAGCTCAAATTCATCTGCACATAGCCCAGTGTGGAAAACTTGCCCTCATTTGCCACCATCTTTGTACCTTTTCTATTGTTTTCAGTTGTTTTGTTGCACCTGTTCTATTGTTTTACAAAAAAACCTGTTTCCTTACCTCTATGCATAGGGAAAGCAAAACATATTTTCGCATCTGGCTAATTCGTAACAACTTAAGCCTCTTGGTCACTCACCGGCAAAAAATAATTAATCAACTTATGTTCATTTTCAGTGATGAGACTGACAAGACCTACCATAAAGCCATTGCTTCAAGTGACATGTGAAGAAAGAGATTTACCAGGCAATTGACAAGTTTTTTAAGATAATTCTAAATCCTTGCTATCATCATTCTCTTTATGCCTTGTTACACTTCTTAGGAATAAGTATCAAGTAACACAAAATGTATTGAGGTAACTCTTTCCAGTGGTGGGACTCAATGGTCCTCCTGGTGTGAGAAAGTCATCGCCCTTTGGCAGGTCCAGTGTAGTGTTAAAGAGCCCGGATAGGTTCGTCTCTGCATTCGGTGAGTGGTGTTGCGATTTGTGTGAATGAAACTGCCTGGGTTTCTTGTAGCCTGGGTGCGCAGTGGTAGCGTTTCTAGAGTACGAATCTAGAGGTCGTGGGTTCAAGTCCTACTTGGGTCATTTTCATTCTCACAAATCATCTCGATCGATTTTCCAAATCCTGCTTCACCTCATCTTAATATTAAAACATTATATGATTTATCAATATGTAAAAGTCTTTATTTCAGGTGGCTATTTTGAGAGGGATACCAAACAAGATGCAAGTGCTATAAAGGGTATTGAGCTGTTTTCGTCTGGGGAACTGCTGTCACTACCCCAGTCATTTGGGTAAAACTTTTTCTTGAAATTTAGCTCAATTGTTTTATGAAAGATTATTTTCATGGTTATTGTGCTTTTTTGAAACAATTGTTCAATTCAAATCTGTCATTGAACACAAATTCAAGCTCTGCCCTTAATTTGGATGATTGTTAGATGTACGCAATTATCTTTGATTTAACTTGGTTATGATGTACAGTAGAATCCCGATAACCCGAACATGCGATAACTCGAACTCTCGCTAACTCGAACAGATTTGGCATTCCCCTCGAGCCTTATTAATGCTATGAAGAGCCTTGATAACTCGAACATTCGATAACTCGAACAATTTTGTTTGTCCCTTGCTTGTTCGAGTAATCGGGATTCTACTTTATCTCATAAAACTAGTTGTTGTCTCCTACTTCTCTCTTTTTAGTGAGTCCAGTTGAATTCATCTCAACATTTTAATAACACATCTTTGTGGCACATCTTTTAAAGCAGCTGTTTATCAACATAGACATTAATGAAATCATTGTTTGCTCTTTTGTCTTTAGGAGTATCTATCTTGGAGAAACATTTTCATGCTACGTCAGTGTACTTAACGACAGCAATCAGAATGTTGAAGATATATTGGCAAAGGTTTGCCTGTTTTCTTTACTCATTGCCTTCCAGACTGTATTTGTTTAATGATCTATTCTTAATTTACTTGGTAAATTCATATAAATATACGTCTAATTCATAAATCTACATAAATATCCACAAAAATTTGACAGCAATCAGATGAGTGTTGAAGATATATTAACAGAAAGGTTAGCCTGTTTTCTCTACTCATTTCCTTTTATGCTGTATTGTAGTTATGATCAATTTTATGTCTAATTTCATAGACTCGTTAGAATCTACATGTAATTCATAAATCTCAAAAGGTCAACATAGAATTCATAAAATTGAACACGACTCTGTAGAAGGAATGAATCAGAAACACAAACTAATGCTCATCTATGAATGGGCATGGATCTGTGTAAACCAGATAGACTACAGTGCTAATTTATTGTCCTGAGTAGGAAAATGGATAGCGTGCTGGCGTGTGTTGTGCAAGGTACCGGGTCCAAGACCTAGTTGGAGCATATTTCAATTTTTGTACCCAACTCATGAGAATAGATATTCTTATAACTCACACACAAAACAGAAGTTATATTTTGGCCGCTTTCCCTGCTAGTTTTGTCACACTGGTCCAGACTGGTCCAATTGTCTCCAGCTAAATCTATGATTTTGGTTATATAGGGCAAATTTTTTATGGCCTAATGCCCTTCCTGACGCCAAACCCTTTTAGTTGCCATAAAATGTCAAATTATATTTTCATTCTATTACTACGTGTTGTTTCACAGAATTGTTGTATATCATGGTATAGGTTAAAAGAAATAGCACCTCTAGCCAAGTTTCTTCGCCAATGATTATTTTGTCAAAAAATAAAGTTTCCTAAGAATTGAATCAGACTCCTACGAAGATGATAATTTCAATATTCTCAAGAACCCAATGTTTTTACCCTCTCCTTAGGTAGACCTTCAGACTTCTTCCCAGCGTTTCCAATTATCATGCAGTGCTCCCCACTCAAAACTGAATCCGGATGAAAGTATTGATGAAGTTATAAGTTACGAAGTCAAAGAACTGGGCACACATATGTAAGTTATTATAATTTGATAGCGTACTAATTGATAAATTAGTAATTGTGTCTCGCTGTGTTTCTGTGTGTTTGCTATGTTTCAGATTTTCCTTGCCATCCTTATATCTAATTGTACTTAACCTATCATCATATCTATTCATTTTTTTATAATCGCTTTCCATTTAGTTTAGTGTGTGCTGTAACCTACTCGTCACCAAATGGAGAAAAACTTTACATGAGAAAATTCTTCAAATTTCAGGTATTTCCTGTTGTGTAATTCTGGCTTCTCTATATGTCTTGTTTTAGAAATGAGTTTTGAAAGATTTAATGTAAAACCACATATTTGGGGGGGGGGCTGGGAGTGGCTGGGCAGCTTGAACGGTTAGCCACTGTATGTGTAGCTGAAGTAAAGCATAGTCGTGTAAAGTCAGCATTTAGATGAGTGACTTTTGGAGTTTTTACTAAATCACTCTGCACACTCCCTTCCTTTGGAAGGAACATTAAAAGATTCCCTTGCCCTTGTTGAAAATATGCCTCTAAATTCGCCTCTAACCTTTCTCAGGCTAGCAGATTGAATGTAAAATTGTTCATGAATTCTTCCAATTGTTCCTTTCTAGGTTTTGAAGCCACTTGAAGTGAAAACAAAGTTTCATAACGTTTCAGTAAGTATCAATTCTTTACTTACATTGTGCTGTCACACTGACCCACTTTGGCACATGCAATAAAGAATTTATTGTGAAATAATCTTATGTTTAGAACTACTGAGACCAATCAATGCCTCAATTGCAATAAGAATACAGATTGGTAAAGAATTTTGTTTTAGTATCAAACTATGCAGATATTTTTTTCATTAAGGCCTCCGTATTCCACTTTTTTCATGGCTGTACTTTTAAATTGGTCTATGTTAGTAGGTCATTTATCTCACTTTTCTTTTTAGAACTCTGTTTATCTGGAGGCCCAAGTTCAAAATATCACCACCTCACTGATGTCGGTGCTCAGCGTCTCGTTAGAACCCTCATTTTGCTACACGGTGGTAGACCTGAACCAAATACCCAACCAGCAGAATAATTCGACATCTGAGGAAGATAATGATGAGATTGAGCTTACGTTTGGTGACTCTTACCTGAACCCGATGGATACCAGACAGTATTTGTATCAACTTTTACCAAAGAAAGAACATCAAGCAGATCTAAAATCAAAGGTGCGTATACGGTGCATATAGGTATTCTGGTCATCTCCATAAAATTTAGGGATAATGCCTTTAAAAGAGCAAATTTGAACAATGATCTCAGTATTGATAATCTAGGTTAATGTCCCAAATTTTTAAGGACAACTATTCCTAAAATATTTGGACATGTCCTTAAAATTTAGTGTACAATTATGGACAAAAAGGGACAAATTATGGACAAGATGCTTAGCTTTTGTAAAAGAAAACTTATGGTTGAATTATGGTCGAATTATGGATAAATTATTGACCATTTCGGGTCAATTCATGGATAAAAAAGTGTCCAAAAAGCAGTGACGGAAAATGTATTCCTCCTTAAAATTTCGGGACAATAGTTTTTACTGTGTAGAAACCCTATACTTCATAGTTAAGGAAATACCCTGCTTAAGGACATTGGGTATAGTTACCCTTGAGGCCAGACCTATAACTTCACCAATGCTGACCCAAGCGTCCTTCTTTGGCAGATTCTCCTTTGTTTCAAATATAAAACTCTCTCCTGACGTGACCATCAGCGCAAGGTCGATAAAGGAGAACAAATTTGAAAAGCCATCTCAGGGAAAGCGTGTGTAGTACTGTGGAGGATGTTCATTTCTATGAAGGGATACCATTAGTCATGTCTATGGAGGAATACCAACAGTACTGTGGGGGATTTCATCAGGAACGGGAAGGATGTTCATTACTCTAGCTGGATACCTTCAGTACTGCAGGGGATATCATCAGTACAGCGGGGGATATCATCAGTACAGCGGGGGATACCATCAATACAGCAGGGGATACCATCAGTACAGCGGAACATACCATCAATACAGCGGGGGATACCATCAGTACAGTGGAGGATATCATCAATACAGCGGGGATTAACATCAGTACAGCGGAGGATACCATCAGTACAGCGGAACATACCATCAATACAGCGGGGGATACCATCAGTACAGTGGAGGATATCAGCAGTACAGCGGGGATTAACATCATTACAGGGGGGATACCATCTCAGTACAGCGGGGATACCATTAGTACAGCAGGGGATATCTTCAGTACAGCGGGGGATATCTTCAGTACAGCGGGGGATACCATTAGTACAGCAGGGGATATCATCAGTACAGCAGGGGATACCATCAATACAGCAGGGGATACCATTAGTACAGCAGGGGATATCATCAGTACAGCAGGGGATACCATCAATACAGCAGGGGATACCATCAGTACAGCGTGGGATACCATCAATACAGCGGAGATACCATCAGTTCAGCAGGGGATACCATCAGTTCAGCGGGGGATACCATCAATACAGTGGAGATACCATCTGTAAAGCGGGGGATACCATCAGTACAGTGGGGGATATTTACACAGAACTGATGGTATCCCTCTATATGACTTGATAACCTGCACAATACTAGACATCCTCCATACTACTACACTGCACCCTTGATAATAGCATTTTCATTGCCTTTATCATGCTCATCTCCATAGATATTATTCCAATGATGATCAAAATAAATTTTAGGATAGCATTATGCTTACCTAGGACTAAATTTCTTAGATTATTAGTTTTGCATTGTTGTAGTTTATTTCACTTTGTTTTTTTTAGAATGTCGTTCCTATTGGTAAACTCGATATTGTTTGGCGTACAAATTTTGGCGAGTCTGGTCGACTCCAAACAAGTCAACTGCAAAGGCCGGTAAGCCATTCATTTTCTTTTGATCTAAAATTCATTTGCGATTATCCAGATACTACCATAAGCGCTATCATGTTTTAGTTTGTAAGTTTCAACTTTCAACATTATATTTACATTCTCATAAGACATTCGCTTGTTCACAAGGGATAAGGTGAAAAGAGGTATCTGAAGCTGGGGGGGGGGGTACCTTAGAGGGTTAAGTAATAGGGATGTGCCATTTTGAAAAAAATAATTGGGCCATAATTCCGTGTCGTAAACTGAAAAAGGGACCCATAATTCCGTTTCACGGAATGTATAAAAGAAACAATATTTCATTTTCTCCGCATAATTGTATCTGGATAAGCCAAAATATTTCTAAATAAAAGTCTCATACCACACATCGTGTAACTGATGTGTCATTCTTCTTCTTCGGGTTGTTCTACAATCACCGCATTTCTGTTGTCTTTATTTTTCTCATACCCATAATTCCGGGTACAACCGACTATTAAGTGAAAATGTACACCCATAATTCCGTATTTGATTTCAAAAAAGTACCCATAAAAAATGGCACATCCCGCTACCATATCCTTGTTAAGATACCCCCCTGAGATCTGAAGCTAACATACGTAAGGCTTCCAAAACCTTTCTCATCACATAGTGTTTTCACACTTATGCGAAATGATAGCTTAGCAATTTGTGCATCGTTTAAGCGGCTTTTGTGCTTTTATGCTCGTTTTCCACTATAAGTTAACGTGAGTGGATGTTTTTCATGATAAGTTGATATAATTCAAACTATGCGTGATAAATTGAATTAACTTGAGTTACCGTGAGTTGCCTAAGAATTAACTATGATAATAATAACAATAAGTCGAATAAATCGAATTCTTATACCGGATATTCTATCAGTGCGAAAATGCACTGTTGTCATTAGAGTCCTGTTCCATAGAGTTAAATCAAAAGTAAAATATCTTAAAGCAGTAAAATAGTCTAAAAATTTAGTTTATACTGCATGCCTTTTAATAATGTTCTTCTAATGCTGTTCTAAATAAAGTTCTATATTTTATTCTCCTGACTTCGGGGGGTTGGTGCATTAAATGTCTTAGCGGCGAGAAAATAAAAACCCTTGCGTCCTGTCTCAAGCTTCACTTTCGGTAATTTAACTGAATTTTGATTGCTTCTTGTAGCATGCTTGGAGTCCGTTTTCTCAAAATATTTGTCAAACAACTTATAAGCTCTATCGTTTTCCAGACAGACAAGACTAGAGTAGACAAATCAAAGCAGAATTTTGTGTTTTCCAAATAGAAGCTCTCTTCATAAAAAGAGCAGTCTCTTTTTTGAGAAAAAGGGTAGGTTTCAGTCGTAGGAAACCCCGTTTTTTGACCAGCTGAGCAAGCAAGTAGATTTATTTGATAACACAGGCTCGGAGTATGGCAGCTTGAAGCTGATGTGGACCTGCAGCTTAGAGTATTTGAATTTCGGGAAGATGAATTTCATTGTTTCTTAGGAAGTCTGTATGTCTTTTGATATTATCATTATTACTCAAATTGTTGTATTAGATTAGATTTAGAGTATTTGAATTTAGAGGAATTTAAAATAATGAAAACTGAAACTGATATATCCTTGAAATTTACAGAAAACGGCTTTATTGTAGGAAAATACTTGTGGATTACCTAGAGAGAAGCCAAAAGCCTCAACAATCTAACAAAACCGTCTAGCACAAGGAAAAACATTAACAGACCGTCTTGAGACATCAGCCTCTTTTGATAAAAGTAATACAAAAGTTGTTGATAGTTGATAGGCAAATACGCTTAGACTACTTTCTTTGTAAGATATTGGTCTATGGGCAAAGCACAAAGGGCTCACCAAATATGAAGACTAATCGAGCAGTGCGACCCTGGCCCTTCCTCTCGATGCGACCACACCTCATGATTCCTTTTGCCTTTTTAGCCCGGAGTTACAAGGAGCTAGCGAATTCTCTCCTCACTTTTTTGACAGGTTTGAAGGTGGTTTCAAACCTGGGACCTTGTGAAAAAGGATCAAGTGATCTAACCAAGCTTTAAAGATCAGTGACCCTACGTTTGCGTAGGGTTCTTGATAATTCGCCTTTAAATAATGTACTTTTTCTATTCCACCCTGCATAACTGAAATGTCACTTTATTTCAGAAACCAGCAGAAAAAGAAGTCCAACTTAAAGTTGACTCCTCCCCCACATCCGTTCGCCTTGAAGAAGAATTTGCTTTGAAATGTTCACTTCATAACTCGGGGTATGCTCTTCGAAAATTTTGTTTTTTTCATATTTATTCCTACACTCCAAAGAACAATGGAAATTTAAGAATAAACAATAGAAAAGTTGAGGCTCAGGAAAATTTTAAGTATTCTTATAAAAAAAAGGGTGTACCCATAGTTAATTTCATTTCTAATACTAAAAAATATTTGGAATTCAGTTCAATTGAAAAAGAATGCCAAAGTTTGAAAACCATGGCTGCTAAAAAGTTAAACAAAGAGCTAAACGCATTGAATATGAGCAGAAAATTTAATGGAAAGTGCAGTATGGTATAGTGGCATGACACATCCTGTTGTATGCATTATGAATTGAGCTCGGCATGGCCTTATTTCGATTAGGGGCGCAGGAAATGCAATAAAGGAAGAAACTCTTTTTCCAAAATTAGCAGCGTTACGAATTCTTCTACTAAGTTTAAGCAGAAATTATGATATTTTTCGTTACGAATTCTTCTACTTAGTTTAAGCAGAAAAGATGATATTTTCTGAATTAAAACTTCCAGGGAACTTTTTTCAAAGGTTTGTTGTGCAATGACATTTCGGATCTGTACCTGAAAACCTTAAAAAAAATTTTTCCTGCCAGGGATTCCAAAATGGAAATCAAGCTGCTTTTAACGGATTCAGAACAGAGTGGCTTACTGTGGAGTGGAGTGTCTGGCAAAGTGAGTAATGTTTGCTGTTTTATATCATAGTTCTCCGTAATATTTGACGTATTATTCGTATCCTCTATCAGGGTTCTATAGTATTTATCTACATCATCGCATTGCTACTAGAATAATTTGAAAAGTGATGAATTCTGCTCCTTTTATACATAGGTTTAATAGGGTTTTATATCATAATTCTAAGTATTATTCAACATCGTTCTCTAGTACCTAATTACATCATCGGATTTCTAGAAAAATTATTTGAAAAGTGAGACATTTTGCTTTAGGTTTAATAGGGCTTTAAGTGTTTAATTTGACAGAGAAAGATGCTGTTTTCCTAATTTATGTCAGATAAAGCTGGCAGCCCTAAGGGTTTTTAACCTTTTGACCTTATTTCTTTAGTTGAACTTTAACTTATTTAACATACAGTTCATTTTCAAATGTTTTTCAGTTATCACAACGACCTATTTTCAGTAAACTGAGCTTTAGGCCTACGAAACACTGTGTTACCTGTGTTACACTGTATTACCCGTAAGAATAATGTAATATCATACTAAATTGCAACAACAACCATTAACTTGAGTCTGAGGATTAGCGTCCACTAGTGTCCCATAAGCGCACATAGTGCAACGTGATCAAACCACGTGACGAGTTTCAGAGTTTCAGTTTTGGGCGGGGGGTCCCTCAAAAAAGTGACGTAGTGGCAGCCCTTATGAATTCTTCTAACAGTAATGCTTCAGGGCTCAATTCTCCCTCTAATTTATTCTTTTTTCAATTAGGTGCTAGGCCCTTTGCTTCCTGGTTCGTCAATTGATCTGGAGTTGAATATGGTTCCTACTCGAACAGGCCTACAGGTAATTTACCATTCTCGTTTATTTCAAATCATCATTTTTCGTGATTAAATCTTATTGGTACAGTGTCTGTTTTCACAAAGCGAGACAAAAATTGAGTGAGTTGGTGCGCTTATGTTTAACGAGCTGCCCAAATACACTATAATAATATGGATAAACCACTGCCTCAGTAAAAAGTTGCAAAAAAGGAAAAAATTGCTTATGCTTAGTATGGATAGAAAGCCAGAACCCCAGCAGGAATGGATCAGTTGGCGTCAATTCTGGTAGCTAGAAGGAAAGCAGTGCTGTGATTTCTCAATTTTTCTCTACCTTAAAATCTGACAGCCTATTGCCGAAGGTGACTTATAGAAACTCTTTTTGCTTCATTATAACATAAATGAACTTCAGAAAAGCAGTGCTGTGATTTCTTAATTTTCTTCCTATCTTAAAATTGATCAGCTTATTGAAGAAGGTTTCTTATATAAATTCTTGTTGCTTCATTATAATACAATTAACTTCAGAAATCTTTTCTTTTCAGATGATCAGTGGAGTTGGGATACTCGACATGAATAGTAGAAAGGGATACGAATTTGACAATATTAGACAAGTTACTGTCCATGGCACAAGGGAATCACCGTTCAGGTAATGTAAGGGTGAATTGGGTAACCTGATTTTTCATTCGCTTATCTTCTCATGAGGATATTTCCCAGAAGTTTTCATATCCCAAGAATCAAATGAGAGCTACCCCTTAATACCAATGGCGTAACAGAGGCAGTCGGGGCCCTTAGGAATTGCATTGGTACGATTCGACCCTTGTATAACGAAAGCGAGGTTTAGTGAGCTGTAAAAAAATTTCTGGGGTCCCTTCGAGGCCTCTTTTTCTCGGGGGCCCTTAGCTTTCAGACTAAGGTACCCCAAACTGCGTTACGCCACTGCTTATTGCCCTAGAAACCCTCAAAGTTCCTTTCAAGAGGAACCTATGGACCTATTCCTTCAGACGCATTTTCCTTTAGAAAATTATTTTTGGAGAAGAAATATTGGTTATAGTTACTTAAAAATCAGTAATGGAACAGTCTTTAAATGGTACGAAACTTCAAAATAGTCAGAAATATCGAAACCATAGTGAAACGAAAACATGGATTACCTAAGCTTTCCTACTGAGATTACTTAAAGCTGGATTACTTAAAAGCTTAAGAAATCCATGTTTCTCTTTCACTATGGTTCCGATATTTCTGGCTATAAATTAGTTGCTTATCGAGAAAAATGTAAATTATGAATGACAGTAAATAGGGAAGAAACCACATTGTTCATTGCCCGTTGATGGGAGAAGGGTCTCTCCCGAAACGTTACCCTACTAAATATCAAAGGCTTGTTATGATCAGGAGTGACTATCATCAAACGTTTCAAATAGAGTTGTAGGGTATAACTGAGTATGATTTAACTGCATATGTAATTTTAATGAAAATATGATGAGTATTAGGTGTGGAGAAAAATATTTTATTTTTTGGGACCTTTGGAAATTTCGAAAAGATTCAGCGAGGACGTAATCTCATCAATCATACACTCAGCGAGAAAAAAATGAAACGAATTTGAAAGCTGTAATTCTAACATGACTTAACAATGCTGTTTCTTGCTTTTTCCCTTTTTTCTTTATCTTCCTTTTTCTTTCCTGGAGACACACACAATTATATCTGGGACTATTGGTGCCCTCAGTCCGCTATATTTTCCACCCCTAATGAGAATAGGGAAGGCTTTTTAGATAAAAAAAACACAGTAGTATCTTCAGCCGTATGAAAGAAATCATGAAATACTATAAGGTACTGGGTAGATATAGACTAAATTACACAAGAAATTGCAATTTTAGCCGCTAAAGTCCTTGCTACAGGCTGTTTTCTTGGGCGATTTTTCACCATCTAACTCGGCGAATTCGGATTCTTCGTACACGGAATCTACGAACTCGGACTCTGCGAATACGGATTCTGGGGACCCGGACTCTGCGGATGCGGATTCTAATCCTTCGAACCCGGATGCGAATTCTCCTGACCAGACCCCAATAGTAGCTTGGGTTGCAGTACTTGCATTGACTGCAGGCGGTCCTCAGGTAGCTACTGCTGCAGCCTCCGAAACGTTTACATGTGTTACATGCCTTGCAGAACTTGCAGTAATACGAGATTGCTTTCACTGTTGTTGACACGACGTATGGGTCTTTCTCCTCTGGAAAATTAACGAGATGAAATCATTGAAATCTGGTGAATATCGATATATGTTGGGTATTTCATTGCTTGGATGACTATATTTCAGAAAATATACAAGGTCAACATTTTTCCCGAAGAAAGAATTGGAAGGAGTCTATTATGGAATCGCTTAAGTGATTACTTGGAATTGATAAATCACGTTGAAATATTCGAAAGGGAAAAAAGAAGTTGGACTGGCAACAGCTGCGAGTGCAACATTTGCACTTAATTGAATGTATTCATTTTGGTTAATCATTTTTTTACTTTAAATTTTGAAAGATTATAATAGTTGGTATTGACCAGCTGTTTTCTACTAGAAACCAACCAACTATAAATAAGTATATGATTATGATTATGATTATGATTCTAAGAAAACATGGTTGGCTTCAGTCATGCTCACCTTTTGTCTCCAGCTCGTTAGCGTCTGCCGCTTCATCCTCGGGTTCGTCCAGTTCATTTTCGGGTTCGTCCAGTTCATTTTCGTCTTTCAGATGATGCGCCTCGTCCACATCATCTCTTTCTCGAGAAGCATCTTCATCGTAAGACTCGGCTGAGTCGCTGTCTCCCTCTTTCGGCTCATTTTCTTCTGCTTCCACCCGGCTGCTGAAGACACCTGAAATTTCAAAGAAACATTCAACAAGTTTGGCTTCCAAAATTCTTACATGCTGTCACAACCTGAGACCTTACCTACTAAAGAAGAATGCTTTGCGAATTTCAACAGAAAAAGCAAAAAGAAACTCGAAAGAAACCTTGAAAGCGGTCATACTTGATGCTTATTTTCAGTTACTTTATATTACACTGTATTAGTCTCAGTACTACGTAATGACTAACAGTAAAACATATTTATTGTCATTATTATCTCTATATCATTATTATTAGAGTTTTTTTCATTTCTCAACCGTGAGTTTTGACTTTTGCGACGGATAGGTGCGGTTCTGCTAAACACAGGAACACCTGGTACCAGCAGAGAATAAGCAGTGAGAGCTACCACCTGCTTTATTTTTATAGTAATGGCGTTGCTGATGACTGCATCATATTGCTCGATGTACGAAGGTACAGAGCGAGCTAAAAAAGAAACAAGAAAGGAAACTGGCTTTCTGTAACTCAAAGCTTCATGCTCTCGCAATCATCAGCCATCTATTATCATTATCATTATTATCAAAGACAAGTGTTGACCCGAACCTTACCTTGGTGAAAAAGTGCTATGCCAATAACAAAGAGAAGTAACAACTTCATTGTTGCGGCTGGAATTTTCTGTGAAAAAGAACAGAATTTAGGATGTGAATCAAACTAGGGCCCCGTTCACACTGCTCCGTATTCAAATGAAAACGAATAAAAAAAGTATCTGATGTCGCCTTGTGTTCACACTGCTCCAACCTGAAAACGGAAACTTTTGGAAACTCGAAAATGCAATGTCAACAGCGAAAACGAAAGAATTCATACTTAAGTTTGTAATAATACTTTTGATCGTTACAATCCGACCCGAGGCAGAGCAATGTGAACGCTTTGTCGTTTTTGTTTCGTTTTCATATTTACCCAGAGCAATGTGAACAGACAAAGCGAATCAAAACGAAAATGGATAGAAACGAATGCGGAGCTGTGTGAAGAGTAGTTTTTGAGATATTTTTCTCTATTATCTTAATAGAAAGCTAGATATTTAGTAGCTAATTCATTATGTTTCAATTGAAAGTCGCCAATCTCTTAATCTAGAATATTCCTGATGGATGTTTTTAAAAGGCATACATATTCTATGCCACTCAGTTGATGCGGTGGCTTGGTTGGTTGGTAGGCAAGGCTCTCGGCTCGAAACATGGTCGAAGCAAATTATGGTTGATCCCAATTCACGCATTGCATGATAGGAGAATGTCCCTTAGCAACGCTTAGCTACCAAAATTGCAAAGCCAGGGCCACAATTCAAACTGCAACCCGAAAAGTTTCAATCGCACAAGTTTCGTTCTCGCTTTGTTTAGCTAGAGGCAAATCGCTCGTTAAAAATCTCATACAATTTTCCTGAAAATCCTAGTGTCATAATGAAAATCCCTTGAAAATTTCTGGAAATCCTTTTTGTGATTGAAAAAATCTCGTACGCTTTGAAAGGGGATGAAATGCTCCTTGTGGCCAGGCACTTTGCTAGCTTGCTCACAAAGCAGTTTCTCATAAAAATACGTGTAAATTGACATGATTGCTCATGAAAATACGTGTAAATTAAATGAAAATAATTAAAAAGATGCAAGATTTACCTCGTACACAAAAGTCTTTTGAGATCCACCAATGGATGTTGCACCCAGCTGCTCCTCTGAAACTGACAATTAGAGCAGTTGCGTCCTCTTTTATAGGAATTTAGGATAACATGGGTGATAAATAAGCTCTCCCCTCGAACCGGCACCATTTTTATTTTCGAACTGGTTCCCACGCTTCCCTATCGAAACAGGATTGTTATGAGGGGTCATCACGTGCTTATATATTCTATAATTCCTTCGTTCATCGTCAAAGTTAACTTCAACACAATTTTGTATACGCAGTTGTAAATAACTTAAATACCATTAGCGTATGTCATTAACGTTTGTTGGAGTGGAGTAACTGACCTACATTTCAATCCAAAAAAACAAGCTTCCTTGTACCAGAATTGCAATAACATTCGTGAAATAGAAACTAAGTAGTTTACTTATTTTCTTTTAAAACATACGTGTTATAAGAAACCTAGAGTTACGAATTGCAAACAATCAAGAAACTGCAGTGCGGTGTAGCTCTTGCCGAAATGGCCGGGAAATTGGGGTGACAGGCTCTTGTGCAATTTGAAAAAGCTTTTGGCGACCCCTGAAAAACGTTTCAACTAACCACAATGGTTTTCTAATTGCCAAGTGCTGCACCCTATGAAAACAATTGGAATACACGTATTTTTTTATAAGCAATTGCTTTATAAGCAAGTTAGTGCTTGACATGGCGAAAACTTAAGCAATTCTTCCAGTACTGGATAGAGGAATGCTAAGCAATTTGAAAATTTTATTTCTGATCCAATTAGCAATGAAAATCGTGCAGCAGCTATTAAGAAGTAGGTTATAGTGGATATCAGTACCCTGTTACATTTTTGTAAGTAAGATATAATCAGCATTTGTTGTACAGCAACTTGTGAGATAGTATTATAAGAAACAAATCTTCAAGTATAACAAGCTAAGCAATTGCTAAGCAATTTTGAGTACTCAAATTTGCCCTCTAGCTAAGCAATTTTGAGTAATGAGCTCGAGCTGAAATTACTTATAAAAAAATGCGTGTAGACTAGAAGAAATATTGATGAGAATCATTGTGAAAAACAACATATTCTATGATCTGAATATTCAGTGGCGTAACGGAGGCAGTCGGGGCCCTTATGAATTAACTACGATGAGGCCCTTTTGTAGCAACCTTGAACCTAAGTGAGCTGCACGAAGAAAATGGGGCTCGGGGTACTAAGAAAATGTTGGAGGTATGCATATGGCCACACCCGAAAGTTAACATTAAAAAACATCTGAAAACACTTCGTTTCAGTAATTCATTGATCATTATTATGATTAAGAAATGAAACTTGAGAAGCAAATAAGCAAAAACAGATGGATGAAACCAGTTTTGTGGAGGCAATGGTTAATGAGGGGTGTAGGACAACCCCAAAAGCACAATAAAGTCAAAACACACAATGAAAAAAGTTATGGAACCCCTTTTCCTCGGGGACCCTTCCATTTTTCAAACTGAGGTTGCCCTGAACTGTGTTACGCTACTCTAAAGTTCCCTTATTCATTATTTCGTTTTGCATTGTTCTCTCTACGGAAACTTTTGTCATGACCTTTGCCATACTGCCTCCAAAGGGCCTGCAGGCTGGTCGTATAAACAGGGTCTTTTTAATAAGATTAAGAACAGGATAATTTAGTTATGTATGATTTAGACTGGAAAAAATTAGTTACAGTGAGTGACAGGGAGAACGTTAAAATCTTAGGATTTCTCTACCCAGATTTTTCATTCGCTTATCCTCTCATGAGGATATTTCCCTGAAGTTTTCATATCCCAAAGAATAAAATGAGAGCTACCCAGATTTTTCATTCGCTTATTTTCTAATGAGGATATTTCCCAGAAGTTTTCATATCCCAAAGAATCAAATGAGAGCTACCCAGATTTTTCATTCGCTTATCCTCTCATGAGGATATTTCCCAGAAGTTTTCATATCCTAAAGAATCAAATGAGAGCTACCCAGATTTTTCATTCGCTTATCCTCTCATGAGGATATTTCCCAGAAGTTTTCATATCCTAAAGAATCAAATGAGAGCTACCCAGATTTTTCATTCGCTTATCTTCTCATGAGGATATTTCCCAGAAGTTTTCATATCCCAAAGAATCAAATGAGAGCTCCCCGGATTTTTCATTCGCTTATCTTCTCATGAGGATATTTCCCAGAAGTTTTCATATCCCAAAGAATCAAATGAGAGCTCCCCAGATTTTTCATTCGCTTATCTTCTCATGAGGATATTTCCCAGAAGTTTTCATATCCCAAAGAATCAAATGAGAGCTACCCAGATTTTTCATTCGCTTATCTTCTCATGAGGATATTTCCCTGAAGTTTTCATATCCCAAAGAATCAAATGAGAGCTACCCAGATTTTTCATTCGCTTATCTTCTCATGAGGATATTTCCCAGAAGTTTTCATATCCCAAAGAATCAAATGAGAGCTCCCCAGATTTTTCATTCGCTTATCTTCTCATGAGGATATTTCCCAGAAGTTTTCATATCCCAAAGAATCAAATGAGAGCTCCCCAGATTTTTCATTCGCTTATCTTCTCATGAGGATATTTCCCAGAAGTTTTCATATCCTAAAGAATCAAATGAGAGCTACCCAGATTTTTCATTCGCTTATCTTCTCATGAGGATATTTCCCAGAAGTTTTCATATCCCAAAGAATCAAATGAGAGCTCCCCGGATTTTTCATTCGCTTATCTTCTCATGAGGATATTTCCCAGAAGTTTTCATATCCCAAAGAATCAAATGAGAGCTCCCCAGATTTTTCATTCGCTTATCTTCTCATGAGGATATTTCCCAGAAGTTTTCATATCCTAAAGAATCAAATGAGAGCTACCCAGATTTTTCATTCGCTTATCCTCTCATGAGGATATTTCCCAGAAGTTTTCATATCCTGAAGAATCAAATGAGAGCTACCCAGATTTTTCATTCGCTTATCTTCTCATGAGGATATTTCCCAGAAGTTTTCATATCCCAAAGAATCAAATGAGAGCTCCCCAGATTTTTCATTCGCTTATCTTCTCATGAGGATATTTCCCAGAAGTTTTCATATCCTAAAGAATCAAATGAGAGCTCCCCAGATTTTTCATTCGCTTATCTTCTCATGAGGATATTTCCCAGAAGTTTTCATATCCTAAAGAATCAAATGAGAGCTTCCCAGATTTTTCATTCGCTTATCTTCTCATGAGGATATTTCCCAGAAGTTTTCATATCCCAAAGAATCAAATGAGAGCTCCCCAGATTTTTCATTCGCTTATCTTCTCATGAGGATATTTCCCAGAAGTTTTCATATCCCAAAGAATCAAATGAGAGCTACCCAGATTTTTCATTCGCTTATCCTCTCATGAGGATATTTCCCAGAAGTTTTCATATCCTAAAGAATCAAATGAGAGCTACCCAGATTTTTCATTCGCTTATCTTCTCATGAGGATATTTCCCAGAAGTTTTCATATCCTAAAGAATCAAATGAGAGCTACCCAGATTTTTCATTCGCTTATCTTCTCATGAGGATATTTCCCAGAAGTTTTCATATCCATCAAATGAGAGCTACCCCTTAATACCAGTGGCGTAACGGAGGCAGTCGGGGCCCTTAGGAATTAGGTACGATGCGACCCTTGTGTAGTGAAAAAGAGGCCTCTTTTTGTCACGGGTCCTTAGCTTTCATACTAAGGTACCCTAAACTGCGTTACGCCACTGCTTATTATCCTAAACCCTCAAAGGAGATCCTTTCAAGAGGAAACTAATGACGTATTCCTTAGAAGAATTTTTCTTTAGAATTTCCCTATTGTTTTTGGAGAAAAAAACATTGGATAAATTTACTTATAAATCAGTTATAGAACAGTCTTTGAATGGTACAAAACTTCAAAATAGCCAGAGATATCAAACCATAGTGAAACGAAAACATGGATTACTTAAGCTTAACTACTGGGATTACTTAAAGCTGGATTACTTAAGAAAAATTAAACTTAAGAAATCCATGTTTTCGTTTCGCTATGGTTCCGATATTTCTGGCTATAAATCAGTTGGTTATTGGGAAAAATGTAAATTATGAATGACAGTAAATAGGGGAGAAATCACATTTTTGATTGCCCGTTGATGGGAGAAGGGTCTCTCCCGAAACGTTGCCCTTCTAAATATCAAAGGCTTGTTCTGATCAGTAGGGACTATCATGTCAAATAATGTGTAAGAAAACAGCCGTCAAAAAACTGAATGGTTTTGCTCTAAAAATTAAATTGATTCTGTATAGTAGTTTCAAACAGAATTGTAGGGTATGAATGCGATGTAACTGCATATATAATTTTAATGAAAATATGATGAGTATTTAGGTATGAGAAAAATGTTTTATTTTTTGGGACCTTTGGAAATTTCGAAAAAATTCTGTGAGCACATTGAAAAAACGAAACGAATTTGAAAGCTGTAATTCTAACATGACTTTACAATGCTGTTTCTTGACTTTTCGCTTTTCTCTTTATCTTCCTTTTTTCCTTCTGGAGACACACACAAATACATCTGGGACTTTTGGTGCTATTGGCCCGCTATATTTTCCACCCCTGATGAGAATAGGGAAGGCTTTTTACATAAAAAAACTCAGTCGTATCTTCAGCCGTATGAAAGAAATCATGAAATACTATAAGGTACTGGGTAGATATAGACTAAATTACACAAGAAATTGCAATTTTAGCCGCTAAAGTCCTTGCTACAGGCTGTTTTCTCGTGCGATTTTTCACCATCTAACTCGGCGAATTCGGATTCTTCGTACACGGAATCTACGAACTCGGACTCTGCGAATACGGATTCTGGGGACCCGGACTCTGCGGATGCGGATTCTGGGGACACGGATTCTACGAATTCGGATGCGAATTCTCCTGACCAGACCCCAGTAGTAGCTTGGGTTGCAGTATTTGCATTGACTGCAGGCGGTCCTCAGGTAGCTACTGCTGCAGCCTCCGAAACGTTTACATGTGTTACATGCCTTGCAGAATCTGCAGTAATACGAGATTGCTTTCACTGTTGTTGACACGACGTAGGGGTCTTTCTCCTCTGGAAAATTAACGAGATGAAATCATTGAAATCTGGTGAATATTGATATATGTTGGGTATTTCATTGCTTGGATGACTATATTTCAGAAAATATACAAGGTCAACATTTTTCCCGAAGAAAGAATTGGAAGGAGTCTATTATGGAATCGCTTAAGTGATTACTTAGAATTGAAAAATTATCTTGAAATATTCTAAAGGGAAAAAAGAAGTTGGAATGGCAACAGCTGCGAGTGCAACATTTGCACTTAATTAAATGTATTAATTTTGGTTTATCATTTTTTTTACTTTAATTTTTGAAAGATTATAATAGTTGGTATTGATCAGTTGTTTTCTACTAGAAACCAACCAACTATAAATAAGTATATGATTATGATTATGATTATGATTCTAAGAAAACATGGTTGGCTTCAGTCATGCTCACCTATTGTCTCCAGCTCGTTAGCGTCTGCCGCTTCATCCTCGGGTTCGTCCAGTTCATTTTCGGGTTCGTCCAGTTCATTTTCGTCTTTCAGATGATGCGCCTCGTCCACATCATCTCTTTCTCGAGAAGCATCTTCATCGTAAGACTCGGCTGAGTCGCTGTCTCCCTCTTTCGGTTCATTTTCTGCTCCTTCCACTTGGCTGCTGAAGACACCTGAAATTTCAAAGAAACATTCACCAAATTTAGCTTCCAAAATACTTACATGCTGTCACAACCTGAGACCTTACCCGCTAAAGAAAGATGGCTTGCGAATTTCAACAGAAAAAGCAAAAAGAAACTCGAAAGAAACCTTGAGAGCGGTCATACTTGATGTTAATTTTCAGTACTACGTAATGACTAACAGTAAAAATATTTGTTATTATTATTATCTCCATAGCATTGTTATTATAGTTTTTCATTTCTCCACTGTGAGTTTTGACTTATAAGTACGGTTCTGCGAAACACAGGAACGCCAGGTACCAGCAGAGAATAAGCAGTGACAGCTACCACCTGCGTTATTTCTATAGCAATTGCGTTGCTGATGACTGCATCATAGTGCTCGATGTACGAATTAATTCCCTCAGGAAGAAATGGGCAAAACTGTGCGTTGGGCCCGAAACTGCCTGAGAACAGTACAATTCTGTGAAACACAGGAACGCCCGGAGAGCTACCAGCTGCGCTGCGTTTTCTCTATAGCAATTGCGTTGCTGATGACTGCATCATATTGCTCGATGTACAAAGGTACAGAGCGATGTAGAAGAGAAACAAGAAAGGAGACTAGCTCTCTGTTACTCAAAGTTTCATGTTCTTGCAATCATCAGTCAGATTAATAGAATATGTACTGATTTATTATAAACCAGTGTTTCGATTTCAGAAAATAGTGATAAATAATTTATGGTAGAGCGTAAATGTACTAGTTGGCAGAAAAGAAACAAGAAACTACTTCTTTAATAACAACAAAAGAAACAAGAAAGGACACTGGCTTTCTGTAACTCAAAGTTTAATGCTCTCACAATCATCAGCCATCTATTATCATTATTATTATCAACAAACACGAGTGTTGACCCGAACCTTACCTTGGTGAAGAAGTGCTATGCCAATAACAAAGAGAAGTAACAACTTCATTGTTTCGGCAGGAATTTCCTGTGAAAAAGAAGAGGTTTTAGGATGTGAATCAAACTAGGGCCCCGTTCACACTGCTCCATATTCAAATTAAAACGAATAAAAAAGTATCCGTTTTCTCCTTGTGTTCACACTGCTCCAACCTGAAAAGGGAAACTTTTGGAAACTCGAAAATGCAATGTCAACAGCGAAAACGAAAATTTTTATACTTAACATTGTGTTAATATTTTTGATCGTCATAGTCCGACCCGAGGCAGAGCAATGTGAAGGCTTCGTCGTTTTTGTTTCGTTTTCATATTTACCCAGAGCAATGTGAACAGACAAAGCGAATCAAAACGGAAATGGATAGAAACGAATGCGGAGCTGTCTGAACATAGCCTAGGTTGTGAGATATTTTTCCTTATTGTCTTAATAGAAAACTAGATATTTAGTAGCTAATTCAATATGTTTCAATGGAAAGTCGCCAATCTCTTAATCTAGAATATTCCTGATGAATGTTTATGAAAGACATACATATTCTATGCCACTCAGTTGATGCGGTGGCTTGGTTGGTTGGTAGGCAAGGCTCTCGGCTCGAAACATGATCGAAGCAAATTATGGTTGATCCCAATTCACGCATTGCATGATAGGAGAATGTCCCTTAGCAACGCTTAGCTACCAAAATTGCAAAGCCAGGGCCACAATCCAAACTGCAACCCGAAAAGTTTCAATCACACAAGTTTCGTTCTCACCTTGTTTAGCTAGAGGCAAATCGCTCGTTAAAAATCTCATACAATTTTCTTGAAAATCCTAGTGTCATTATGAAAATCTCTTGAAAATCTCTGGAAATCCTTTTCGTGATTGAAAAAAATCTCGTACGCTTTGAAAGAGGATGAAATGCTCCTCGCGGCCAGGCACTTTGCTAGCTTGCTCACAAAGCAGTTTCGCATGAAAATACGTGTAAATTGACATGATTGCTCATGAAAATACGTGTAAATTGACATGATTGCTCATGAAAATACGTGTAAATTAAATGAAAATAATTAAAAAGATGCAAGATTTACCTCGTACACAAAAGTCTTTTGAGATCCACCAATGGATGTTGCACCCAGCTGCTCCTCTGAAACTGACAATTAGAGCAGATGCGTCCTCTTTTATAGGAATTTAGGATCACATGGGTGATAAATAAGCTCTCCCCTCGAACCGGCACCACTTTTATTTTCGATCTGGTTCCCACGCTTCCCTATCGAAACAGGATTGTTATGAGGGGTCATCACGTGCTTATATATTCTATAATTCCTTCGTTCATCGTCAAAGTTAACTTCAACACAATTTTGTATACGCAGTTGTAAATAACTTAAATACCATTAGCGTATGTCATTAACCTTTTTTGACTGTGCTAGTGGAGTAACTGTCCTATGTTTTAATCCAAAAAAACATGCTTCCTTGTACCAGAATTGCAATAACATTCGTGAAATAGAAACTAAGTAGTTTACTTGTTTTCTTTTTCTTAGCATACGTGTTATAAGAAACCTAGAGTTACGAATTGCAAACAATCAAGAAACTCCAGTGCAGTGTAGCTCTTGCCGAAATGGCCGGAAAATGGGGTGACAGGCCTGGTGCAATTTGAGAAAGCTTTAGGCAAGGCAACCCCTGGAAAATTTGTCAACTAACCAAAATGGTTTTCTAATTGCTCAGTGTTGCACCCTTTGAAAGAAATTGGAATAGACAAGAAGAAAATGTTGATGAGAATCAGTGTGAAAAATTGCATATTTCATTTTTTGAATATTATGGGGCGTGAATTCTGAAAGTTGTCATTCCTATATAGGCAGGGAATTCCATGTAAGTGACTGAATTTTTGCCTAACCTCAACTTTTATAACGGATTCCTACCAAATCGACCCTGCAGATTTCAAATCCAAGATAGGTCACTTTCGATTTTGACCGGAAGTGTCTCAATTTGATGACGTCACAAAACAACGAATTTCTCCATTCTACCTGCGATTTCCCCGTTCTACTTACACCCATTTCCAAAAATTCTTGCATATTTAGATTCAGCACAACGTGGGCTATCGACTGATATACATTTTATCAATATTTACAAATGTTGCTATTTTTAGAAATGACGTCATAATGGCCTAAAATGATGTTTTGCTTTGATTTTACTAATTTTTTGGTAGCAACATGGGTTTTACTGATACAGAAATACATTCCTTCGTGTTTGGACGTCAAATATTCCTTTTTGGGGCAATTTCTAGCTATTTTCTCTTATTTTCAAAGGGGGACTTGTTGTATTTATAACACTGTCACGCTCAGCGCTAATTTTGGTCTCTGGAGATCTTCCCAACCTTTCCCTAATCATGAAGATGTCGATAAATGTGATTGGGAACTTTGCTTGAAGAGAGACATTGTGTGGGCACTTTTTGAAGGTCTTCCAGGACAAGATGAAGGAATAGATTTGATTGGTTCATGAGCGATTTTCAATAAAGCAGTAACGGAGCTAAATACGAGAAGGTCCTTTTTAGAGTACATGCCAGTTATCCCAGAACCAGCAGAATACCTGGTGTGCAAAGCAGGTAGTATTTGCATATTTACCGATACTTGCATATTTAGATTCAGCACAGCGTGGGCTATCGAAATGACGTCATAAATGGCCTAAAACGATGTTTTGCTTTGATTTTACTTATTTTTTGTTACCATCATGGTTTGCTTCTGATACAGAAATGTATTCCTTCGTGTGGAGGCATTGTTAAAGCTTGTTTTAGGTGACTGGGTCTATCCTGGTGTCAAACACGTGGTGGTAAGAATAAAATTCTATTTTTTCTAAATCCACCATACCAATGTGTATATACAAGTATTGTGGTTTAAGACATCCAGTCAAACTCGTCGCTTTCCAAATCACTATCACTGCTTGAGGAGTCACCAAATAATCATTATCCAACTCCTTGCTATCTGCAAATATCTCAAAATCGGGTTCTTCATCATTCACTGAATATTCTATAATTCGCACACGGGTGCTTGTTGCTGCTCTTGTTTTCCGCGTTCGTCGCCGTTTCGGAGTGGCTTCCTCTGTAAGGTATGATACAAATGAATTTTTAAAAGATGTCGAATAGGAGTGATGGAATTGACACAAAGTGAACCAAAAAGGCTCTACCAAACTTTTCTCGACGTCAATAGTCCAACCGTTATCTTCGAGAGATATGGATTGAAATTGAACAGACTCTTCTGCGAACCTCAACCAATGATAGACTTGGTAATAGACACGTATGCTTATGCTTGCCGCATTGAGTCGGGATCAGTAATGATTGCGATGATTTCATTTTCGTAGCTTTGTACAAGCGAACTCTTGTGTCAACATACGTCTCATCTTTTCTCCCAGAGTACATGACAGTTTGGACGATCACCATCACATCCTTTATACTCTGCATACTCAACTCTTTGGACTCTCCCATGAACTTGATAGATCTAGTGAATCTTGATGTTTCATGATCTTTTTAAGAATCTTAATCTTCCCAACACCATAAAAGAAGGAGGTGGTGTCACACCCCGAGATAGCGTGAATATGAGGTAAATGCTTTGAAACATTTTCACCCAAGAAGTCGTACACTTTTCCAACGTCACCATGTTTCTCGCGATCTATTTTCATAAACCACTTTTGACGATGGTTTGACGATGGAATAAGCATGCACAAGTATAACTAGGACATCTGCGTCCTTGGCAACTACCACTACTACTGTTTCCTTTCACATGCCTGTAAAAAAAGTCTAGAGTCGGCTTCTTCATGATTGCATTCGATGGACCCTGAAACACCATCATCAGTTATTTCCCTTACTTTTTCCTGCTCAGTGAAAACCAATGGCAATTTTAATTGTTACCTACCTTCTTCACTCCCAAAAAATTTGCTAGCTAATCGTGTGAAGTGCTTTTTATTCTCAACACGATTGAAGAAGCTTGACCATGAATTGCCTTGGAGCATTTTTAGGTTGATCGCCTGTATGTAGGTAAACTGTGCTGTATTACCTCTTTCAAGCCTTGTCCCATTTTTCGCACTTATGCTACGGTAGGTATCATTGATGAGCTCCATCGACAAGGGGCTGGCATCTGAAGATTGTGTAACAAAGTTTACTAGTGCAACAAGCCATTCACGGTAGGTTTCCTTTGCCTTGATAGAACGTATTGCGGCCATCCCATCAATTAGCCATCGTGCATTTTTGGACATTCATTTGTTACTGACTTTGAATCCTCCACCATAAAGTTTCTGAAAATATTTTTAGGAGACTGGCGGAGTTTTCCTTCTGGCGTTGCAATGCTAAGTGGAACAGCAGTTAGCGGGTACTTGAAGGTGGTGTGAAGATCAACTGCATTGCTAAGCATTGTCCCAAGCGCTTGTATATCTTGCTTCAAGACAGTCACCACTTTGGGAACTTTCTTTTCCTTCTTAAAACCTGTCAGTAGCTTTACTTTCTTGATCGGCTGAAAAAAATTTACAGCTCCTTTCTTTCATCTGCGAGCTGCAAATACTTGTAATTTCCTATTGAAGGTAAATTTAGCAAACCTTTAGCAATTTTTTTGTCAATTTCTGACCTAGTCGTTAGGTGCCTGGCTGGACCATCTGCAAATGGATCTATTTCATAGCTTGCGAGTTTATCTTTGAGTGCATTAACATGGGCAACATGCATCTTCTTTCCAGATAGTATTTGTTCCTTGTGAACGGAGGATGTGGACATATTGATCTTTTCCCTCAATGCTAACTGCAATTTGGCGGGTGTTTGGGTCGTTTTAATCCAAGTATTGGTGTTGCTCGGATCGGTGCTGAATCCAGCTCTAAAAGGACCAGTGTTATTCTTTGTTTCGCAGCTATATACCTCTGTTATCATATCCTCGTGAATGTTTGAGAATGTACCGGAAAGACTACCTCCGAAACCTCTGATCTTTAAATCTTAAAAAGCTGGATCATTTCTTTTCTCTAAATCCCGTAAATATATATGCTGGAAAGACTTGTATCGTGCATAATTGATATGATCAAATACGAAGCACTGTTTCAACATTTCCCGTTCTGCTTGTAAATTTCATTCCAAATCGCTCTCACGGACAGCAGAAACTAGAGGCAGCAAAGTTGAAACATCTTTTAGATGTGCCACCGTCATTTGGCACTCTGTTCCTTCCCCACAACGAATAATCTTTCTATACAACAGATTGAACTCTTTATCTTCAAGGACCGTGTTTACTCTCTCTGGATTGGGTTCCGACCTCAGTTTCTGTAGCAGCTGAATCAATGTGTGATCCATCTTTTCGTAATTTGCAGTTACATTTTGGGCACGAAATTGAACTAAGGCATTGAAGGTCTCCTTGTGGATTTGCATGTTGTGGTAGTAATGCCCTCCTTCCGCTGCCTTGTCTGCAGATGCTGCAGCAGTCATTCCAGCGTCCACCAACTAAGATTTGTGGCCTTCGCATGCAAGCCGTTTATATAGTATTCTTTGCCTCACTCTCAGCTGTTGAAATCCTCTCATCAGAATAACTAATTTTTGATACACCTCTGGATGTTTCCATAAAATCTGCGCAAGTCGAGCGCACACCTGTTCGTCTGCATGCGCGAAGACATGACCGATTTCTAACTCCTTCATCAGATCCAGCAACTAATCAAGGAAGGTTTTGCACACCAGGTATTCTGGTAGTTCTGGGATAACTGGCATGTACTCTAAAAGAGACTTTCTCGTATTTAGCTCCGTTACTGCTTTATTGAAAATCGCTCATGAACCAATCAAATATATTTCTTCACCTTGTCCTGGAAGACCGTCAAAAAGTGCCCACACAATGTCTCTCTTCAAACAAAGTTCCAGATCACATCTATCGTCATCTTCATGATTAGGGAACAGTTGGGAAGGTTTCCTGAGACGAAAATTAGCGCTAAGCGTGACACAGTCTTTTAAATACAACAAGTCCCCCTTTCAAAATAAGAGAAAATAGCTAGAAATTGCCCCAAAAAGGAATATTTGACGTCCACACACAAAGAAATGCATTTCTGTATCAGAAAAACCTATGTTGGTAACAAAAAATTAGTAAAATCAAAACAAAACATCATTTTAGGCCATTATGACGTCATTTCTAAAAATAGTAACATTAGTAAATATTGATATAATGTATATCAGTCGAAAGCCCATGTTGTGCTGAATCTAAATATGCAAGTATTTTTGAAAATGGGTGTAAGTAAACCGAGAAATCGCAGGTAGAATGGAGAAAAACGTTGTTTTATGACATCATCAAATTGAGACACTTCCGGTCAAAATCGAAAGTGACCCATCTTGGATTTGAAATCTGCAGGGTCGATTTAGTAGGGATCCGAAATAAAAGTTGAGGTTAGGCAAAAATTCAGTCACTTACATGGAATTCCCTGCCTAATAGTTTTAGTGGCGTAACGGAGGCAGTCGGGGCAACCTTGAGCGTAAGTGAGCTGCACGAAGAAAAGGGAGCTCGAGGCACTAAGAAAATATTTAAGGCTTGCCCATTGCCAATCCAAAAAACGAACATTTAAAAGCGTCTGAAAACAATTCGTTTCAGTAATTCATTGACTATTCATTGACAAACAATCAAACACAGATGAATGAAACCATTTTTGTGGATACAATGGTTAATGAGGAATGTTAGGACAACCCCAAAAGCACCATATAGTCAAAAACACACAATGAAAAAGTTATGGGGTCCCTCTTCTGCGGGAACCCTCATTTTTCAAACTGAGGTGCCCTAAACTCCCCCTAAACTGCGCTACGTCACTGGCACTGTACAGTTTCCATATTCATTATTTAGGGAGAACGTTAAAATCTTAGGATTTCTTCTTAAAAGCTGACTCATACTTAAATTGCTTTGAGTCGGATGTTAATTCCTGTAGAAACAAGGGCCGCGAGAAAAAAATCAGACCGGTCATTGGAATCCGGTCCTTTCCAAAAATCCAGAATGTTTTTTTGCCCGGTTTTTACCAATTTTCTGGCTTTCGAAATTGGAGCCCAGTCTTTTTTCTAAACGATGGGAATCGTTGATCACGTGAAGTAAGTCACGAAACATATGTCAAGCACGTGGGCAAATAATGATTTTGATCTGTGTTATTTCCCCAAATCACCGCAGGTTTTACTGAGTGCACGAAATCCACCTATTGGAAGTAGATCTGCTGTTCCGGTTTTTACAATACACATTTAAAAAAAGGTTAGGGTCGAGGTTAATGTAAGGGTTTGGGCTTAAATTCTCAGGGTTAGGTGTTAGTTTCTAAGGTTGGAGACTTTTTTAGGATTTAGAGCTAGGATTGGGGTGCTTAGCGCTAGGGTTAAGTATAAGGGGGCAGTGTTTCAAAATTCTTGAGAATATGTAGCATAAAAACCGGACCAAGTGACCTACTTCTAATGAGTAGGATTTCGTGCTCACCAGGTTTTCCCCAACTCACGTGAACAGCCCAAAACAAGACTGGATCGAGTTCGGTCGACTCGGAATCGTCAGATGTGTTTCTCGAAACAACGAAAAGGAAAATGGCTCCCGTCACGAATGGAACAGTGGTCACGAATGGGACAACAGGCACTGATTTAACGATGGCAGAGAACTTTCCAGCGTTGAAGAACGATACTCTCCTCAGGGCAATCAAAGGAGAGACTATCGAACAAGCTCCAGTATGGATTATGCGTCAAGCTGGAAGATATTTGCCTGGTAAGTTTTCCATCATTTAGGCCTTCCTTATATAACGCCCTCGGCTCGGCTATAGCTTAGTATTCTTACGTTCCGAGAGTCTCTCTGCTTGGTTAGCTAGCTCCTGGATCTCCAATCTGGCAGAATGACTACAAAAAGACTAGGTCTACCAAGCTAAATTGATAAGATTGTCGAGAAATAATATTCTGAATTTGATGGAAATCTGCTGGTTATGGTGTGTGTGTGTGTAGTTTGGGAGGTGTAACGATCAAAGAATGCAGAACAGCCTGATGTATATGCGGTCACTACTCTTTGATATGGTTCCATTTACTCTGAGTGGATTTATCAAATGAACAAGGAATGTGTGTTACCACTGCATTTGTTGTTTTCTCACCATATTTGTAGGGTACAGGTCTTGGCCAATTGTCTTTTGTTCTTTTAACCGCTCTATTTTTCTCCCCCCCCCCCCTAGATTTGAAATTTTGACATGCACAGGGTATAAAACTTTATGCACTTTCATGGATGGTATCCGCAAAACTAAATGCGTAGTTTCTTTAGTTAGCAACTGTTTACTTTTCTCCAGCGTGAAGCAAGCAGAACGGTATTATACATAAGTTGTGGTAGCCTCATTATTGTTGATTCAAATTTGCACCATTTTTATCCCTTTTAGAAAATCCCCCGCGTAGTTTTCAAATTTTCCAATCCAGCCTGCACCATCTATCCATCTCTCTTATTTAGTTATGACTTGATATATCTTATTTGATTTGTTCGGTGCAAGTCATTGCACATTCACAGCTTTTGGCTACGACACAAACAGCTACTTATTACTTGTTGTAAGAATAGACGCACTATTCTATAAGCAATTGCTTTATAAGCAAATCAAGTACCCAACAAGACAAAAACTTTAGTACTGGGTAGAGGAATGCTAAGCAGTTTGAAAATTGTACACTTTTTTATAAGAACACCAGCTTCAAATTTGGGCAAAAGTAAAGAACAAGCTAAGAACAAACCGAGGCTGATCATTTTTGGCTCAATATGAAAATTTTATGAAATAACCATAAAATTGAGAAATAATTACAAACCAAGCAGATTAGTAGCATAATGATAATGTCAGATGATCAAGAGAGTCAAATTTTGCAACAATTAACACTACTAATTGCAAAAAAGACTTTTCCCATTCGTTTTTTCATCAGTTAATTTAAAAAAATTGAAAAGGTGGGTGTCACACAATCAGTTGAAAATTTTCAGCTCTTCCAATTGAGCAATTTAGAGTGACTTGGAAATGGCTGCTGGGGCTTTGATTACATATTTCAGTTATTTTCAAATGACTCTGTAGCGTGTTTATTTTTGCTTTCACTTCATTTTCTAAAGTATAAGTGTATGATAAAAGAGAAAAGTTTTTTTGATTTTGTTGAAATATTCATGACTTGCATGTTGATTGACGTAAAACAGAAAACCTCTCCTTTCTGGCTTGAAAGACTCTGACTAAGCAGTTTGAATGTCCAACTTTCAAAAAATATGACCAGTTTTGACTAATCAGTCAAAAAATATCACAAAAACTGACGAAAAAAATGAACATGTAATTTAATCTTTACTCATTCATACTTTTTATGTTTCAGAGTTCAGAGCAATGAGAGAAAAACATAATTTTTTAAAGATTTGTCAAACCCCCGAACTCGCATGTGAAGTGACATTACAGGTGCGTTTTTTATTTTTTGGGTTATTTTTCTGTGAAAGTGAAAATGATTAGATTTCTAGAAAATTACAAGATTTCTGAAATTTTACATACAATGAAGCAGGAGTTAGGAAATCTATCCCATCTACATACCGTATTTTCTTGAATAAAAGCCGCCCTTGAATAGAAGCCGCCTTTGAATATAAGCCGCACAAATTTAATAAAAAGAAAAAATAAAAGCAGCCTTCGAAGAGAAGCTGCATTACAAAAGGCAAAGGTAAAGTAAAGGTGAATAGAAGCGGCATTAGAAATACAAAACACTACTTCTTTTCTCATGTCATCAAGATAATTTCAAGACATTATCATTATGATATGTGTTAAAACATGGTTTTTTGAGCTTATTCGCACTAACCGGTATGCAAACCTGGAATCTTCAAAGGCATCATGTGTTTAAGAATATACTTTGCAAAAATTGGCGTGCTCTTTTATTTAAAGGCGTTACAATCAAAATAATAGAAGCCGCCTTTGAATGTAAGCCGCATTATTTTAGCATGAAAATAAATAGAAGCCCCGGCTTCTATTCAAGAAAATATGGTAAATGTCTAAAAGTGCATTATTGTTTTCACAGCCTATTCGAAGATTTGAGCTGGATGCTGCCATCATTTTCTCTGATATTTTGGTTATTCCACAGGTAATTTCATTATGCCTTTGTGATGATAGCAAATTATTGCTAATTTAAGCTGATCAAAATAAGATGAATTCCTCAATAAAGCAGTGCACTGACTCCTTAAGCACTTCAGTCCTTCTGAATTTTAAGAAGCTGTTTGTTTCTTCGATGGTGAGGAGATTTTCGGCAATGAAAATTTCAGTCATAATGCTTAGGATGATATTTGACTTTCTTCTATTTCCAGCAAGTGAAGAATCTTCTAATGAACATGAAAATAGCTTTGATCAAAAGTGAATCAAATTCTGAATCGCTATCTTGTATGTAATGCTCACTGCCTTTTTGTGACAATGTGGCTGATTTTGTTACCAAGATGTCTATCGCAGAGCAACTACACTAAGGGACAATTGTTGAGCTGTTTAAAATGAAATGGTGTGATTGATGTTTTTTCTTCTGATAGGCTCTTGGAATGGAACTCGTGATGGTACCAGGAAAGGTAATTTATGATTTTGTTTGCAAATTTCATGTAGTTTTTTCCATCAGATTATTTTCATCCTTACTGCAAGATTTCCCAAATCATATTTTTAAACATTTTTTGTTTACAGGGACCAACTTTTCCAGAGCCATTGGTAATTGCAGATGATGTGAAGGTGATCTTTGTCTTCTTGTAGCCTTTTTAACCAATTATCCCTTTCATCAAACTTAAAATCATTAGTGTATTTATCGTTGATAACTATTCTTATGTTTTTCTAATATGCTTCCCTTTTCAAATTTATTAGTGAACATTCTTGAATGCATTTGGAAGCCAAGGATGGTTAATTTCTAATGTTCAACGACTAAAAAAATCGGGATATTCAAAAATAAATTGCTTTGCTCATGCCAATTTCTCTAGATTCATTTGAAATAATGACCCTACATATTTTATGATATATGGCTCTGTGTTGGTACATATTTTCTGATCCTCACAGTTTATATTTTTATCAATGATAAGATGGCAGTTTGTCTTTAAATTAGATTTTTTTTCATATGTCCTAGAAACTTGATAAGGATGTGGATGTTAGTGAAGCTCTGAACTACGTTTACCAAGCAATCACATTGACGAGGCACAAGCTTGATGGGAAAGTACCTCTTATTGGCTTCGCTGGTGCCCCTGTAAGTTCATTCTGCAGATTAACATTTTTTCAACAAGAATCAATGTATTCAGTCTTTCAGCCCCCATTTTCATAAGAACAACAAATAGGTAAAAATCCTTCCAATTAATGTTTGAGCTGTATGCAAAAGGCGGTAAATGGGGTCTCAACAATCCTCTTTGTTTTATAGAAGTTTAATTTTTTCTATAATATGTGTTGATTCACACAGAGATGAATAATTCTTCTTTTGAGTGTCTGCAGCATCTTTTGGTAAAACCAAACATTCTCTCATTGATTTCTGTTGGTAGAGATAACAACTTTTTGTGCTTTTACTTATTCGATGGCAGGTCTGTGTTTCAGATAGAGTAACAAGGGAAACCCCAATATCAATGTAAATTGCCTGTTTGCCAACAGGTGTATTGCACAGGCAAAAGAAACGAACTTGCTCTCCCATTTCAATGGGTGCTGCGAGTCTAATCACCTCTTCCATTAAGCATTGACTGCTTATTGGGGATTATTACAGTCTTAACTCATCTGTTAAAGTATTATACCTTCCGTTTTTCTTTATGCAATTTCTCTCGTCCTACCTTCTAGTGGACTCTTCTGGCTTACATGATTGAAGGAGGCGGCAGTAAAACTTGGTCTAAGGCCAAGAAATGGCTCTATCAACATGAGACTGTTAGCTCCCGACTGTTACAGAAGCTGACTGATCTGGTTGTCAAACATCTAGTTCTTCAAGTCAGGGCAGGAGCACAAGTAAGCACTGTCTATTTATTCTTAGAAAGATAGAAAATATAAATAAGCACAGCCTTTTGAAAAGGTTTATTGATAGTCACCTCTTAATTAATCCTAAAAAAAATTGCTGTGAGCCAGCCAGTATATTTTTTCTTGCTAAAAGAATATATTCATGTTAGTTGTAACTTAATTCAGCAATGTTCAAGTAGCTCATTATTAAAAACTAGGAGAAGAGGGTAAAAGTGAGCGAGAGGAATTGTTTTGTTGGATAAAGGTAACACTTTACACAGTTTATTTTTTCATAGGTTCTGCAAGTGTTTGAATCAATTGCGGATATTCTTCCACCAAGGCTTTTTAATCTCAACTCTCTTCCATATCTAAGAGAGATTGCCACACGAGTAAAACAAGAACTGGGAGACAAGGCTGTCCCTATGGTTTGTAATCAATTATTGTTTTATTTAATATCTTGCTATCAACAATTCATTGCTGATAAATAATTTTTATTGTTGTTTGCCTATTGACCCACTAGTAATGTTAAAGGTAAAAAAGATATAACAGTAAAGCTGCCTGGTTTGTGACCAAGGAACTTTCACACCAAATGTGAGGGTGCTAACCACTGCCCTGATTTGATCAATAAGTAAGGGCAATAGCCCTCTGTTGTATCAAGCTCTTGGCCTTTCCTTTAGATCATGTCTCTTTATTTTATGTAATCACATACATGGCTCTGAAGAAGGGTTTAATCCGAAACATAAATTGATGCCTCTTCTATGGATAGGCCTAGGGCTTGTTACAAAGCTTTTTGCATAGCTTATTGTCCTGATTTAGTACCTAGTTTGAGACCTGGTGGCTGCATATGGATTATGGCAGCTTACTCTGCTCTGGTAGAATATATTTCCCCTTAATAGAACATGCCTTATGAATTTATGAAATTTTTGAAAATTTTCAACATACCCTCTTGATATTTATTTCAAACATTTTTTCTATTTCAGATAATCTTTGCCAAAGGCTGCCACTTTGCAATGTCGGATCTAACACACAGTGAATATGATGTTATAGCATTAGACTGGACAATGAACATCAGTGACGCTCGCATTACGGCACCAGGACAAACTCTCATGGGCAACATGGATCCATGTGCATTATATTCAAGTGATGTAAGTTTTAAGTTTTGTTTGGGTTTGACAGAAAAAGCTCTCGGTTTGAATAAGAAAACAATAATTACGCAAGATGTCCTTTCCTCCACCATAATATAGAGATGACCAGTGGTGGAGTAGACATAAGTCTTAGGCAGATACACATGTCTTGCAATAATGTTTTTGCCCCACTATGCTTGAGACATACCGATGCCGCAATGCATAAAAAATTAGATTGCTCGGTGTGGATTTGAATGCCAAATCTCTTGAAATTGTTGATTCGCAAGTTGAACCAGTTTGGTTGTTGTATAGTGTTGCTACTGAGAAACATTCCTACTTGATGCTAATCAAAGACGGGGGCACTTAGTTGATGTCAACTATTGCTAGTCATATTGTTGCCATAGGCACCATTCTCAACCCAAAATTTAAAAACCAAGCACAGAGGTGAAATCATTTGAACCACTTTGTTGTTTTTGATCATAAATTCTTGGTTTAGAATAGTGTTGATGTTGGGGTCAGAAAACATAATTACAAATTTGTGTATCTGTAGGGTACAATGCAATACCTGCCACTAGAGAGGGATCAATAATCCATGCATATTGTTTGCGTACAAGAGGAATAGGGGGCCTAATTCTGGACATTTCTTTTGGATATTATGTACCTTATGAATACCATAGGAACAGGCTCAGATAAAACATAATTGTTATATGAACTTTAGCCAACTGTGCCTGCACAAGATAAAGGCTACTTTTGCTACTTTGCTCTAACGTGCAAAGTTCCCGAGAACCTAGTTTCTGGATTCCTTCGATACATCAAGGTTGCCTATATATGTATTGGGCCTTTCTAAAACCCAAACCAGAAATCTCCCACACAAGTTTGACTTCCTATAAATATCATCTGGTGTAGTCGCCTTCTTGAATGTTTATATTTCGAATTTTAGGAAGAACTGAAGAACATTGTCAAAGGAATGATGCGAAAGTTCAACGTCTCAAAGTACATCGTTAATCTCGGACATGGTATTTACCCGGATACCGACCCCGACAAAGTCGAGTTATTTGTCAACACAGTACACGATTACTCAAGAAAACTTCTTTCAAATGATTCATAGTCAGTTGAGGCTTTCAATTAGTTAGGAGTGAGGCTTTTTGTTCATAATATATCCCATGCACATGTTACGTCGTTTGAACCAAGTAAATAATGCGCAAATAAATGGGTTGAATAACCTCTTTTTCAGAGCACATACGAAGCTCCTTCAAAATGGAAATATGTGGATAATATAATTTTGATTCTGGGGCATACCTAGGCTAGCCTGCATAAAGAATTAAGATTGTTCTCTGTGGAAAATTAGTTTCAAGTCCCTTAAGAATTTTTGTTGTCAAACAGTTTTTGCTTGTTTGATGTGGCCACTTAAAAGCGGAAAATTTTAAGAGTTATGAACCTTCTTGACACTATTGGTAGTATGATAAGTTGTTTCAATTGTTAGAATTCCCATCCCCCTTCATTCAAGGTAAATTTTCATTCTGTATATTTTATTTGTTTTCCTTCTATTTGAAGTTATCATCGCTGCAAAAGGAGGTTGTCAAATTCTTATTCATTTCATGTAAAGCTCATATACACGCGTGCTGTGAGTTCATCTTTGTTTTAAAGTATGCAACACGAACTCTATTTTCATTAATTTATCTATGCTCAGTTATGGCATCCAACAACTGCGATTATAGAGATGAAAAAAACAAATATTAAACTAAATAAACATAGAAATTAGAAAAATTAGTGCATTTTTTATGTTATAGATAGAGGAGTAAAAAGATATTACCTTTATTCGTTTTGAAATATTTTGTCTTGTTTGTTTTAAAGAGTAATCTTGACCATTTTCAAATTTATTCTAACATCTTTGGTTAATGCAATTGTCTCAATTTCCAAATAAATGTTTGTCTTGGTTTTATCTTAACCCGTCCGTCATTTTCCAAGCTCTAGGTTTCCATAAAGCAGTGATTGCCTCAGGTAAATTTCAACCGAAAACTATGAACAAGTCATGATGGACACGTTCTGGTGCTTTTAAGGGCAAATATTGCTTCCTAAATCTATCAAAAGCTAATTTGGATTCATTTTCTTTTTTTCATTTAGACCTAAACCAAAAGGTACCATGGACTAACCTTCATACTTTTCCAAATTTCCCACTAATTTTTTTTTGGGGGGGGGATTTTTTAGTGATTTCATGTGTTTTCTGGTGCTATTGACTGCCAAATATTGCTTCATGAGTGGATACAAAGCTTATTTGAAACCATTAATTTTAACTGACATTGACCAAAACCCATGAACCAACCATTATTTCCAATTTCTAGCTGATAATCATATGATACAGATCTATAACAATGAATATATACAAGCATGTTATCATGAGACCAAATTCATTTATATTAAATATACAAACAAATATGAAACAGATCACCTGAATTGAAATATTGACAACGCATCCTGCTTAGATGGGGTTTTCTGTTTCATTTTCTGTTCGTTAGGAAATACTTTCCAAAGTCGCAGAGTTTCATCTGCACCAGCAGACATTACAAATGTTTCGTCGGGACTCATGGTAATCTGCAACACTCTGCTCGTGTGTCCTGCTAGATCTGCCACTTTCTTCATCGATGGGTACTTCCAGACAGACAGTTGATTCTGTGAATAGCCGTGACCACTGATCAGCTCTTTATATCTCTCTGACCATAGGATACCACATACCTGTTTTGGAAGAGAAAGCAAATATAACACTGTAGCAACACGCAACTAAGAACCTGAAAGTTAAGAACCTCTTAGCCTAAGGTTTAAAATTTTGACACTATTTTAATCGAGCCAATTTGTGAGAATGAAAATTATCCGAGTAGGACTCGAACCCGGGACCTCTAGATTCGTACTTTAGTGCGCTACAACTATGCACCTGTTAGGAGTACGAATCTAGAGGTCACGGTTCGAGTCCTACTCGGATCATTTTCATTCTCACAAATTATTTCGATTGATTTTCCAAATCCTGCTTATTTTCAAGTTTACAGTATTTCAAGGGCAACTATTTTAGGTGTAAAGGTTGCTGATTTTTACCAATATTAGGAATGGTATGTAAGGATGGTCCAAAGACCAACACACTACCATGACCACAGTTATTACTGCTGTTAACTACAATGTAGAACCTTTTTACACTAATTCCTAAAAATGAAGGTACTTAGCCGCGGGTTTTTACTGTAGGTTTCTTTCACGCAATGGTCATTGAAGTTTACAATGAAATCTTCTGGTATTTGGGCCTGTCTCTATAAGCGAAAATACGTCCCCTGCCAGACCCGGGTTTAACAAGCCAAGTAAATCACAAGCACTGTATTTATGGGATTTTTTGCCGGGTCTAAAAGGCGAGGAAATCCCTAGACGTCATTAATCGACAACGCTTTATTGATGTTCCATTGTAATAAGGTTGAATTTACTTCACCTCTCACCGGTAGTTTTGCGTTTATATGAAAAACTTAACTTCACCTGAATGAAAATTCACCTCCTGAGAGAAGAAATTTCACCATACCGGTAGTTTGGAGTGAATTTTTTTTTCAACATAAACACAAACTAAAAAATCAATTTTATTCTATAGTAGGGTAGAATATCGCTTACTAGCCCTGAGTCTGGCAGGTGAAGCATTCTGCCCTTTGTCTCTTGAATCGAAAGGTATGAAACAAGGTTAGAAAGTACAACCGACCACGGCACAAATGGTCTCAGAAAGGCTCTACAATCTTGGACATGAGTTACTGGACACTAGCGGTAAATACTCTTACTTAATCAATTTGTCTGCTTAGCTTTATACTTTGTTTTATTTTTTACTCTCTAATAATCAGTTTTTGTTGAGAGTCCATTTGGCGAATGATTCTTCGTCTGCAAACACTCACCACAACTTTCTCAAGCTTTACTCTCAACCAACATTTAACTCGTAGCCTAACCATGTTTTTTTTACAACTGAGCATATCAATAAAAGACTTATAAAACGTAACATGTTAATAAATAGCAACTAACTATTGAACTAGCTTGTTCCAGCATTCTTTTTGAAGAGAAATGACAATGCTTTCACTTTTGGGAGGAAATTTTCTTTTAAAGAGAAATGACAGTTCTTTAACTTTTCATTTCTAAGATTTGTAATGTTTGGTAAAAGTGATACCAAAGTTATACCTCTCTAATTGACTAATTGAGAAAGCTTGGATGGCCAAGTTAACTAAGACAACAGCTTTTGTAGTTCAGACAGAGTTTTATTATAGCTCGATTCCACGTAGGGTGAGCCTTTTGATTTCTAAGATTTATAATATTTGTCAAAAGTGATACAAAATTATTCTTTTTCATAGAGCAGCCTCGATGGGCCGATTTACTAAGGCAAGGGCTATAGTTATTTGGACCGTAGTTCGAGTCATCTTACGGTAAGAATTTTCATTTCTAAGGTTTATAATATTGGGTAAATATGATACAGTTTGAGTCCTCATATGGTAAGAATTTTCATTTCTAAAGTTTATAATATTTGGTAAAAATGATATAGTTTGAGTCCTCATGTGGTAAGAATTTTCATTTCTAAGGTTTATAATATTTGGTAAAAATGATACAGTTTCAGTCCTCATATGATAAGAATTTTCATTTCTAAGGTTTATAATATTTGGTAAAAATGATACAGTTTGAGTCCTCACACGGTAAGAATTTTCATTTTTAAGGTTTATAATATTTGGTAGAAATGATACAGAAGTAATACCTCTTTTATCAAGAATGCTTGGATGGCCAAGTGGACTCTGCGATGGGCTTTAGATGTTCGGACCGTAGTTAGATTCCTTGCAAGGTAAGAATTTTCATTTTTAAGATTAATAATGTTTGGTAAAAATGATACAGAAGTAAAACTTGTCTCATCAAGAAAGCTTGGATGGCCGAGTGGAATATGCGATGGGCTTAAGATGTTTGGACTGGAGTTCGACTCTTGGTAGCGTAAGATTTTGATTTCTAAACTCTGAATAAAAATGATATCAACTGAAAACCACTTCTGTAGGCGGTATAGATGGCAGAGTGGATAGGTCACTCAACTCTAGATCAAAAAGGTCTCGGGTTCCAAACCACCTGATTAAAATGGCATTGAGGAGACTTGACGTAAGGTAAGATTTTGATTTCTAAACTCTGAATAAAGATGACACCAACTTCAAACCTCTCTTGTCGGCGGCATGGATGGCAGAGTGTATAGGTCACTCGACTCTGGATCGAAGGGTCTCGGGTTCCAAACCACCTGGTTAAAATGGCAACGATGAGACTTTACGTTAGGTAAAATTTTGATTACTAAACACTGAATAAAGATGATATCAACTTCAAACCTATTCTAACGGCGGCATGGATGGCAGAGTGGATAGGTCACTCTACTCTGGATCGAAGGGCCTCGGGTTCCAAACTACCTGGTTAAAATGGCAACGAGGAGACTCCTCGTAAGGTAAGATTTTGATTTCTAAACTCTGTGTAAGAATGATATCAACTTCAAAACCTCTTCTGTCGGCGGCATTGATGGCTGAGTGGATAGGTCACTCAACTTTGGATCGAAGGGTCTCAGGTTCCAAACCACCTGGTGAAAATGGCAATGAGGAGACTTCGCGTAAGGTAAGATTTTGATTTCTAAACTCTGAGTAAAGATGATATCAACTTCAAAACCTCTTCTGTCGGCGGCATTGATGGCTGAGTGGATAGGTCACTCAACTTTGGATCGAAGGGTCTCAGGTTCCAAACCACCTGGTGAAAATGGCAATGAGGAGACTTCGCGTAAGGTAAGATTTTGATTTCTAAACTCTGAGTAAAGATGATATCAACTTCAAACCTCTCCTGTCGGCGGCATGGATGGCAGAGTGGATAGGTCACTCAACTCTGGATCGAAGGGTCTCAGGTTCCAAACCACCTGATTAAAATGGCATTGAGGAGACTTGACGTAAGGTAAGATTTTGATTTCTAAACTCTGAATAAAGATGACACCAACTTCAAACCTCTCCTGTCGGCGGCATGGATGGCAGAGTGGATAGGTCACTCAACTCTGGAGCGAAGGGTCTCGGGCTCCAAACCACCTGCAGACTAAGCTGGAAACTTGTAAGGTGGAGGATGCGGAGCAGCAAGCGGAAGATGCAGAGCAGTAGGTAAGTAGGAGGTGGAGCATATGCTTGAGCACGAGGCGGGGCAGCAGGAGGGAAGATGCGGCTGAGAGCAGCAACAGCAAGAGGAGTAACGGTAAATGTGTAAGTTTAGACCGCGTGGCAATAGTTATACAAAAGCAACAAAAAAATAGGAAAACAGGCAGCGGATGCTGACTTCCGAAGGAAAAAAGTAAGGGGTCTTGCAAAAATTTTTGACGAACTGTAAGAGCTGTATGAATTCATCGAAAATTTTTGCAAGACCCCTTACTTTTTTCCTTCGGAAGTCAGCATCCCCTTCCTTTTTTCCTAATTTTTTTGTTGATTTTGTGCAACTACTGCTAAACTTACACATTTTACCGTAACTACTGCTATTTGTCCTCCGCATCCATCGCTGTTGCAACTGCTCCTTCTCACCTTTTATGCTCCGCATCGTCCACCTACAATTTACCAACATACTTACCTACTGTTCTGCATCCTCCGCTTGCTGCTCCGCATCCTCCACCTTACAAGCTTTCAGCTTGGTCTGAAGGTGGTTTCGAACCGGAGACCCTTCGCTCCAGAGTTGAGTGATCTATCCACTCTGCCATCCATGCCGCCGACAGGAGAGGTTTGAAGTTGATATCATTTTTAATCAGAGTTTAGAAATCAAAATCTTACCTTACGCGAAGTCTCCTCATTGCCATTTTCATTAGGTGGTTTGGAACCTGAGACCCTTCGTTCCAGAGTTGAGTGACCTATCCACTCAGCCATCAATGCCGCCGACAGGAGAGGTTTGAAGTTGATATCATTTTTATTCAGAGTTTAGAAATCAAAATCTTACCTAACCAGGAGTCGAACTCCAGACCAAACGTCGTAAGCCCATCGCTTAGTCCACACAGCCATCCGAACTTTCTTGAAGAGAAAGGTATAACCTCTGTATCGTTTTTACCAAATATTATTAACTTTAGAAATGAAAAAGTCTTATCTTACGAGGAATCGAACTACGGTCCAAACATCTAGAGCGCATCGCTTACTCCACTTGGCCATGTAAGCTTGCTTGATAAGAGGTATTACATCTGTATCATTTTTACCAAATATTATAAATCTTAAAAAATGAAATGTGTTACCTTACGAGGAATAAATAGGTTGAGTCCACTCAGCCGTCCAAGTTTTCTAAATGAGAGAGGTACAGCTCTGGTATCACTTATACCGATGATTAGAAATCTTAGAAATCAAAAGTATTACCTCTCGATGACTGGAACACGGTAAGAATAACTATAGCAATGGCTATATCCTTTTTTTTGGGTATCGCTTTTTTCATTTAAACAAATATTAGAAACCTTAGAAATCAAAAATCTTACCTTACGAGGACTCGAACACGGTAAGAATAACTATAGCCCTTGACATAGTCAACTTGGCTTTAAGCTTTCTGAACGAGAGGGTATAGCTTTGTTATTATTTTTATCAAAAATGATAAAACTTAAAAATCAAAAGTCTTCACTAGCGGGGAATCAACTGCGTTCCATTCTGCTAACGCCCTTGGCTTGGTCCACTCGGCCATCCAAACTATCTTGACGTAAGGTATTACTTTTATATCATTTTTACCAAACATTATAAATCTTAGAAATCCAAAGTTTTACCTTACGAAGAACCCTTCAATCTCAACCGAAAACCATGGGCTGACCAATCGGTCTTTTCCCCCATTTTCAGCTAATTTTGAAGGTTTGTTTGGAGATTATATGCGCTATTCTATTCTAAAATAGCTCCCTGAACAGTCCTGAGCAGATAAAAACAAAATAAAAACCTATTTGGAACCATCTAATTTGGGGAAAAAATGACCAAAAACCGTGTAATCAGGCTTTTTGCCAATATTTGGCTGATTTTGAAGGAGATTTGTAAGGATCTTTTAAGTTTCCTAAGGCTATCATAATAGGGTATTGTTCCCTGTACGAACCTGAGCATGTTAAAAGCCATTTTGGAACCATTCATTTTTGACCATTTTTGGCAAAAAGCATGGGCTAATCATCAGACCTTTTTCCAATTTCTAGCTGATTCGGGGGAATTTTTTTGGCGTCTTATGCGTTTTCATAGCATAACATGGCTTACTGAAAAGCTCTGAGTGGATTAAAAGCCTATTTAGAACCATTCATTTAGGACTGATTTTGACCAAAACTATGGACTAACCATCAGGCTTTTTCCCATCTTTTGATCTGATTTTGAGGGAAATTTTTTTTTGGTGATTTTATGCGTTTTCTAAGGCTATGATAATTGTTTCCTGAAAAGTCTTGAGTGGATTAAAAGTCTACTTGGAACCATGTTTTTAAGAAACTTTTGCCCAGAAACCATGGGCTTACCATTAGGTTTTTTTTCGAATTATTAGCTTATTTTGAAAAAAACATTTTTTTGGTGATTTAATAGGTTTTCTAAGGCTATTATAGCCTAATATTGCCCACTGAACAGTCCTGAATGGATTAAAAACCTATTGGGAACCATTTATTTTGGACCAATTTGGACCAAAAACCTTAAGACAGCAATCATCTTTTTGGCAGTTTTCTACTCATTCAGAAGGAAAATGTTCTCTGCGATTTTTTAAGTTTGCGAAGGTAATTATTATGTGATATTATTTTCTGCGCAGTCCTGAGTGGATTAAAAATGATTATGAAGGGTAGATCCTCTTAAGAATAAACTTTGGGGGATTTTTGCTCCTCGTAACTATTTGCTGTAATATCAAGTCAGATTTTATTATTCACAGATCGTGAGCAAATGAGAGAGGCTTTACTTTTGCATCATTTTTACCAAAAAAAGTTAGAAATCAAAAATTGCTACCGCACTAGGAGTCGAACAACGGCCCGAACATCTAAAGCCGTTGGCTTAGTCCACTCGATCATCCAAGCTTTCTCGATGATAATGGTAGTACCTTTTATATCATTTTTACCAAACACTATAAATCTTAGTAAACAAATCTGTTCCCATAAGAGGAACCGAACTGTGGTCCCTACATCAGAAGTTCTTGACTTATTACACTCGGCCATCCAGGCTTTCTTTATGAGAGAGGTATTTTCATATCATTTTTACCAAATATTATATATATTAGAGATGAAAGTCTGACCTTATGAGGAATCGAATTACTGTTCCAACATTTTAAACACTTGGCTTACTCCACTCAGCCATTAAAAAATTCTTGATAATAAAGGTATTAGATCTGAAGCATTTTTACCAAACATTATAAATCTTAGAAATGAAAAGTCTTACCTTATCTGGAATCGAACTGCAGACCGAGCATCTAAAACCTTTGGCTTAGTCCACTCGGCCAGCCGAGCTTCCTTGGTGAAATTAGTATTACTTTTGTATCATTTTCACCAAAGTTTCATAAATCAAAAATCTTCCCTTACGAGGAATCGAACTGCAGTCCCAAAATCTTGAGCCTTAGGCAAATTCCACTCGGCCATTCAAGATTTCTTGATGTGATAAGTATTACTTTTGTATCATTTTTACCAAATGTTATCAATTTCAGAAATGAAAGGTATTCGAACAACGGTCTGAACATTTAAAGTCCTTGACTTGGTACATGCCCCCCATCCAAGCTCTCTTTTTTGCGGGCGATATTACTTTTTTTCATTTTTATCAGTTTTACCAAACATTTTTTATGTGTTAGAAATGAAAAGTTATTGAAGAATATTTGATATCGAGACGTCTGCAAGCATGGTTTGTACTTGTCTTATCTTTTAGTATTTTCAAACTAAGGAAAATCGGTATCGTATTAGTACATTAGAAACCCAACGTTTTACCTTACGAGGCAGTGGTGGCACGAGAGGGGCGCAGAATGGGTTACAGCCCTCGTCAGAGGGATACGAAAATACTGTCATTTCTCTTTAAAAGGAAATATCCCTCTAAGTTAAAGCACTTTCTTTCCTCTTAGAAAGAAGGAATTTCTTTCTAAGTGAAGGCATTTTCAGTTCTCTGTAAAAGGAAATTTCCTTGTGAAAACGCTGTAATTTCTCATTAAAAGAAAATTTCCTTTTTATTGAAAGCATTGTCATTTCTGTTTACGGACCTCCGCTACACCGAATGCAAATTGGTATTCATTGTATTGCCATAGGATGGTTACATGCATACCCCCTTTATTGGCAGTTTTTAGTATTTTACATTTGAGGATTTCATTCCAAAGACAGAAAATCGGGTTAAGGTGTCTGTAATATACCAACTCACCGACTCTCTAACATAACATCTTCTTTTGTTGACAACTATTGTTTAGGGAGGTGATAGCATAGATTTTCTAATTTATGCAAGACTATCACCTCCCTAAGCAATGGAAGTTGGTAAGTTGGGGAGTTGGTATATTACAGACACCAGGACTATTATGTCATAAAAAGGCAAACCAGAGGTGGTTTTTGTTCACACCCTGTCTTTCAAAGGAGCTGCATGAGAAGAAACTTTGAAGGAAAATTGCTATTAGATGATATGGCAAGAACCCGAAATTGAACAAATATTTTTAGGAGTTAGCCTAAACAGGTTCTTGAATAGATTGTAGCTAAAAGCAGTAATAATGATGGTTAATAGTTGTTTTGCAGGTCCTTGGACAATCCTTGAATACCATGTTATTATTGGTAGAAAAAAACCAACCATTTCACCTAAAATTTGTAATTGTTACCCTTAAAATATGATCAAATTTTAAAATCTTAGGTTCTTAGTTGCGTGTTTTTAATTTAGCCATCCCTGACTATCAAGAATAAATAAATTTCACTTACCTGTGATTTTGAATCAACAGAATTCAAGCAAACGCCAGTCTTAGCATTCCAGAACTTGATGCATCTATCAGCTGACCCGCCTCCAGTGGCAAGAATGGAATTCTGCCAAGGGCACCATGCCACAGCCTAAAGACGGAAAGAGTTTAATGGACACATTGAATTTGACAAGCCTTTTATTTCTTAGACACTCTTTTTTCATATAAGAACCAGTTAATTTGATCTGAAGCTGGCTGTTCTTAAATTTTCTTCCATTTTTAGGCTGAAATGTTCTTAAATTGTTCTTACTTTAACAATACCTTGTTAGCCTGATTTGCAGTAATTTGTGTTGGTGCTAGATTGTCGAATACTATGTTTACCTTCCTGTCCTGTCTGAGAAACAAGGGTGTCACCAATTTGCTTTTTTGATGTTTATTACATAGTTCCATGGTTAGAGTGTATTCGTATATTTGCGTAATTGTGTAACATTGCAAATGCAATATATTTGTTTTGATGTGATTTTTGTGAGTTATTTAGCCCACACTGGTCTTGACTTTCCTAATTTAGCCAAACCATAATTTCCAACAACGATTACATTCCAAATACAGTAGTGATACCGTGTTAAGCATATCAATCAAGATATTTGTGTCTTGCAGATAACATTGTGTGACTCCCTAATTCAGCATGAACACCAATTGTTATTTTGTGGCTGATTTAACCCCTAGGGCATATTTAAAAGCTGATAGATGGGAGCTGAGATGCTTTAGCCATTCATTTGTATTTGTAATATATGATGGCAGAGCATAAAAAAATTTTTGCTTCCTGCGACCTTAAAATCACATGTATGCCAGTGGTTTATGATATACCATGACAATCCGAAATAAAAACACAGAATATAATGCTTTGCTCCTATTGTTGCTTTGAAAAAAGTAAGAAATTTAAAAGAATTTCCTGCAGGAATTGCAAGCCAAAAATTTCCCACAAACTCGGGAGCTTTTCCATGTCCTGTCTGATGCATAGTTTGATTTGAGCATAGTTTTGTAATCAAAAAAATAGCCAGATACCATCCTGAGATCAAAAAGATATATAAATAACCAAGGTTTAAATCACTCCCTAAAAATCTCGTATATTTTCACTGAAAATCCAAGTGTACTAACAAAAATCCGTTAAAAACCACTTGAAATGCTTTTGTTCTTGATAAACCAAGTATGTTTTGAATTGTCCCTTTTAAATAACCTTCTTGGTTAACACTCTTCACATTTTGTCAAAAGTGCAAATTATGACTCGTGTGTCTTTAATTGTAGACAACTAAGTAAATAAAAATAATTACCAGACGCTTCATGTTTGTATAATTAGAACATTTTCAGCCTAACTTTCTAGAGGTCATTATCAGAGGTCATTGTCAAACAAATCCTGCTTTTCAAGCAATGCATTTTTGTTCTTGTTGAAAATATGAGCAAACCATCAAACACGGAAGGAGAGGAAAAAATAATGTTTCTTAGCATTGTTCGATCTTTAGGGCCAGAGCTCAGGTAAATAAAACAACTATGCAGCGAAACAAACCTTTACGCCTGCGCAGTGCTGTGCAAGTGAATGCAGAGGAGTATGAGAATCTTGATGAGTGTTGTCCCAAATATTGACTAAGTTGTCGTTACCACCACTTGCAAGATATCTTCCATCTGGTGACCACTCAAGACCACAAACCTCTTGGGAATGACTAGCTAAGACCCCAATTTGATGCTGGACAACTCGAACGTCGTGATGGTGTATTGCTCCACTTCGGCTACCACTAAAAATATTTATATTTTTTTCAATTCATGTTTCAACTTTATTCTCAAAAGCCTAAGATAACAGTAAGATGATACATTTTTACAGTTAAATGAGAATTATAAACTAAAGGAATTAACGAAAAGTGCAATATTATATAACAAAACAGATTATAAACTTAATATAACGGAATCAAAACTAGAAGTGCCCTCAATACGGATCAACATGGGTTTTGTTTAGATATTCATAACTAACGAGCAGGCTCGATTAAAATGACTTAAATAATTTGCCGATTGGTCTTATCTTGCATTAAATAAAAAAGATTTTTCTTAGGGATCCATAAACTTGAAATATAGACAACTCATAAGTAATCATTTCTTTAAACATTTTAATATAATATTCATCAGTGAACTTTTTGTTAGAAGCATTTTAGAAATGCCCCTCTATTCTAACCATCACTCAAATAGACGTCCAACTAAAATATAGAAGACTTGAGAAGAAGAAAGATTTGGAAAATCAAAATGTAGAAGAATTCAATAAATGCCGTAGGAGTTTAATCGTGGAATCACAGCACAAGAATCTTTGCTTAAATTGAATTTCTTCTTCTGCAAGTTTAATTGAAAAAGATGGTTTATTTTGAAGTAAATTCAAACAAAAATTACATCACAGCAAACATGTTAGGTATCTATTGCTAATAATTCTTGAAGAGACCATAAAAGAACAGGAAGGCATATTTTGGTTACGAATAGGGTCTGGTAGGGCTGAATCTTGAAAATCATGGGCTAAATCAAATTTGCAGGGCGTGGAAGGAGTTAAACTTTACTTGATATTTTTGATTATTTTTCGCTAACATGAAAAAATATAAAGTTATATAGAAATAACACAATAAAGTAAAACCATGCAGAAAACGTACCTACTTTTCTAAACATACAGACTGACTTGGTTTTTATATATGTGGTACTTAGATATTAGGGTTTGGTTCTAATTGCAAGAGTACGAAACTACACAGTGCATAGAACAATTGTAACTAGATCGGCGCAAGGATGACAAGACTCAATGTCGAATGTTAAAAGTTATCAGTTTCAGCGTTCAATTACAAAATGAAATACTGAATATTGAATAATCAGCTCATCTATAAAGAAATTGTTTGCGGTTCCAGTTATCAACAGTATCAGAAAAGTGGATCTTTTCTCTTCCACTTCCATAAAACAAAGAATATGAAAATTTATTTTCCTTTGTTATTTATATTCATTAAAGTTAATTAGCATCACCAAAACATGTCTCTGCAGCATTTGAAAAAAGTGCAAAGAAATTTTGAATGCCCAATGTTAACATTCAATCTTCAATGTTTCTTCTACCTCTTTTGAAAATAGATTTATTTTCATTTTTCTAAAGTTCTTTCCTAACGCTTTGATAAATTTCAAGTTAAATCATTTAAACAAATTAAAAGTATATAATAAGTACCTTGATAATACATGAGAGTTCCATGATAGAGATGCCACTCTAGATGCATGGCCGGTCATTTGCCGGAGCCGCTTCATCTTCTGAACATCCCACAACTTGAAAAATAACCAAGTCATTAAAAATTCAGTTATATTTTTTTACTTTTTGTAAAAGGTTTTAGCCTATAAAGCAGAGGCATGGGACCTCTAATTTAATATCATTTCTAAAGGATGGTGGTGTGAGTTGTTTGACTGGCCTTTCCTTTTCACCATAGCAATCAATCTTATTTCTAGCCAGCACATTGGTAAAGTAACCATTACAGCTCTGGTTAACCAAATGACCAGGAGCATTTAGCCACTCTGGTGTCATTTTCTTATTGAAAGGGCCCGGTGTGATCAAAACTTCGAAGGTAGTTCATGAAGATGTTGACCTCTCCTTATCAAGCTTGACTTTAGCTGCACATAGCAAACTGCTTAAGCCCAAAAGTTATATTGTAATTTAGTAAGTTAGTTGGTTTTTGTTTAACATTCAATGAATTTAATTCAGCCAACCAACCTGAATAACACTGTCACTTGTGCCGACTGCCAGATACCCATTTGCCTTGTCCCACTTCAATGAAGTGACGTAACTGTTGTCAGAGTCAAGCTCACAAAGATGTGATATTTGGCCAGTAGCTGAATCCCATATGTAAATATTGTTTGCCAATGCTACACCGAGACGGCTACCAGGCCCCCAATCAATAAGATTCAAGTCTAGATGAATTAAAATACAATATTACATATTTTGATAATGTAGAGGGATTCCATGAATTATCGATTAAAAGGGTAGTCGTTTGGAAAATGGATAGACAGGAGTTTTTGGGTAGTTTGATGAAGCTGTTAGCTGTAATCAACAATTGCTGAAAGAACATGCTTTTCCTAATTCATCACAACAGTTTGATAATGTAAGACTTCAAATATAAAAATGTATGTCCGGTGTGTTACTGATTGAAGCTCAAGTTATGATGATCTGAACTAGAACTGTATTGCATTGAATTTGAATAAAATTCTTCTTATCACAGAACTCTGAAGTGTCAGATTTTTCTATTCTAGATTTTTTGCCGCTGTTGGACGTGTTTTTCATAACAGGGTTTCTTGTTCATATATTGTTGTGTTGATAGAAATAATATAAAATTTTGCAGTGTAAAATTACTGCTATAATTGAATTCAGCTGATTCTAACAGTAACTAGTCTGGTTTCAACCCTCTGATTCTACACCACATCGACAATTTGGTTATATGACAGTGCTTTGTGAATCTGCCTGTTTTGGGTTTTAGACACAGGTAAAAAAGTGAAAACTATATTGACGGTCAAGCTCAATTCAGACAGAATGCAGTAAATAAAGCATGTCATGCCCAGACCAAAGGAGGTATGCATCATTTGAGGAAATGTTATGTATTTTCTTAGAGATCCCTCACAATATGGCATCCAACTCTACCCCAATATTGAAACATCAAAACAAAACAAAATATTCTTAGAAAAGGAAAGCTACCGCTGCAAAGACATGTGAACAATTTGATGTGCAAAATGTGACGCAACTTGATGTATTGCATAGTGGTAAGCGGCAATGTGCCATATAGCGATGTGCCGCATTGTGCCATATCCATTGTTCACCGAGCTTCAAAGCAAAATGAAAACACACTCAAAATAACTTGAGAAGAAGCAGGATTTTGATCAAGATAATTTGTGTAAATTTATTTATTTTCTGCTTCTTGTTGTTGTATAAGAGCCTGCACCGGTTTTTGTGTCCGCATGCGGTAAGTGGTGCACACTGTGCCCAGCCATGGAAAAAACCTATTTTTTGACTTTCAAATTGAAGCCTAATTCTTAGTTTTAATGAAAGAGGATATGATAAACTTTTGAACAAAAAAGATTCGAGGTCAATAGCTCGAATTAAACCGATTTTATGACCTTTTGAAGTTGCTGATTTGTTAGGAAAATTATTTTTCAATTTCAAAGCCTAATGAAATTGACAACAATTACTAAAATACCCCTTAAAGCAGTCAAACTCAAACAACTGTAACTTTAGAACCACTCCAGCTATTATTGCAAACAAGGTTTTAAACGAAAGGTAATTGTATAGAACACGTTCCGTTGTAAAACCAGAAGTTCCGCGGAAAACCTCACCATAGACACAGACTAAACCATAACCATGCTGTTTAAACGACATAGGGCCCATCTAAACGGTTTGGATCAATTCAGCCAATGAGAGGCCTTGAAATATCTGAAGTAGTGTCATCCGAAACCAAAGAGTTAATCCCTGCTGACAGATCACAGCCTAGGTGTTGATCCGTTGTAAATACTAATTTTAGAGATAATTGCTTGTCCTGCTGGGGTCACGAAGGCTCTGAAAGACATTATTTGATAGTAGGACTATGCTGTGTCCTGGCCTTGTAGTGAGAACAGAGAGAAGTTTGCGATGGCAATGCGCGATGCTTAAGATGCGCTATTGAAAAATGGGAACTTTCTTTTCATGAGTAACATAACTAATGCAAAACTTTCAACATAAAGTTTTGAAAGTTTTTGAATATTTCTTAGGAATTATATCGGTATTTATACACTTGATGTTCTCTGATCAGACCCGAGTGTCGTGTGTCGTACATACGAAATTCCCGACGTATATAGAATATCATTCTATCTATTCCTTCCTTATTCATTTTAGGGTGGAAAGTGCGATAAATCTTCCTTCTTCACGACTAATTCTTATAAAAAAACTGATATTCTCACCCTGGCAAAACTTTTCAACAACTACAACCCCCTCACTTTAATTGATACATAAACCAAGTGAAATGATAAACAATCCCCTTACCTGGTTGAATAACCACGAGTGATTCGTGTATAGCTTTAAACTGGTTTCATGATTAAATTCATCCACGGGCGAAAATTTCCCCGCCAAAATGTTTTGCCCGCCAAAACAAAACATCATCGAAGACTCGGTATTCAAGATCTCCAGATTTTACAGTCTTAGCGTAAACCATTCATCTAAACTGCTTCTTTCCATCTTGTGTTGATACTTAAATCAAACTTCGATTTAGTCTCTTGAAATGTGCGTAATCTATGATCTACTAAACATAATATTCTTTAGATTTTTATTCCAGGCTTTACGCTCCATCCCCTGTAAAATAAACCTAATCTCTCTCACGCACAACATGCCTGACAACCTTTTACAGGGCATACACACATTTTTTATAAGAAACTGTTCATTATAAATCTCGATAGCCTGATTTTCGAAACTTAACTCAAACTCAAAACTCAAAATCTTTTTAGCAACAAAACAAATATTAATTACAATATACCAATGTTGAAATACAAAATGTTAGTAATAGCAATTAAGAAATTTAGTTAAATGAATACAACAGCCTACAACAGTTAAATTAGTTTTGTTATGTTGAAGGACACATGAAAAAAACTCATGAAGAGCTATCGAGTCATGTACCCTAGAACTTGATAACTTTTGTCCGCGAATTTGTATGAGTCAAAAGTAAAATAGTCTCAATGTTGTCTTCGTTAGAGAATGTGTCTAGAACAGCCCAGTGATTTCCCTTTGCACATTATTGTGACGTTTTCTAACCCTCCATCTGGCAAGTCCTATCGTTCAGGAACAATTTGCACTGGATGAGAGAGATTTGATGAAGTGAAATCTCATATATTTGATATGAACACGAATTGATGAGAAAAGATTTTCGGGTTAAGAATCTTGCAAAAAAACCTTTCCTATAATCTGTGGTATGTAGATTAAGAATTGGTTTCTTTTAACAATTTAGGCTATTGTATATAGCCTCACTTCCATCCATGGCTTCAATAACAAATTAAATTCCAAGATTTTTATAAGCTATCTAAACTATAGGGTTAAATACTTAAAATGCTTAACAGACAAAGTAGAATACCTAAACTTGCTCCGTATGAACCATTTGCTAATTTCTTGTGTTTTCCCATCGACTAAAGATTAGAAGAATGTAAAAACGAGTGGCGTTATGTATGGAAAATAATTCAAATCGACAAGCTAATTGAATTGTTTTTCTACCAAAATAGGGCAGGGGGCGTACGCCCCTTACGCCCCCCCCCCCTGGATCCGGCCCTCGTTTATACAGGTTTTTGTTATTGTGTAGCTTACAAGAGATTGCTTGTTCACACAGGGAAGAGTTGATCGCTTGATGAAAACCTCGTACACACTTCCTGAAAGTCACATTTTAAGTCGGGACTTAATAACACATCACGCTGAGGCCAAGTTTAGCTTGTTTGATTTGAACAGAACTGCTCTTTTTTCTATAAGATCAATTTTATCAGAATACGGGCCTCGAATTTCGCTAATAGTTAAGAACAACCTAAGAACAAGCTGAAGCTGGCCATTTTTAGATGAAGTTATGATAATAAGAAATAACCATGAGACCAAAAAATAAACACAAAACATGCATATTGGTGACACCCTTGTGTGTCAAAAATGACATTGTCAAAGTAAGAACAATTTAAGAACATTTCAGCCTGAAAATGGAAGAAAATTCATTTCAATTGTGGTCTAAAAAACTTTCCATCTTTCATTTCATTCATTGTTCAAAATCAATGATCATTGAAAATTAGGAACAATTCGTAACTTAGGTACGACCGAAAGAGGACGATGTATCAAAATTATTCTATGTTGATTTTCCACAATGGCAAGGGAAATATAGACCCATCTTTACCACAGGAGCTTCAATTCAAGCTATCAGTCTTTGTTTCAGAAAAGTATCACTCTAAAATTGAATAGAGCAACATAAGGAGTTTTTGGATACATGTAATATATTGATTTGTCAATCTTACTAGTAATGAGGTAAATAACCCCTGAAGATGATAGTAATGAAATGAAATACACCTCACTAAACTCTTATATTCAAGAATAAAGTAGAACAACATAGAGGAGCACTTTTCCACCTTTACGATGAAAACGATTATGTTCATATCTGCAGAGAGATATGTTGTGGTAAATAAGGAACATACTACCCTCGTGGTCTTGCAACAAGGAAGAAATACCCTTTAGATCTAAACAATTTTTCCAATTTTCAAAAATTTGAATAATTTTCTTCCAGAGGGGCATTAATTTCACAAGGTGATCTTTTCCATTCACCCTTGCTACGCAACTACCCATAAGGGGGGGGGGCGGAATTACATTAAATGATGGGAAGTTGGCAAAGAAGAATTAGTAGAGGTGGGAAGTTCACCCCTTCTGACATCCCGTCATTTAGATTCTGAGATTTTAGGGTGATAAATTATCATTCATTTTCATTTCAACTGCTGCATGTTCCCCTAAACAAGATTCAGAATAAATAATTCAGTGCCTTGTGTAATTGATGGAAGTATACCTTCATTCATAATGAAAAATTGGTGGTTTAAATAAGTGACGTAAGTAACTGAAAACCAATTTTGTTGCTCTTTTTGCCAAAACAACCTGTCATATAGAGCGGTCACACTTGATTTTATGAAATTTGAAAAAACTTAATTATAATTTCAAGCTTTCCTTTGTATATATACGATTCTTCCTTTAATTGTGCAATTCTTTTTCATTGTGCGTGACAGTTGTGGGCCACCGTAGGTTCGACTATTCAAATATTCCTCGGGAATATTTTACTGGTTCTTATAAAAAAAGAGGTAGATATAACAAATTCTAGAAAGTATCAATTCAAAGCTGAATATGCACTGATCCAGATAACAATTGAAAGAGACATTTGACCAACTCTTAGAAAATAATCAAACTCTTATGCATTTGATTTGTTTAGTAATTATTGGACACTAAAAAGAAACTGGATTTAAAAGGAGAAAACTGTTGCAAAAGAGTACCAAAAAAGCGGCAGTTGAAAAGTAGTTTTAGAGTTAGGTTTCATATAAATAGCCAGTAACAGGGTTTCTACCAGTTGATTTGAATTATTTTCCATCACTAACGCCACTCGTTTTTATAGTCTTCTAATCCTTTTTTTGTGGGAAAACGCTAAACATTAGCTAATGGTTCCACAGCAATTTGAGTACTTTAATTTCTTTGTTAAGCAATTTACACGGTTTTTTCAAAAAGAACCTTGCTTAGGACCTAGTTCTTTAAGTTCCTTATTTTGAAACATCTTTCGACCACTTTGTAGTTCTACAAGTTCCTTAATTGTTCCTTAATTTCAAATGCTCATTTTGTGGATAGGAAATTGTAACCACGCTAGAAAATCGTTAAAATTCAACATTTTGCAATAAACTTTGATTATAGAACATGTTACAATAAAAAGAAGCTTAGGCCAGGCCCATATGACGTTTAAGTTAAAGAGAGTCATTAAAGAGGTTGCATATCTACATCATTGATTAGTATGTTATATTAATAAAGCTCCTTAGTTATTGAACCTTTAGTTGAAGAATTTCCTTAAGTTTTTTGGCCTTCTACATGTAGGTTTCTTATAAAAGGTTTCTTATAAAAAGCGTGTAAGTATTTAACCCTATAGCTTAGATAGCTTATAAAAATCTTGGAATTTAATTTGTTATTGAAGCCATGGATGGAAGTGAGGCTATATACAATAGCCTAAATTGTTAAAAGAAACCAATTCTTAATCTACATACCACAGATTATAGGAAAGGTTTTTTTGCAAGATTCTTAACCCGAAAATCTTTTCTCATCAATTCGTGTTCATATCAAATATATGAGATTTCACTTCATCAAATCTCTCTCATCCAGTGCAAATTGTTCCTGAACGATAGGACTTGCCAGATGGAGGGTTAGAAAACGTCACAATAATGTGCAAAGGGAAATCACTGGGCTGTTCTAGACACATTCTCTAACGAAGACAACATTGAGACTATTTTACTTTTGACTCATACAAATTCGCGGACAAAAGTTATCAAGTTCTAGGGTACATGACTCGATAGCTCTTCATGAGTTTTTTTCATGTGTCCTTCAACATAACAAAACTAATTTAACTGTTGTAGGCTGTTGTATTCATTTAACTAAATTTCTTAATTGCTATTACTAACATTTTGTATTTCAACATTGGTATATTGTAATTAATATTTGTTTTGTTGCTAAAAAGATTTTGAGTTTTGAGTTTGAGTTAAGTTTTGAAAATCAGGCTATCGAGATTTATAATGAACAGTTTCTTATAAAAAATGTGTGTATGCCCTGTAAAAGGTTGTCAGGCATGTTGTGCGTGAGAGAGATTAGGTTTATTTTACAGGGGATGGAGCGTAAAGCCTGGAATAAAAATCTAAAGAATATTATGTTTAGTAGATCATAGATTACGCACATTTCAAGAGACTAAATCGAAGTTTGATTTAAGTATCAACACAAGATGGAAAGAAGCAGTTTAGATGAATGGTTTACGCTAAGACTGTAAAATCTGGAGATCTTGAATACCGAGTCTTCGATGATGTTTTGTTTTGGCGGGCAAAACATTTTGGCGGGGAAATTTTCGCCCGTGGATGAATTTAATCATGAAACCAGTTTAAAGCTATACACGAATCACTCGTGGTTATTCAACCAGGTAAGGGGATTGTTTATCATTTCACTTGGTTTATGTATCAATTAAAGTGAGGGGGTTGTAGTTGTTGAAAAGTTTTGCCAGGGTGAGAATATCAGTTTTTTTATAAGAATTAGTCGTGAAGAAGGAAGATTTATCGCACTTTCCACCCTAAAATGAATAAGGAAGGAATAGATAGAATGATATTCTATATACGTCGGGAATTTCGTATGTACGACACACGACACTCAGGTCTGATCAGAGAACATCAAGTGTATAAATACCGATATAATTCCTAAGAAATATTCAAAAACTTTCAAAACTTTATGTTGAAAGTTTTGCATTAGTTATGTTACTCAAGAAAAGAAAGTTCCCATTTTTCAATAGCGCATCTTTAGCATCGCGCATTGCCATCGCAAACTAATTCTCTCTGTTCTCACTACAAGGCCAGGACACAGAATATTCCTACTATCAAATAATGCCTTTCAGAGCCTTCGTGACCCCAGCAGGACAAGCAATTATCTCTAAAATTAGTATTTACAACGGATCAACACCTAGGCTGTGATCTGTCAGCAGGGATTAACTCGTTGGTTTCGGATGACACTACTTCAGATATTTCAAGGCCTCTCATTGGCTGAATTGATCCAAACCGTTTAGATGGGCCCTATGTCGTTTAAACAGCATGGTTATGGTTTAGTCTGTGTCTATGGTGAGGTTTTCCGCGGAACTTCTGGTTTTACAACGGAACGTGTTATAGGCTTTAATGTTCAGTAAGAACCATTTCTTCTGATAATCCCAGTTTCGAAAATCTATTGCATCAATCCTCGACTGATAAGAAGTTGAGAAAAGTGAAAATATTCTTACATTTTCAACTAAATTTCAATATTTGAGAGAGAATATACTTTTTTGCCGCAAAATGCCGCCATAAAACCCTTTTGATTTTGTAACTACAACATGTAGAGAAGCAGAATTTGCATAGATTGCATTGCCTGACTTTGCCTGAAAATATGAAATTGGATTACTAATAGTTAAGCATCCACTGAAAAACATGCGAAAAATTTAGAATTTCCCTTAATTCAGAGATATTTAAACAACTATTACTTTGGAAACATTCCAGCTATCATTGTAAGTAAAGGCTCAAAAGAAAGGTAATAATGTTGGCTGTTTCGTCATTGGAAATATTTGAAATATAAAGCAAAGTATAGGTAGAAAACCTACAAATAACAGGACTGTATAATCTATTTTTCCTTGCTCAGAACTAAATAGTCGTTATACAGTCCTGTTATTTGTTCGACATGGATCTTGTAGTATATCCATAGCTTTCACACCGACAGCACTGATCGATGCTTTTCTTAGATGCAATGAAAGGATGGCTTTCTATTTACATATGGGTGAAAATATCCAGTGTATTTAAGTGAATGGAGCATTGCCGAGCTCTAGTTGCAGGGCCTGATTTGTAGGGTCGCTATAGGAAATATTTCCTTCCTCAATATTACCCCAAGGCTTTTATTTCATCAACAGTTTTCTATATGTTAAAGCCTTGGAGAATACATGTTACATCATTGCCTTGATTTTTCGTTACTTTGCAGTAGTGGCAAAAACTCCCGGAATCAGCTTGAATGATTTTAACAATTTTGCCGTCAATCATCGCGAGTTCTGTGTCAACAGAAAGGTCTATCTCGGTATCACTAATATTGAATTTAGATGGAGTTTCCATTTCATGTGCTGCATCTATACAGGGCTTAAAATGTTCTAAAACGTTCTCTCTGTTTTCTTTATCTCTGAGGAGACAAAAAAGGACGACAAAACAGTACAGAGTTTGGTAGCTTGTTTTACCAAATAACTTTCTCATCCAAAGTAACAGATAGAGGACACCAAAAAGTGCCTATGTAACTAGTCTCACAGTTTTGTCGATCATTGTCATTTCCAGGTTCAACATTTTCAGCGAGTTGGTGACGTATTTGATGAGACCCAGAACCATCTACGACCATCTGTATCAAACTTAGCATCAGCATGAACTCGATCATTCGGCTTTAAAGGAGAACTACTTTAAGCTATAAGAAACCTTACTGTATCCACAATCAAGACACTAAACTAACAATATGTCTTTGTTGCTTCAACAACGTGCTCGCATATCAAGGTCTTCTAGTACGAGCCTATCTCATTTCTTGTTGGAATCTCGATGGAATGTTCTCTTAAATTCATTCGAATTTTTAGGTATTGTGAAAGTGAGAAATTTACTTAATCTGATTTGAGCCCAAGTAATGCTCGTAATCTAGATTTGAGCCGGTAATGCCCATATAAGGAAATTTGTTACCAGACCCCTAGTTTTTAAATCACATGAATTCTTTTGCTATTTCTAGAAAGCCTCTACTCTTACCTTTCAAATGAGTTTTTAACCATGTCTCAAACGTGATTAAAACCAAAGTTATGTCCTTTTTTGAGATTTGGGCCTCTAATGCCCGTATAAGGAAATCCCTTATCAAGCCCCAAATGCTGAATATTTTTCTACTCTTTACCCATCTCTAAAGAGCCCATGTCACCACCTTCTAAAAAAGTGATTAACCGATTTCTTGACAATGTTTAAACCCAAGGTATACTTGTTTTTTAAGAAAATCCCAATTATGACCAAATAAGGAAATTCGTTCCCAGGCTCCCAATTACGATCATTTCTAATTTTATTTGCAATTTTCAAAAAGCTTTTGCTTTAACCTTTGTGATGAGCCCTTGACCTTTATGTTCAGACTAGTATATCAAAAGTTATGAGGTTTTTTCCATAATTTTTGATTCTGGGCACACTGTGTGGTGGTGCAATTCATGTTGTAGGTTTGTTCCAGGGCCCAAGTGATGCAGTGGTAGCGAACTAGAGTACAGATCTAGGGGTTGTAGGTTTGAGCCCTACTCAGGTCATCTTCATTCACACAAATTACCTTAATGGATACTCACAATAATCATTGACATATTCTGGAGCATCCAAAATCCTCTCTGCAACTTGTGGAATATACCTCCCTTTGCGCTTTCTGGGTGAGCTTGATGCTATATTCTGGCTGTACAGGACTTTTGAATTGCTATTGGCTCCTTCAAAAATGAGATGATTTATTCAATTTAGAATCATTCCAATAAAGTCTAAAATATTTTGAGATATCAAGACCTGATGATAGCATATGAGAATTTTGGCAGAGCTGCAAGAGTAAGCTTGCAGAGCAAGCTCTTACTCTAGTTAAAATATACTGTCCTGTGTTAGACCTTGCCTTGTGAATTTATGTTTAGTCTAAGCCTTAATAGCAGACTTTATAATAATCATTCTGATATGAGTTCTGAATTGTCATTATATAAAATTTGATAGATTAGAGAGGTCAGGTTAAAACCCCCCTCCCCGTTAGAGAAAGTTACCCGTTTGGGAGATATGTCTTTTCTTTAGAAAATAATCCCCTAAACGGACGACAAAATCATGAAAACGGTCAGTTTGGGGTCTCCTGAACAGGAGACAAAATGCAGTTTTGACCGGGAAGGATTCTCTAGGGCTAGGTTGTTAAGAGGTCTTATATTGATTTTTGAAGTCTGCGCAGACTTTTTATCTCTAAACTTTTAGGCTTTTTAAGTTTTTACATAAGCTGAAAATGAACCAAGTCTATGCAAGGACTTTTCTCCCAAGTGAAAGCACCGTCATTTTTCCAAAAAAGGGCAAGTAGTTTTTCTTACTGCCCCCCACCCCCCCTATAATTTGAGTAGCCTGCCCCTGGCGCGGCAAGATAGCTGTTATTTATTTACTTACCATCAGCTGCTGGTGCTTTGATCTTGAAAGACATTATTTTCGACTTGGAAAAGTTTGGGCAGAAGTTCTCCTTCATCCGTTTTTCTTCTTTTTGCTTGCTAGGACTGTCGACGTTCGAAGATTGCTGTTCATAAACCAGTTTATAATGACTTTTTTCGAAGTCTATCGCATTTCTATTCGGAATGAACCGATCTCCAGGCGTAGAAAACTTTGTTGGAGTCTTTGATGGCGTCTTAACATATTTATTAGGAGTTTTTGAGGGCGTCCTCGTCGAGTTTGGCCGTGAAGGAGTTGAGCTTCGGTTTTCCGCCATGTTATTTAGGCCCGATGTCAATAGTCGATCAAAATCATTGTTTTGTGTGCTGGATTTTCGCTTCCATCTTGGTGCAGGTCCATTTTGAATTGGTGCAGTTAGTACTGAACTAATGCTCTTAGATATTTCACATTGCATCTCTTTAGTTCTTTTTATAATTCGAATTATTATAGTTCTAAAACGTAGTGTGGTCGTCCGACATGAGCATGCGGTTGATTCGTTCCAACGGTTGTTAGGTGAGATAATTTCAAAATTCCCCCGAGAATCCCAAGGATCTGATTGGCTGAACAAGATGCCTCGGGATTTGATTGGCTAATTGAGAAAAACATATCGGCTCCATTCAAATATACCGGGTGGACCAAAAACAATAAATGAAGATAGAAGTAAGGAGAAAATATTCTACCCCAGATTAGTCAAAGTAATAGATTATGATAACAAGAATAGTCTAAAATTTAAAGAGACTGTGTTAGTGGAGGAAACAGAAAGCCTTGGAAATGGATCATAACTAAACATTTGTTTGTTTGTTACATTGTTTTGGTAGGTCAATAAATTGTTCACAAATTGTTTGGTTATTTCAAAGCTCTTTATGAATTTTTTCGTATCCTTCAGCATTAAAAAACAAATTCCTATATTGCATTTAATAAACCAATTTTCATAATTGATGGTTTTTGAATTTTAAATTTGTGTATTTTGTATATTATAATTAATTTGAGTTTTCTAGTTTGAGTTGTTTATATAAAAAGATAAAAAGCTTATATCCAATAATTTTTGTTCAGTCCTTGACTCACTTGGACTTTTAAGTAAAAAATTTACATTTTTACAATACATCGCTAAATGCATGTAGACATCGATGATATAGGGGAGGGAGGGGCGAGTTATCACAGGGGTAAGTTGTCACAACCTCTTTTGGGTCTAAATATTGATGGCAGCAGGCTCGGTCGAATTATATCCAAAGAAAGCTTACATAAGGTACTCCACCACACCATCAATTTTGAATTGACAGCAATCTGTTGGGACCCAAAAAAGAGGTTTTGACAAGTTACCCCTGTGACAACTTGCCCCTCCCTCCCCTAGAAGCTTCAAAGGCAGAAAAGTCACTAAAAGCCGAATTTAATATCATGTTCTCATCAGAATTATAGTCATATAAAAATCAAAATATAAGAATACTATAATACAGACTAATGCAGGTTTGAAAATCAAAACTTCACGTTTTTTTTAAGAAACCTAAATCTTGTTCTAGTCCTAAAATTGTCTTAACTTTTCACAAGCTTCTTGTAGAAACGTTTCTTAATTTTTCTCTCTATTATACTTAGGTAATCAATGAAGAAATATTTTCAGTTGATGTTCGCCAAAATGAAGGTATAATTTTTCGGAGACAGGAACCAGATGTTAAAAATGTTACAGGAAGTTTAAATCCAGAAAAAGGGGATTTTCTTGCACTAGTTTTCCAGCTTAGTAATACTTCTAAATATTAAAAGTTTCTTAATAATATTAGGTAAGTTCCAAAAGTTTCTTAATTTTTTTGGTGTTCTAGTACTAGGTTTCTTCCAGAAAACGTGTAATTGCAAACAGTTTTTATATGAGTGCTAATGTTTATACCGACTTTGTTGCAACAAAAATGATAAAAGTCAATTGCACTCATCAGCTACAGCTTTTAGGTATCAAAAAAATTAAATCAAGCATTAACATTGTCTGTGATTATGGAACTAAGTTGTTCTCAGTCATCCAGTATAAAAAAATATTAATATTCATCAATTTATGAGTATTATCAGTTTTTCATTTGAATAAACCACATAAAAAGAGTTTCCTACTTCCCTGCTTTTTGCACGAAAATGCTAACAGTTCTACCCACAGATCTCCGCTTTTCTTCAACATTATTAAACCATTCATCCATCATATCAAAATCAGTTTTCTCTTTCAATGACTTCAGTGCACTGTCCAACTCCCCCTCCTCTTCTGCCATCTCCCACAACTTGTCTAGCTTTCTCCAGGCAGCATCAAGCGGACCATCTTTTCTGTAGTAAACATCAGGAGACAGTGGCATCTCCCAGGGGCTTGAAACACACGTTGCATTTTTGAACCCAGTTTTCTCCAAAACAGAAAGTAATTCATTTTGTGGAATGAATTTATCGCAGAGTTTTTCGACAGTATGTGGCATCAAATTTGCATACCATGAGCCGTACCGTAGCTGCTCGTGAGTAGAATGATTGATAAGCAATACTCCACCTGGTTTTAGCACTCTGAAGGCTTCTGCGATTGACAATTTCAGGTTAGCAAACTCTGTGAATGGTTTATCAAGGTGCTCCAAAACCTGCATGAACAAGACAACATCAAAACTGTTGTCTGGAAATGGTATTTGCGGTAAGCTACCTAGCTTGATGACTTCAACTTTTTTGTTTGGTTCATAGGAGGCAAGAATGTCTTGTGCCTTTGAAAGGGCAGGCTCAGAAGAGTCAAATAGGGATACCTTACCAATTCCATTGTCAAGAAATTCTTTCGCATATTGGCCACTACCACATCCTGCATCAAGTATGTGAATCTGCGTGAAAAATGCAAAATTGATGTACAAAACTAACACTGAATGCACACTTTCAGGAGACAACAAAGATTCTCTGATCCGTGTTGGTTTGTTTTCACTGCAGTTATGGTCCAGCTGATAACCATTGAGAATTGATTCTTTTGGTTGCAGCATGCGTTTCCTTTGCCATACACGCATTTTATTTTATAAGCAATTTCAGCTCGAGCTCAGTACTCAAAATTGCTTAGCAAGAGGGCAAAGTTGAGTACTCAAAATTGCTTAGTAATTGCTTAGCTTTTTATACTTGAAGATTTGTTTCTTAGAATACTATCTCACAAGTTCTTGTACAACAAATGTCAATAGTATCTTTCATGCAAAAGTGTGCTGGAGTACTAATTTCCACTATAACCTACTTACCGATAGCTCCTGCACGATTTTCATTGCCAATATGAACAGAACTAGAATTTTCAAATTGCTTAGCATCTCTCTATCCAGTACTGGAATTGCTTAACTTTTCGCCATGTCGAGTACAGACAGTGGCGTAGCCAGGGTCATAACTTTTGGGGGGCAAGATAGCGAGCAAAGCGAGGAAAGAATGGTGGTCCGGGGGCTTGCCCCCGGGAAATTTTTTTTGGGCCATGCCCTTCAGAACGTCGGATAACATTCCTTTTTGAAAGACCACCCTAAAATGATTAATAGAAAAGTCCTAATAATTGACTTTTTTGTGATAGAATTATGCCAAGCACAAGACATACTTAACATTTAAGCTTAGTGGAACTGTATGTGGTGACATTTACTGGGCTTCAATCTTCAGTACTTTAATCTTTTCAAAGCTAAAGGGTGATAGCCCTTTTTTATGAAACGTGAAGGAAAATCTAATTTGAGGGATACGAAGAAGAAATGTTTCTTTAAAAAGTTCATTTAAAACTTTAGTTCCAATCGAAAGCAAACTTTCTGAGCGACAAATTTAAGTTTTAATAATAAGTTTGTGTTACGTACCGAGCGTCCCAAAAAAATGCAACAGATTCAAAAATCTCTTACGCAAGCTGTTTCAAATTCAAAATCATTATTTTCTTAATCTACAATAATATGATTAAATCTTGGTATAATTTTCAGAATTTTTGCGACCTGGTTGCAAAGGTATAAACAACAACCTCTCTATATTTGCTGTCAGGGCAAAACCGGAGCTGCCAGCAATGTTGCAAAGTATACTGCAAAATTACAAGCGTGGCATTATCTGCAACTTCACAGGATTAAACACAAGCACGATTTCATCAAGAGATTGTTACCAAGGGATCCCTTGATGATTCATGAGTTTCGAGGGAGTTCTCAGTGTTATTTCCAATTGAAAGTATAACTCTATAATAATGGCCAAGTCACTTTAGAAAAAGCAGTCTGTTCAACGTTCAATTACGTTGTGTGTTTGCGTGCTGGTCAGCAATCTTCGGTAATAGCTGGCATTGTCATGTTTATATTTTGACAACATAATCCACTGTTGCTAATGTACCAGCTCTGGTTTTAACCCAGGGGTAATTTTGAAGTTTGCTAACTTTTAACTTTACAACCAAGTCACCAAAAATACTAGAAATTGTATCAAAATTGATTCTAATAATTGTAGAACCAAGTCACCAAAATACTGGGAATAGATAAAAATTCATTCTAATTATTGCAAATATGGAAACGCACAGTGCATTGGTTGTATTGGTCCTTTCGCAATAACATGATTTCTTGGTACACTCTCTTTTTTCATAACAACCAGTGAATATGATTTGAAGCTGGCTGTTCTTAAATGTTTCTCTACTTTCAGCCTGAAATATTCGAAAATTGTTTTTCCTTTTACCATTGGTTTGGAAGCCTTTTTTGCTATCAGTAGTGTTCATTGTTTAAAAGTTTGACGCTCTTGACCATCTGACATTATCTGTGTTCTGTGCATCAGCTTGTTTTGTAATCATTTCTCAGTCTTATGGTTATTTCGTAAAATTTTCATATTGAGCCAAAAATGATCAGCCTCAGTTTGTTCTTTCTTTGGTTGTTAAGTTTTGGTTGTTAAGTTTTGGCCAAAATTGAGGCTCGTGGTCTTATAAAATTGTTCTTATAGAAAAAAGTGTATTCTGTTACTTGGAATGGGAAAGCAGGGGTCAAACGTATATGTAGATAAATCAGCTGGCATCTCTGTTTCTGACATTATTTTTGACATGACACTAAGCTCAGCAAAGCACACAGCACGAGGAGATACGCATCCAAACTGAGAAAACCAAAATGACTGTCCTCGCTTTCACAAGGTTTTATTCAAAAAAGACGTACCATGAGAGCAATAAATTAACGCTAAGAAACAATACAATGCCTTTTTAAAAGACAACGGTTTCCAGTGGAATATTACAATAGCACAAACAATTCTCATGAATCACAAGGCATTTTGACTCTTCCAAACCCATCCCAACATCAAAGGGATGACCCTCAAACAAAAGTAACTGGTGTGGTTGATTATCAAAATTGCACTGAAGGCGCTAATTATCTTGAAGAGACGCTGTCAGGACATGTGCTTAAGTGACTGACCAAATATCTTATGACTAAAGAAATTCCTTTCGGAAAAATTATTTTTTTCAAAAAATATAATTGAACTACCCCTTCCTTGAGGTGCTGATTTTATTGCAGATTTGGGCTTTTCTCAGACACCAACTCTTTGATCATTGGGTGGGCAATCGCCCCCCCTTGCCCCCCTGGCTACGCTACTGAGTACTGACTTGCTTATAAAGCAATTGCTTATAAAAGAAATTGCGTGTACTTTGATGCACATAATAGCAATGCTGAATACAAAGAGTTTTATTTCACAGGTGGCTCTATAGATCGACAACATGTTCATAACTGCGGTGAAAACAACTAAAATTATGTCAGATCAGAGAATAAGAAATATCTGCATCACCATTACCAGGAATTTGAGACACGCTTGAGCAGTTAAAGGCTGTACGCAGAACATAATTATTAAGGTGGAACTTGATATTTAAGAACTTTTTGAAGAAATCCTCTATAATAGAAAATTATGTTTTTGAAATGTTTAGGGGTCAGCTTCGCCTTTGTCCCCTTTCCTTAGTGTTATGGGAAAAATATTGTTCCTGACCCACATAAGAAACTATGCTAAATCTTCATACCAGAGTTTCTTAGCTTTTGCCCCAATAATGAAATGAAAAGTTTCTTGGCAAGTTTCTTAACCAAAAGATATATTTTTCTTGACTTTGTGTTGATAAAAGGAGTTTGAGCTTTAACCTTATAAAATGTTACCCCATGCCAATTTATTCCAGAAAAAGTACCCGATGAGATGAGATACGTTAGATCTTGTGCAAATGAAGGGCATTAAGCATTTTTAAATGTGTTAATTTATAAAGAGAACATAAAAAGTTTCTTAACTCCTTTGGTTCACAGAAAATCTCCTACCAATACCAAAGTTTCTCAAGTTTTGAAAATCTGGCCCTACGGTTTCTTATAAACGGTTTCTTATAAAAAATGAGTATAGACCATTTTCAATGTTTACAATTTTTCGCCAGTTGGTTTCTTTGTTTACTGATCAATTGGCATTGAATCAATTGTAAAAGGTGTTGCACTTCATTGTGGTCCTATTCTAAATTTCAAAAGAATCTGATTTGCCTCTCCAAAAATGTAGACATTGAAAGTGGGCTGTAAGGCCCACTTACAACAAACAATTAGATGGACATTGATAGATTTGGATTTGGCTGCTTGGTCTAACTTACCTCACTTAAAGGTTTTCTTAAATATCCTTGAATAATCGACCCATATAATTGTATCCCTGCTCCTGCAGTAGTTTGGCCGCTATCAGAGAGTTCATTCTTGCGATCTTCACTATCCATTTCTTATCTTATTATTTCCTTCTACTATTGTATGCTATTCTTTATTTTACTAGGCCACACTTCTAAAGTAACATTTTTCACTTTTAATGCGATTGAAGTGAATTTGAGGGGTATCAGGACGATGCTGATTGGCTTATCCAGTGCAGTGAGAGGGTTTCAGATTTCCGGAGGGTCTCAGATTTCGGGCTTTTTGATTGGACAACAAGGATTGAGGAAGTCCCCAGAGGGAATCTTCACACTTCTCAGTAGTGCTTCCACACGTAGGGGAATATCTCCATTAGTAGGGGGAAATGGGGTTCTTGTTGGGAGTAGGGAAAACCAACAAGGAATTTAGCAAAGTATTTCGAAAAAAACGCCGAAAAAACGTCAATAGAATTACTGATTTCGATTGATCATTAGCTTTACAATGTCAAAAACTTCGTTTGGCTAATCATGATTTAAAAAATTTGTTAATTTAAGTTTGTAAGAAAAGAATGTATACTTTCTATCTATTATCTACTTATCTATCTATAAGTAATTGTACAAAACCTATAAAATTGGTATTATACACAGGTTGATTTAATGTTTACTATATATGATAAGGAGACTATGATAATCTATCAAATAATAAAAAGAAAAAGATTTATTGATGTATATCACCTAGAACTATTTCTTCAAGGTTATCTTCAATTCAATATCAAAATTTTTTCTGCTGCTCTTAAGTAGTTTTTTCCATCATCAAAAGAAAATATTAGATTTGTGGTGCAATTAGTTTGGGGAAAATGCCAAAAATGGGGAAATTATAGATACTGAACCGTAAGGATATGTAGGGGAAATTATATTTGCTGTAGGTAAGAGTCACCAATATTCATTGGGAGCACTACTTCTCAGCAGGTTTCACTGTCAAGTGTAAAGTGTCATTTGTTGTTGATGTGCTTTGCCGGAAGCTGCGCAAGGCGTTAAAGATGGAGGACGTTGAAAAGCTAGTCGGCCTTCACTTTAGGTCGGTCTTTTGCGTTTCATTGATTGGAACCAAGAGGAAAATCTACAGCAGCTGTCTTATTACATCCTCTACTCTTGGACTGATAGGCTCTGTCTTCCAGCTGTTTCTTTGGAAAGGTTACCTGAGGAGATTTGAAGCGAGACATAAGCCTTCTTCAAACCCGCACATTGTTTTCAGTTTGGCTGTCGGAAACTTGATCTCCACTCTTGGTAAATTATTACAAATTCAAGCTTTTAATCATCAATTTACGGTTATAGTTATTTCTTATTTTCATTTCTGATTTATTCGAAATTATATTTGAGAATGGTCCTGAGCAGGACTCGAACCCGCGACCACTGACACTTGTCACGGCACGTCGTTGCTCTACTAACTGAGCAATAGTCTACATTTTTGTCAAAAAGTAGCATTGGAATTTTCGTAATAAGCAATAGATTCGTTGTTTTCTTTAAGATTAGAAAACGAAAAAGTCAGTTTCAGTCTCAATATAATTATCAGCTTTTGTTGAATGGACCACTCTCAAAATATGAAATATGAAATGAAAATGAAATATGAGAAATAAAACAGATAATTTAAAACTTTCTTACAAAACAGCACAAGGGCATAATGTAATTGACCAACCGTAATCAGGTCAATGTCACAAATTGCATCACCAAATCTTGCCTATATTTGGCCCTTAAAAACTACACTTGACCTATTGAAGACCATCTGAGCAAAAGGCTAGTCTACATCTTTTGTAATAAAGTAGCACTGGAATTTATCGTAAAAAGAAAAAGATCTATTGTTTTCTTAAAAATTGAAAACAAAAATAATTAGAAAGTTTTAAGCAGGCTTAAAATGATTACACTCTTTTTTCTTTATAAGAATAAATTTTATAAGAATATTGAGGCTCAAAATCGCCAAAGAACAATGGAAATTTAAGAATAAACAATTAAAAAGTTGAGGCTCAGGAAAATTCTAAATATTCTTATAAAGAAAAAAGTGTGTAATAAGAGAGTTTCAGTACAATAGATCATTTGAGACCTACTTTTAAAAAAGGAACATGTATCGGGGCAGTTGATCGAATCCACCAACCTGGAGTCACATCAATGTCACAAATTGTTCCACTAGTTAGACTAACCAAATGTAGAAACAAACCTATGTAAGGGTTGTTTAACACCTGCACTGGACCTGCCAAAGGGTAACAGGAGCCAACATCTTTCCACACCATGACGACCATCACAGCCTCGCCACTAAATAGAGTTGAGAAGTAGAGTTGTGAAGAAAAAAGATTTGGAGAATCCATCAAGATAATTTGTTAGAATAAAAAAATGACCACTTAGCACTTCATACTTACTTAGCTCTTAGTGCTCTACAAACTGAGCTATCAGGATAGTTGATTTAATTGACCGACCTGTGTCAAATCAAAATCACAAATTGCATCACCACTCACCAAATGGAGGCCCCCCCATATTTGTACGTGAAGCGTTATTTGGCATATTTTTGCGCATGATTTCGTGATTTAGATATTTTTGGTTCGTGAATTTGTGATCAAAGAATCCTTCGTGCAGCGTGATTTGTTGAAAATGTGGTCGTTATTCGGTGAAAAAGAATTTTCAAGTGCGTGATTGTGTGACGCGTACTGGGCGCTAAAATTTTGTTGCATAATTTCGGTCCTTGCAAAATTCCACTGTTCAAATACTTCTTCTTGCACCTTTGAAGCCAAAGATCGAAAAGATCTTGAAAATTCTGTTTTAAGGTCCGTGATGGCATGATAAATGAAAAATTGACACGTGAATCCGTTATCCAGGGGTACTATGGGGAGGCCTCCAAATGTAGAGAAGAACCTTTTTTAGGGGTGTAAGTTCTCTAAGAATTCTCTGTTTATACTTTCAGGCTCCCTTATTCTTGGAATAGCCCTCCTTCTTTTCGATGGCTCCATGAAAGATGGTCTGGTTACCCACGTTATTGATCGCCAAGATATCTACTGGATTTTTCCCATTCAGGTTAATATATACATTCATGTATGAAGATTGATCTTTTACTTACATGCAGCTTTTTTCTGGCAATTATTTGTAGGGATGTTATACACATACGAAAGACATATTTTGACCACTTTTCTAACCAGTGGTAGTTGACCAGTCCATGGATTTAACAGGAAACCTATCCATGATTTTTGGGATGGAGCGAAGTTTTACAACTGGATGCCTTTCCTAATGGCAACCATTTTTGTTTCTCTTACAACATGTAGGGGTACAAATGGTAAAATTCTGACCCCCAACCAAGGGGATGTTTTGATAAAAGGATAGAATAAAACAGTTTAGTAACAACATACTTTAGATAATTTCACTACGTTTTTGGGATTATACATCTTGAATTTTTAATGAACCTCTTCATAATGGGTATTACCCTGAAGGGTTGGGAACTTCAATCTATACTATTATTCAATCCGTGCTTAACTGTTTTATTATATCGTTTTATCATATATCTACATAGTACCACACGCAGTCAACACTTTTAATCAAAAGGGTGTTAGGTAGGGAGGCTAAACATAAATTATAATAAAAACTGTATCCTTATCAACACACAAGGTTATTCTTTTGCAAGACTTATGGAAGAAAAGTGCAGTTCCATTGTTGCTGGATAGCATGCTGAAATTGGCAAATTGCTAAACTCTCAGAATTCTATAAAAAAAGTGTCCAATCAATCAACTTCAACTGCATTTCCTGGTCAATTCTTCAACTCTGTTGAAATCTAAAGTTTTGGAAATATTAAGAAAATTTTGATCTGGCTTGATAAAAACTTTCATCTACCTTCTTCTTTCATTCATGATTCAATTTTCTATTTTTAGACTTTATCAGATTTTGGTTACATTGCTACTTCAATTTGGACATTAATCTATTTGGTTGATGTTTGCCTTCAAGTTCATAAAGTTAACTGGTATGAATATTTCAGATTTCAAAACAGTAAAACTTTTGAAAAATTAATTTCATTTTAGTTGGCTGGATGAGGAAGGGGTTGTAGATTTGGTTCAAAAACCATATTATTGAAAGGCACTAAAATGTTAGAGCATAACACTCTATAATTTTGCAACTGTGCAATCAAAAAGGCTAAAAACCCAAAAATGGAAACCATCAACCCATCTGATCAACTAAATAAGCCTATAGGTTTTATGCTTTGCAATATTTACATAAGGTTTTTCATTAATTTGAAAAGAATTAATTTCACAATGGATAGTGCAGCAAATGTCATTTTTTCCCCAAAAAGCCAAAATAACTATGAGGACGAGTTTACTCCAAGAAGTTATGAAGGCCTCTGTAAGGCCAGGGCCGTCAAGAGCCGTCTTGGGCCCTGGGGTATTTTATAGACCTGGACTGCAATGGCTGGGGGGGTCTGGAAAAAAATCATCCGTGATCAAACTTTTCACAATGCAAGGAAACAAGGGGAAAGCATTCAGAAAAATAGTTTCAAAAACATTTTTTGTCTGTCTGATGGTTGCGTGAGCATGAAACTTTAAGTTATAGAGTGCCAGTCTCCTTTCTTGTTTCTTTTCTAGTTTCAAAAACAAAGTTTTTTATCGAAAAAAAATATAAACCCTTTTATTGGTACAATTCTTGCAGGAACCCCCACCCCCCTACCCTCCTGTCTTGAGGCTCCTGCTGTAATGTGATTGTCCCACCCAAACTGACTTAAATCAAGTTTAACCATTGACTGCTTTGATTTTTCAACTGTTGGGAACTTTGGGGCTTTGTGTAAACTGGCTTCATGTTAAAATTTAGATTTATTTCATTTCAGCCGTGTAGCTGTTTATCATGTAACTGGTTGGGGACTAACTATATTCTTCACTGTGCTAATTCAAGTGTTGAGGTTTTCTGACAGATATTCCCTCAGGTACATTTCTATAAATTTCATATTTTCATTCTTATCATCTTATCATCATTTGGTTCAAAATCAATTGCCTCTCAAGTTGATATACTTCTTTTAAAAATAGGTTAATTAGAAGTCTTGGCGTTGTAAAACTATTGATAAAGTGAATTAACCTACTAACATCTTAGTTTACATTTTTGTGGGGATAGGAAATTAAGAAAGAAACAGGGGTACCAGCGATCCTGGGCGACTACAGTGATTTTTCGTTACCATCAGTATACAGATTACAGGGTTCTTCTCTAGCAGCCAAGTTCTGGTTTATGGTAATCAAAAGATTAATCCTTCCATTTAAAGTTTTTATTTTCCTACAATTGAGTAAGCAAGTGTATTTGTCAATTTTAACTAAAATTTGTCATTAGTGAACCCTTGAAACTTTTCTTTTAGAAAATGCATTACAGAAGACGAACTACCAAATGTGGTTATTGTTTGGATCTCTGTCACAATGTTAATTCTGATCGTTAGCTCTTGCAATCTTTTCATGATCGATCGCCAAGGTAGTCATTTTAAAGACTGTTATCTATTCTTAGTTTGTCCAGTAAGCTAGTTAGTTTTAATTTGGATAGAATCCACTAAAGCTGAACCTTCTCTACTTTTGCTATTATGAATTTGATATGTTGCAACTAAAAATCGACTTACTTCATATAATGCACACTTTCTTAAGGCTTCACCCACATTGTGAAGTGTTATCTATTACGCATAAATCTAAGTTTTCAATCTACAGGATAAAATGTTCGTTAAGCAAGCAAGAGAACCAAAACGAAAAAGGCAGGCTAAAGGGACACAATTAAAGACTACTGTAAGAGAGTCTATTGCGTCCAGTTCAATTTCATTTGTAATATCCCATCCTATGAATAGTACAAACGATACAGCGCATCATTTTCTCATTTTCGTGTATGGGAGAGTCACATAACGTGATTTTGCAACGAAGGCCCCGTTCACACAATGCCGGATTCATATATTTCGGATTGCTTTTCATATCAGATAGCCTTTCTGTTCACACGACACCATGCCAATCCAAACATTTCGCATCGTTTTTCCGGTGTCAAATCACTTCGCTCTGAAGGTGAAACGTTCCAGATCGCTTTTCATATCGGACTGCTTTTGGGCTCGTGTGAACGCATGAATCCGATAAGCTTGTGCTCCCTCCAGAACCTCTTTTTTGATGATATGCGAACTTTTTTGGCTCCAGCTTATATACTCTCTCAAGAGCATGCAATGCTTAGCTTTCAAGTGGCAATTGTTTTAACAGTAGACATTGTTGTGGGCCTTTGGGGGGCGCAGTATGGAGCATAGTCGTGTTAACAGAAAACGAAAGTGAATCCAGTATCGTGTGAACGGGGCCTAAGACTTGTGTTTTGTTCGTAGTGAAAGCAGACATATGCTTACTGAGCAATGCGTACACGTCAAACCAAAGAAAATTAATGCAGAATGTGCGTGGAAAGTTCTTTTTCTTCTTATTTGTCTTCTTGATATGGTAAGTTATGGTATATTCTTCGTTTATTAACTTCCTTACCTATTGCCGCTATCGGTACTGCTTATGTTATATCATGTTTTATTCTATTACTTTCGTTACTTTAACCGATCATTCTTGCTTATTGTTAAAACATGAATACATGGACAAAATAGTAAAAATACGCTAAAGCTTTTTGGGAAATCCATCGTCATTGCTATTTACTAAGAAATTATCAGTGATAATTATGTTTTTAATGTGTCGTGTTCCTTCCGTAACAGTTGGATTTCGACACTCTTCGAAGGAGTTTTGGTGATTGCAGAGACTGGAGATGATGTCCAAGAAGCGTTGGGATTTGCCGAGGTAAAGTTTCCAATAAATCTATCATAGCTACATGGAATTTCCGTATGCCACACCCTTCTCAGAAATATGACTATCCCAAAATAAAGATTTCCTGCATGTCTGAAGTTTTCGCAACGCCAAATGTGCTCCTGTGGTTTCTTCTTTGAAAACTCATCTCTCTGTTTGTGGGCTTAGATATTCAAAATCGAACAGTCTTTGTATGGTACAAAACTTCAAAATAGCCAGAGATATCAGAAACATAGCGAAACGATGATACATGTGTTCTGTTCATGTGTCCACATAATCCATGTCTTCGTTTTGCTACGCTTCCGATATTTCTGGCTATATTTCAAATACCTTAAGTTTACTTTTATGGTCTTTAGGACCAATATCACCCTTCAACTATGAAAACACATATTTTTGTCTCTTCTACAATTTTTTGCTCAGAAAAATCTTCAATCCTAGAAGAAGTAAAATGAGATAAAGGCCCTGTCTGTATTAGAGAGTAAAGGGCACTCAGAGATGATTATTATTCCAGGTAATGTTTTAAGATAAATCTCCCGATAGATTTTATCAGGTAGTTTAAAAAAACTTTATTTTCAATTCTATGGCGTTTTTCAACGGAATGAAAAACAAGCGTTGCTTTTTTTGATTCATGAAATACTGTTGATTCCCACGAAATTTGTTAGAAACATCCATTTTCCCAGGAGAATGAAAACATGAGTTGAAGTGGATCGAGACCGAAAATAACACCGAGGGGAAATTTTAAAGATGACTCTCATCAGAGTTTATATAATGTTTTTTTCATTTCCTACAGGCAATTTTGAATCCACTTCAAGGTGCTTTCAACTATTTCATCTTTATTCCGTTACGCCCCGGACCGAATCCGGCCGTTTCGATTTATGCGGACAGAAAATCTTCGCTTCTACCGAACGGAACGATCCAGCAAATGTACGGCGCAAGCTACGAAAGTTCACTCTGCAGCACCCTATTACCCGGAAGGAACGCACCTATCGTTTCATCGTTTCAGTTCACTCCGTGTTTTCCCGGACAAGGGGACGCCAGTCCCTTGTTTACATCATACGACCAGTGGAGTCACAATAGCCAGACTGATTCTCTGCAGCGTACGCTCAGGGTTGGCAACCTCTTAGGCGAGATTGAGTACGCGTGAAGGAGGCTGGTGTGATAATGGCCTATTTTAGCAGGCATAAAACAATGACAATAGTTTTATAAAATCGGCTAGTAGTTTTATTATAGCCAAATTAGAAAGATAAAAATAAACCAGAACTTTAGCAATTAATATATAAACTTTTTTGCTAAACACGTGATGTGAACATGACTCGATGGGATTCATCTTGTAATGTGTTCTGTTGAAGCAAGTCAAAGCGTGCTTGTATGATAAAATAAGATAAAATGTTTAGTATTATTACTTTACTAGTTCTTTTCTAGTTTACTTATGTCCTCTTGTTGCTTGGGGGCTACAATCTTTGACGTGATATATTAAGACACTCCTGAAAAATCTGTGAAAATAAATATACACTCAACAGCAACATCGTGCAACAAAATTCCAAAGTGTGTGAAGACTTATTGGAGTAGAGTGTAAGTTGCTATTTTATGCGTGTATTTTCTTGAGCTGAAAAAGGCTAGCCTCAGCTTGTTCTTAGCTTGTTATTAAATTTTGTAAATTTAGTTATGATCCGTGATGGCTATCATTAGTGGCAAAATGTTCCTCTTTCTTTCCTGGAATCTTGATGATGTCATAGCGTGGAAAAAGCTTTATTACCTGTTACGTCATGCGCGCCGTGGTTACAAAAGATAATTGTTTTCCAATCACCCAGACGAGAAAAGCAAGCAGTGCTCCCACACGTATGGGAATTTCCCTACGATACGGGAAAACAAGGTCTTGTGGGATGTAGGAAAAACCTACACTCTTTTTTTATAAGAACAAATTTATAAGAACACAAGCCTCAAATTTGGCCAAAACTTAAGAACAGGCTAAGAACAAACCGAATCTGACCTTTTTTAGTTCAATATAAAAATTTTATGAAATAACCACAAGACTGAGAAATAATTACAAAACAAGCAGATTGGCAGCACGCAGATAATGTCAGATGGTCAAGAGAGTCAAACTTTGCAACAATTAACACTACTGATAGCGAAAAAGGCTTGCCAACCATTGTAAAAGTAAAAACAATTTAAGAATGTTTCAGCCTGAAAATAGAGGAATATTTAAGAACAGCCAGCTTCAAATCAATTTTACTGGTTCTTATAATAAAGTGTATATGGGGAATTTGGTTATTTGTCGGGAATTGCAGGGGGAGCAATTACAAAATTGAAGTTTTTTTTCAGAAGAACCTCGGTAACATTGATTTGATCATTGATTTTTAAATGTCCAAAAAAATTCTTGTTGCAAAAATTTTGGTTAATGTTATTTTCAATAACTATAATATAGTCTCTTCAACGTTATCCTTGATTAAATATCATAAAATTTTCCTGCTGGTCTAGAGCCACTTTTGATGGTCTAGTTTTCTATTGATAATTGAGAAAAATCAGATTTGTTGGGTAATTTATAAGCAAATGCCAAAAAAGTGAGAGAAAATTGAAAAAATGGAGATAAATTACGGTAGGGATACGTAGGGGAACATTGCATTCGCTGTAGGTGAAAACACCAACATTGAGTAGGAGCACCACTGAAAGCAAGTGGCGTCCAAAATAACAGCGTTGCAGTCTCCGTTCGTCTGCCTCTGGAAACCAGCTGTAAAGGCCGCGAGGGTAAGATAAAATTGTGTTTAGTTCATAAACAAATATAAATTAACAAAATAACAAATACGATTCAAGCGTTATGAAAGTTGTTTACATGTTATGAGCGTAATTTTGCTTGAAACTTTCAGACTTTCGAAGTCAAGAGTTGATAATGACTGGTATTATTGCAGGTGGTGTATTGGAATGTGCTATTAGCTTTTATTGTTTATTTTCAAATCTACAGAGTCTGTGCTGTCAAAATACTCTTTTTTATCTTTAGTTTGCTTGTGAAGACTAGGGAATGAAAGGACACCTGATTTCACATCATGAAAGTGTTTCCTAGCAAATCAATTCAAAAGTGAAAGTAAAAGTGATATAAGATTGATGTAAACAATCCTTCTTATACTAGATTTGAATACCCGAAGTAAAGACTTCCGTTTTGGCTTTCATTATTTTGTTTTGGTTTTTTTTATTGTGCACAGGCTGGGAAGGCTCAAATATGATATTGTATATTGTTTCGTTTAGTAGAAATTGCTGTTATTTATAGGGGTAATAAATGGGGTGGGTTGGTCCCCATGCACAGTCCCATTAGCTGGATATAGATTTATGGTTATCCTGTTTCACAATAGTTAGTGTGGAAAATCTAGATAATCTTGAAAGTCCTAAAGATTGTTCAAGTTTTGCCATCCACAGCCAAAAAGTTTTGCCGAGCTGCTTTCCTCCAGGATTATCAGTAGAGAACCGAAACCAGTAATTTTACTCAAATGTTCTTGAAGATGAAGTTGAGATGAAGTACGATAGACAGAAGTAAAATCTTCCTGGATTGAGCACCAGGGGCACAGTATATGTGCTCTTCTGACAACTTTAGGGTCACATCTTGAGTTAAGCAGCTTGGGAAATAGGTTTTGAGAGAAAATTTTGAAATATGTTCACATCTTCTTGTGTTCAGGCTGGCAGCCCAGACTCTGAACGAAATGCTTTTTTGGCAGTTTTTTAACGATATTAACTGAAGTTTCATTCTTCCAGCCATGAAAAATTTATGACAAACTCACAAATGTTCACATATTTCTAGATATTTCTCCCCAGCATACTTTATATACCTGAACGAAGGAAAGTAAATTACGAAAGAAAAAGTGAACTATCAATCATTGTACAGGATAAAAATTTGCAGGAGCTATTAGAGTATCATGCAACTCAGTTAATGGATCATTGCACCAAGTTATGTTGTCAGAGGGGGCATGGGGGCTACAGCCACTGCAGGAGATTGGCTCCCTGTTGGAAGATGAATAAACTTGATTTTCTTAGTCTGGGGCAAATTTCAATTGTAGCCCCTCCGTCGGTAGTGCTATAAAGCCCTCTAGTCTGCAGAAGCCTAATGCCATCACAGATTGGATCATGAATCCCTCAATATGGAGCACAATGACAATATACAGGACTGGGTTCAAAGGGGGGTGGTTAGCGGGTCATGACCCACCCCAACTTCAAAATTTCATGGCATGTTGTAGAAACAATTTTTTTTTTAATGTACAGGGAATAATTTATATCTTGTTGATTTTTGATTGGCAAATACACTACTATCTTTGTAAGGTATTGGTTTATGTGCTAAGCACAAAGGGCCCACTGAATAGGTTGACAAATCGAGCAGTGCAACCCTGGTCCTTCCTCTCGATGTGACCACACCTCATGATTTCTTTAGCCTTTTTGCCTGAAAGTACTGAGAGCTAGTTAATTCTCTCCTCACACTTTGTGAAAGGTATGATGGCTGGTTTCCAACCCGGGACCATTTGAACAAGAGTCAAGTTATCTTACACTAAAAACGGGTGTTGGGTGTTGCCCTGCTTTTCCGGCAAAAAGCTTTAGGTAACTCCTATTTTCGAAATGGTCCCCCCAAGTTTTCCCCTTTAAACTGCGCTTGAATGTTGCATGATTAATGAAATTTTCTTTTATATTTAGAAATGGGAGCTGCAACTTCATCTTTCAAGCCTCGCCATGCTCAGTATTTCATCCCATCTTCACCCCTTCAGGGAGCTCTTAGCGACTCGGATCAAGATGAAATTGTTGAATATATGGAAGGTAAATTTTTATAATTTGTATGATAATCTTGCTGGAAATTGATGGTATTTCATTATATCTATTTCTTGCAGAATTCTGATGAAGTAGGCTAACATGGCTAAGCTTAACCTTTCAGCATGGGTAGTACAAGCACACTACTATCACTTCATATAGTATTATAAGTCCTGCCTGTTCCTTATTTTAGAAGTGATTTTCATCAAATTGTCAATCCCAATCCTTCTCAAAATGAGATAAAAATGCACTTTTGGCTTTACCTTGGCAAACTTGTCTATTCTTTATCTCCAAAATCTAGGAGATATCAAAACATCTTGACGAGTGACGTAATAGAAAATTCGTTTGGAGGGGCAATGATTTTCAACAACATTTTTTCCTAGATATCTATGAAATGTAGGTACCTCTAACACAAGTGTTGCACACTCAAAAAATTGCTTAATGAAATTAAGGCATTTGTAAGTCTGTCAAGTTCAAATCAATGCTAGACTTTTGTGTGAGTTGAGTTGTATACCAAGTTTGAAAGAAATATTTGAAATATTATTATCATTACACCCATACCCTAAGTATGAATTTTGCTTTTTTTTTGGGCAAGGTTCCGACAAACTGGATATTTGGATTTACAGGGGGATTCTCTGCCCCTCCTAACCCCTCTCTATCTATGCCACTGATCTTGACCAAAATTTTAGCCTAATGTTTCCTAACATTGTTGTAATAAAAAAAGTTTGGAGTTTCTTGTAAAAAATATGTCTAACCACATCTAACCACATTATTAATTGATAATTCAATTTGTGGTGTGGTTATGCTAATAAGATCTCGTTTCTTAAACACATTGTGCACTGATTGTTATTATTTATAGATGCCTTATCATGGTATTAAAGATGTAATTGCACAAAGAAGCCCGATATCTGCTTATAAGTAGAACTTGAGGATAAGAACTTGATTTAAACGAATGTTGACTTAGATTTCAATTAAGTTAGTTCTTTGTTGAGTGATTGGATTAGTGAGTGAGTTTGTGTTTATAACATACTCTGGACCATAACAGCCCTAGCAATAAAAAGATACTAGTATGATATCCTATCTCTTAAAAGGTTTTATAATTTCAATTGTTAGTTAATTGATTAGACTACAGTAAAGTTCAGGGGCGCATCTAAGGGGGGGGGGGTTGTTTGTAACCCCTGCCCTTTTTATTAAGGAAGCTAATGTGCCCTATTTTCTTCAGGCTAATCATTCTGAATTCCCCATTTTAAAGAGAAATTGAAGGATTCTAAGCCATTTTAAAGCCTCAGAAATGTCAAAATCTCAGGACTTTCCGCGGGCTCTGCCCCCTTGACCCCTACTAGAGTCCTTCCCTGCCCTTTTTTGCGGCTAAAACCCCTACCCTCAAAAATTCCTAGTTGCGCCCCTGAAGTTGCAGGAAAAAATTGGGCCTGTCAGGGATTTGCTCTGTTTTGCCTGCCAACTAACACCTTGTACGGTCAGCAATTTGCTGCTAATAAAGAAATCAACTTTGTGGGAGTAGTCTGTTTGATTTTAGGAAAAAGTCTTAGAGATAGAGAGAACAATTGAAAACATAGCAAAACTCAATGACGGCTAAAACTTAGTGTCTGGCATGGAAATGAAACTTTAAGAATTGTTACACCATGAAGAGATCGATTGAATAGGCCAATCAGAAAGGAGTTGAATGACTGGTAAAGTGCAGAATGAATCCACCAATCATCATTGTCTGTCCAGTGGATTGATATCTATAGGATGCTAACCACTAACCAACCACAAGATACAGATGTGGAAAATTCCCCACCATCCCCAGTGTTCATCGTCATCATCACATGAATGTCTCAATGTGAAATATTCTTACGTGTATGCTAGCAGTAAACATAACATTGAAAATGAAATAAAAGTGAAATTAGATCAGCTGCTTAATACAATATAAGACAACTTTTCCATGAATAATTGACGATTTCAGCAAACAAGATTACAGTAGTTCACTGATTACACATTCTAAAACAGTCTGTTCCCAGTTCTATAGGTTTTATTGCTTACTAAGTAGAAAATTCTCAACTGCGTTGACAATGCTTGCACATTACACATTGGTTTTGAGGGGTGAAGCTTATGAATAAATTCATTTGTGAAGTGTTTTGATTTTGTATTTCGTGTGGTTTTTGGAAGCTGTATAGAAATTCCTGAATGTGATGAGTCTGCGTAGATTTGATTGATTTGGGCGAAGGAAGTGACTGATTCTCCGAGTTTTGAAATTTTACATTGCGTTGTGATAAATAAAACTCATGTTACAAATCAGAAATTCTCCTATAGCCAAGGTTCTGCCAGCACAATAGAGTGTTGAAGTTTCGAGATCCCACATTGCGTTGGGATAAATAAAAATTGTTATATGTTGTTATTCTGAAATTCTCCTATACCCAAAGTTCTACCGTCACGATACATTGTAGAAGTTTCGAAATCCAGCATCGCGTAGTGATAGATAAAACTTAAGTCTGATATTCTCTTATACCCATGATTCTACCGGGTATAGTATGCGGATGTGCATGGCATACGGATGTGCATGGGCTGAAGCGATTATGTGCTTCGCGTTTTGCGAAACACTAAGCGCTTCCTGAAACACTTTGCACACTCTGAAACACAACTGCGCTTCATCAAAACTCTTCATGAAACAAAACAAAAAACTTCGTCGTATAACAACATCTGACAATCTGCCTAAACGCTTTCAATCCCTTGTAGCTTCCATGGCATTTCCGCCGCCACTGTTGATTATAGTAGTCTTGAAACCAACGAAGCACATAGGCGCTTCAGCCCATGCCCAAACGCATGCCCATGCACAAAAGCATATGACATCGGTACTATAGATTGTTGAAGTTTTGAATCACACATTACGTTGTAACGTGTTAAACTTACTATATGGTGCAAATCTGAAATTCTTCTACACCCATGGTTCTACTGGCACGATGGATTGTTGAAGTTTTGAAATACCACATTGCTTTGTGATGAATTACACTTGCTATATATTCTAAATCTGAAATATATTTGTCTATATAGCACTATTTGACTAGATAAAGCACTATTTGTCCAAGGTTATAGCTGCATGATTCCTTTGGTCCATGTAGATGAGATCTTAGCTCGATCAAATCATGTTAGCTGGAGGGAATTAAGTTCAAACCTCACATTTCACGGTTAAGAATATCAAATTCGCGTTCTTGTTTATAGCTGTTTGTATAAGATGATTATAATCATATTTAGTTGATTCACGTGAAAGAAGCTGGCTGGTTTAGTAGCTAGGAGTTAAGATTAAATCTTTTGCAAGCGATAAAGAAAGGAGCTCTTTTTTATACAGAAGCGTACTTGGAAAGTTATCTATATTGACTTTGCATGATTGTTTAAAGCATTACGTATTATATGATTCTGGTAATATCTCATTTGAGCTAAGTGAGCAAATTTGGCTGTTAAGTAATAGCTGAGAATAAAAGCTTTTGCAAGCAATTAAGGTAGGAGCTCTTGTTTGTTTTATATGCAGAAGTGTACTTTAAAAGCTATCTATATTGACTTTGCATGGTTGTTAGAAGCATTACGTATTAAATGGTTCCGGTAATATCTCATTTGAGCTATGTTAGCAAATTTTGCTGTAAAGAAATAGCTGAGAATAAAAGCATTTGCAAGCAATTAAGGAAGGAGCTCTTGTTTGTTTATATCCAGAAGCGTACTTGAAAAGCTATCTATATTGACTTTGCATGGTTGTTTAAAGCATTAGCTACGTATTAAATGATTCTGGTAATATCTCATTTGAGCTAGGTAAGGAAATTTGGCTGTAAAGAAATAGCTGAGAATAAAAGCATTTGCAAGCAATAAAGGAAGGAGCTCTTGTTTGTTTTATATCCAGAAGTGTACTTGAAAAGTTGTATATATGGACTTTACGTGATTGTTAAAAGCTTTAGGCTTTAGATTATTCTGATCTTTCTTTATTTGAGATAGGTGAGCAAATTTGGCTGGTTTAGTAGCTGAGAATTTAGATCTTTCGCAAGCAAAAAAGAAAGGTCTATCTTGCTTGCTTTCTTCTCAGAAGCGTACTTGAAAAGTTATCTATATTGACTTTGCATGGTTGCTCAAAGCTGTGCGCTTTGAATTATTCTGGTAATATCTTATTTGAGCTAGCTGAAAAAATTGGCTGATAAAGTGTAGCGGAGATTAAGATTTAAGTAAGCACTAAAGAAAGGAGGTCTATCTTGCTTGCTTTCTTCCCAGAAGTGTACTTGACAAGTTATCTATATTGACTTTCATGCTTGTTTAAAGTTGTACGCTTTAAAGTATTCTGGTAATATCTTGTTTGAGCTAGCTGGAAACTTTTGGCTGGTAAAGTATAGCGGAGATTAAAATTTTAAGTAAGCAATGAAGAAAGGAGGCTTACTTGCTTGCTTTCTTCCAAAAGTGTACTTGAGGCTGTTTTTGAAATGGTTGATCACAACGTGAGAAATTTAAATTAGTTAGAATATTGAATTTTGCGTGTATTTTCCTTGCGATATATCTACTGCATCTGGTATAATGTTATATTCATCAATCTGACAGGTGAAACTCCCAAAAAATCAGCTAAAGTAGCTGACACTCATTGAAAATCGTATGTCGGACGGACAATCATTTTTTAAGGAAAAGAGAGATTTCATTTACGAAGTATGAACTATCTTCCTTTAACTATACATCACTTACTATTTTTAGTTCAGAGCTGAAATTTTTCAGTTCTTGCTTTTACTATAACAGAGAGATGGGATTTCAAGAAAGGAATAATGTCCGTCCGACATAAAAATAAATGGGGAAAGTTTTTTTTCTGAGACGCTGACTGCATTCAGTATTTATCAGTAATCTTTCTTATCTCCAAATGTGATTGCCTTTTCATTAATAGCAAGGAAAATTGTCTACGGGATTGCACACACGAATGTTTTCAGTGAGAAAATCTATGTCCGTCCCACATATTATTAATAGGCACAGAAAAAACGGAAGAAAATGATGCCAAGAATCGGCTGATCGTGAATATTTCAAAACTCTATGTTTATAGTAAAGCAGTCGGGGGTAAAATTTTCCTAAAATGAAAACAAGACTGTTGAGGTCTGACGTTGTCTGTTCAAAAATATGTCGGACGGAAATTTTAATTACATTGCTTTTAGTATCTTAAAGTGCTGACTTGTAATTTAGAAGCTTTTAACATATTATCACAAGGCCGATGCAACCCTCAACAAAAAATGGAGGAAAAGGAATGCTAATCATTTTCTTTTGGATACTGTATGAGAAAGGTGCCCAGCACTTGATTTTATGTCGGACGGACAAACAAATTAATATCTTGTTGTAGCAGACCGTGGATTGTATTACGTTGTTGAAATAAGTCTTTCCATTGCGTATCGGTATTCATCGTCGTTCTATGCCAATTAAGTGAATAAATATCACATTTTGGTTCGGGTTGCATTTTTGTCCTTCCGACACACCTTCCTTGCTCTCACCTTTTCCATTATTGAGAGCAATAACAGTCTTCGACCATCTTTATTTTTTGTTGTCAGTATGTTTAATTATATCTTCTTCCAGAAATTGGCTGGGTTTGTGTTTCATGTGCATAGTTTTGATAGAAATTCACAGGAAATGATATTTTCCCTCGAAGGCCTATTCTATCCCTGTCCGTCCGACATTGTCTTGTTTCTTCAAACTGCGGCTACAGAACAAATTTCTTTGAATTTTGTATCTAGGCGTGCTACAGAGCTGGCTGAGCTCTGCATTTAGGAAAACAGGCATTTACCATACAGCATTTAGAAAACTTTTAATCAAGGTTCCAAGTACCGATTGTCCGTCCGACATAATCGTTGAATTAAAAAACAGCCTCACTTGCCAAGTTATCTTTGTTGACTTTGCGTGCTTGGTGCTTGTTTATACCTTTATGTTACAATTGTTCTACTCATATTAAATATTAACTCTTAAGTACTTGGTGGGGGCGAAAAAATTTAGCTGTGATAGTTTCAAAGTGTTTGTAAACAATGAAGAAGACTCTATGTATTCTTCTTACATATGAAATGAGTCATATTTGATATGAAGAAGCTCTATATTCATATTGGATTTATCGAATGCCTGTAGAGCTATTCAATAAAGATACTTTATTCTGATAGACTGTTGTGCTGAATTCAATTATTCACGTTGCAGTCTTTTAGCGGAAAGATACATATTTCAAGACTACTTTACATGAATAGCACATTGCTGGCAATCTATAGATGTGACTTTGATATATTGAGCTACAATTAAACTTTGATTGGATCTGATTAATTGGGGAAAAAAGATAAGTTGATTTTTTGCATTATTTCAAAATTCAACATTGGCATCCATGAACTGTCAACTTTTATGATGGTGAAATGAATGCAATTATTTCTCACTCTTTCTCTGAAGAAATACGTTGATCTTTCAAATAAATAATTAATCTGACTGATTGGGTATACAAGATGTATACATTTTTATGACTCATTCTGAATTTGAATATGTTATTTCCCAACTGTTAACTTTGATGGTGGTGGAATGAGCTCAATTAATTCTCACTCTTTCTCTGAAGAAAATCAACTATCTCCGAAATAAATAATGTATCTGGTTGATAGTGTATAGAAGAATTATAAATGTTTATTTCTCCTTTTGAGATTAATCATTCAAATTACTGTCAAGTTATATGCCGTTGAAAGGAATCAGGTTTGTTCTTAAAAACGCCATATAGAGATCTTTTTCTCAAGGAAATATTGTTTCAAGACTAAATGCAGAATATGTTGTTGATTAATTCTTACGCCGAAGAAACATATCTATTATTAAAATGAATGCTTAGCACTGAATAAAGCAACCGTTTTGAATATAGAAATCTTTCGCTCAAGGAAATGTGGTTTTCAACACGTCTATTACAGTTCTAAATGAAGAAAACGTTCTTGATCAATTCTTACGCCGAAGAAATATATCTATTATTCAAAGAAATGCTTCGCACTGAATAAAGAGACCGTTTTGAATGTAGAGATCTCTCGCTCAAGAAAATGTTGTTTTCAAGACCTTTGTTACAGCTCTAAATGCGGAAAATGTTATTGATCAATTCTACGCCGAAGAAATATATCTATTATTTAAAGAAATGCATCGCACTGAATAAAGAGACCGTTTTGAATGTAGAGATCTTTCGCCTAAGGAAATGTGGTTTTAAAGACTTCTGTTGCAGTTTTAAAGGAAGAAAATGCTGCTGAAATTGTATTCTTGTATTTTTGTTCTTTGAGTGTTATGTTGGATGCCCTATCTATCAAATTATATCTGTCAAGAAATGTTACGATGGCCTTTACTGTTTGGCTGGCAATGCAGTAGTAATATAGTTAACATTCTCATATAATTTTCGAACTTTGCTGTATTCTAACTGGACACGGTGGCAAGGAATGATATTTTGATGCTCACTTCTTTATGCTTTCCATCAAGGTATTAGATCATAACTTTGCTTAATGTGAGAAAGAGAATTATACAGGTCGATCGCCTAAGGATTTTAAAATGTTTATTTCGCAACTCAATCTAGAGATATCGATGGTATTTAATGCATCAAACAAATGTGGATAGTAGAAGAAACTTTGGAATATTTGACTTGATTGTGGAATAATCGAAAATGCAGCCGATAAAGTTGTATTTAATAAATGGGTGAAAGAAACTTTTGAAATTGATTATAGTAATACTATCATTACTAGTATACCTGCAGCAGTGTTTAGATATTTTGTATCCAAATGCCATATATGGAGAGAATAGTAAAGTTCTTGTGATTGTTTCGGAAAGTTTGTGTTTACGTTTGTTTATGATATAAGACATATGATATGATTGAGTGGTTTAAAGAACTGATATTTACCAGTGATTCTGACAATTTATGGCATCATGATATTCATATTACCAGCTTTGCTGTAGTTTTGCAATATTTGTCTATTTCCGAGTACGTATGTACGGTAGGCAATACAGCCATCCAGCGGAATATCGGAATGTTTATGTTTTACGTTTATTAATGCTATTAGATACTGTTATGATATGATGGATCGGGTTAAAGAACTGATGTTGAACAGTGATACTAGCAAAGTGTGGTCATTATTGATAATGCTAGCCTCATCCACCTGTACTCTTGTTGCCTTAGTGTATGCAGAGTACGAATGAAAGCAATGTACGAAACAAGGTATGGATTGCTAGTTAATATATGCCAAGACATTGATTTAAACTGAAGCCAATTTCCTGACTTAACATCGATATCGACTATATTGGATCCCTTGGTGCCTTAGTATATGCAGCAATGTACGAAGCAAAGTATGGATTGCTAGTTACTATATGCTAATCCTTTGATTTAAACTGAAGCCAATTTCCTGACTTAACAGTGATATCGACTATATTGGATCTCTTGGTGCCTCAGTATTTACAGCAATGTACAAAGCAAAGTATGGATTTTTAGTTACTATATGCTAAGCCTTTGATTTAGACTGAAGCTGATACCCTAACTTATCAGCGATATCGACTATATTGGATCTCTTGGTGCCTTAGCTACATTTTTAGTATTTGCAGCAATGTTCGAATCAAAGTATGGATTTCTTTGTACTAGCTATATGCTAAGCCTTCGATTTAAACTGCAGCTAATACACTGACTTAATAGCGATATCGAATATATTGGATCTTAGGAATGTATTATCAACTCGACCTCCGTCGCTCTTTCATGGATTTCCTGTTATCATGTTAAGACTCTGATTTAGACTGAAGTTCATACACTGGGTATATTGACTTATCAGCGATATCAAGCTTATTTTGTCTACTATTATACTATTCGCCCGACCTCCGTCGCTCATTTTTAAGAATTCTTGTTGTAATGTAAAGGCTTTTATTTTGACTGAAGCTAATACGCCGGCTCCACTGACTTAACAGTGACATCGCCGATATTGGATCTTGAAATCTGCTATCAATTCGACCCCCGTCGTTCTTTCATGGATTTCTAGTTATCATGCTAAGACTTTGATTTAGACTGAAGCTACTGACTTATCAGTGATATCAACTAATATTGGATCTTTTAATCTACTACCAACGTGACCCCCGTTGCTGTTTTTGGAGTTCTTGTTGTGGAATGCCAGATTCCAACAACTGAGAAGATGGCTAATGAGAATTGCAGAATCATGCGGAAGACCTCAGTGCACTGCGTAAATCTTGATAGGCATCTGAAAACTGATTATAAAGGTAAGCTCGTGATTTCTTTCCTCAACTCCAGGGCTGGAGAGAATGGAAATTGATCTGTCAGATACTGGCAAAGCAGCTAGTTCCGAAGTCCAGGTTTTCGAATGCTATTTTACTAGACTAATACTGAGCAATCTCTAGTTGGTGGTTGTCTTGTCTTCATGTTAATTGGAGTGAATCAAATGAATTGTTCAAATTGGAAATAATGCATAGAGATGACATGCTAGGGTAGACACTACATCATATTGAACTTGTGGACATGATATCATGGTGTTGTGCAATATTTAGTTCTTTAAATCTATTTTAAGAGCTTTTTGAAGACAAAATCTTAGAACGAAACATAATTTTTTTTTTCATTTCATGTATTTTTCAACAGTATTTTAATTACAATAATACAAAATAAAATTTGATGATTAAGTATGTTAACTGTTTGGAACACAGTTTTGTGGTCCTTTCTTCGATTTTGGGTTCAGGAACGTCTTAAAGCTAGAACTATCGAATTAGTATTGCACAACACCATGAGGCCATGTCCTCAAGTTCAATAGGCCTATTTTCCACAAAGGGAACTTCAGTATAGCCAGAAATATCGGAAGCATAATGAAACGAACACATAGATTACTTAAGCTTTTCGTCTGACACTCAACCGAGTAATACGTCAGTAAGAGAACGAAACAGAAACCTAACTGATTTATATACCCAGATGTGGATCGAAATAGGCCAATCAGAAAAGAGGTGAATGATTGGTATAGTGTAGGAAAACCAATCAACACCCACGATACAGTGAGCTGACCAATAAGATTACTTCAAGAGTCCTAAGGTAAAAACGAACTCCTTCTGTCTACACAAAGAAAGCGTACTGTAGCATGCAATGCAAAAACTATATGTAGTCTGAGGGCCCATTGTGTTTGTATTACATTGCTACATATAATACTTGGATGTTTTAGTTTCTCTATTGTGCTATAGAAATCTTTAAATTGAAAATGACTGCACCTAGGTAATACATTGATATATGTTCGACGTGTGGTGGTTGATATGAAAATCTCTTCTCAGCTTACTGTACTGATTTCATTTATCATTTTGGAGACCATGGAGCAAAGAGGCTTCCCTCTGGCTCTTTTGATCCATTAGTTGGAGCTTCGTATTTCTTTTTTTAGAAATGCGAGATGGTATGTGTGAGAAAACTATCCTTAGCTCTAAATCATTGCATAAAATTTCAAAAACGTTATAGAAACGATATGAACATTCTGTAGTGTGTCGCTGTTCGAAAAAGTGCTTAATACCATAGGCAGAGTAGTATAAAAATCTAGATTACTGGAAACAATATCATGAAGTTTGTGCTTCGGCTTTTTCTAAGACAGTGATCAATGAATAAATGTAGAGTGTAATGTATATTGCGAAGAAAAGAGTCTAGAGACTTAACTAGTACAACTCCTGATGAGTGGGAAACTACGAAATAGGGTCGTAGAGTAGAAATACAGATTTGGTCTCTTGGTTTTTTTCTTCACAATATAGAAAAGATATGAAATATTTAAGATTCGGACAATATGCTATACAAAGTGGTCCATCAGACGAGTCTTCTTTTATGGCACATACGGTATGTCCCATTTCATTTGGCTATTGCCAGAAGCCTCCCAGAGCTGATGCTCTTTAAACCCAGTGATGAAATATTCATGATTTTGAAAAAATGCAAAATGAAAACGAATTCGTTTTGAGCGCAGACATACTATTTGATTGGATTTTGTTTTGTATTTGCCATTTCACCTTCTTGTTTGACGACGCGTGAAAGAAAAGCTCGTATTCTATTCAAAGAATTTTGAATTCTATCTTTCGTCTGCAGGTATTATTAGTATTTTAGTATTTTTCATTTCTGTCTACTGCAGTAGTCGAGACAGACAGGTGTAGTGGTGAATGCAGTCGAATGCATCTGAAAATCAGCTGCTTAGAGTCTCCTCAGCAACAAAAGATCATTCTGCAGAAGATGCTGGACTTAATGTCACGCAATGCATCATACAATTACGCTCCTTGGCAGTGCATAGATACCAAAATTATTGATGCCAGCTGTGAAAGATTTAGGCCACTAGAATTGCTGTTCCCATGCGTTGCCAAGACGAGGCTTATTTCTATGATGCATTGCCAAGACGAGGCTTATTCCTATGATGCATTGCGTGAAACGAGATCAGCCATCTTTTGCTGATTCGTATGTTGCTCTTACTTCATTGGTAGAGCCAGGTCGATATAAGACTTACCACGTGATTAATTGTATTCTTTCAACGTTTCATTTGTCACTCATTCAAAGTTTGAAGCTATAACAGCAATTCAATTCAATGCAGAAAACTGAGACTCGTGTAGTAAGCCTAGCTGCTGCTGATATCCTCTTGACTTACTATGTGGTTACTTGTATTCGTTCAACGTTCTGTAATTATCAGTCATACTAAGTTTGAAGCTATCACAACAATTCAATTACTGTGACTCGTATAGTAAATCTAGGTCGATATGTTATTAGGAAATCTTGATCTGTCTATGTTAAAGGACTATGGACCCCATATTATGTTGAACAGTGGAGTTTTCCAACTAGCACTTTTTAGATAAGCTATTGATCATTGCACTAAACTGCCGATGATAATATGTTTTCCTCCATCATGTTATAGTTAGATTTGAGATATCATGTCTTCCTTGATAAGGCAATTCATTTGGTAGATAAAAACACTTGCATATCTGGAAATTCACAGACTAGGGTGTCAAAGATTTTTTGGGATTTTTTTACCACCTTTAGTTTAGTCTTCTCCAATTGGATGATTTACAAGATTATTGCTATTTTGTTCATTTGGTATTACTTGAAGCACTGTGTTTTCCTACATCTATAGCATTCTCAAGAACGAGAAGACATTTGTGTTGTATTCTTTAGAAGAAAAAACTTATCAGTTCCCTCTTCTCTCTGCTAAGCTGCTCCTCTACTACTGGGATTTTTATGAATTCAGCTTAATTTTATTAAATATGATGTTTTTCTTTTCCTAATTCAAGTACCTTAGGATTTTCATGGAGCTTGGTGTCTCCAAATCTAAATTAGTCTTCTGCTAGCTATCAAAGCGGGTCTTGGATCTCATATATTGTTTTTTATTCAAAAAGTATTTCATATATTACCGATATTCAATATATCCCTTCAACAATGTCAAAAGAGTATGTAAGATAGGCCACTCATTTTCAGAATTCTAAGACACTCTTTGCTCCAAAGGGGTATATCACTCTATCATCTTGTACATTTTTCCTGAAAATCTTATTGTCCTGCTGAAAATCCTTTGAAAATCATTGGAAATCCTTTCTTTCTTCAGAAAGTCTCTTACGCTTTGAAAGGTAGTTGCCCCTCGCTCTCCCTTTGAAAGGTAGTTGCCCCTCTCGCTCTGCTATGTGGAAGGCTACGATTAAATCTACCTGGAAAATCTGTTCATTGAAATTCACCGATAACTTTCAAATCGTTTGATTCCCCATTATCTTCTGATCCTAGTAGTTTACAATTTTTGTATATTTGACCAAAATTCAAATATTAGGAGCAGGAAACTTAATTCAATGCCTCAAACGATGTAAATTCCTGCTTGATATCTATTGTATTACATTTGTTTTGTATTGTATATATTATTTATTGTTAGTTATAACAATAATTGAATTTCACTAATTAGACTAAGATAAAGTAACTTTAATGATTGCATCAGATAAGTCATCTAGCTACTACAAAATGTGCAGGAACATTTTTTCTCAAGAAACCAAATTTTGATAAGATCTTTGAAATGTTTAATATTCTGGTACGTCGAAATTAGCCTTCTGCTATGCGATAATATAATTCATCTTGATTACGAACCCATGATATTCAAAATACGACTCCGCAAACAACAGTACATATTTATGTGACACCCTGTAGTTTATGTAAACTGTGCAAATCTTGATTCCATCTCTCGAACCCAGCTGTTTGCTACTCACAAAAGAAGAAACAGTTTTATTGAAACAGTATTGATGAATATCGTGTTTTATCAACTCATATCACTTCTACCATCTCCTTCCAACTGTTAGAAACTCCCGTTTTGATGTCTAGCAGGTCGTTTTCAAGCTGGGGCGGTTCTTAACTTTTGAAATTCTTCAAGCAACCGTTTTCATGCTTCAAAATGTTGAGATAGCAGAGGATGATAAATCACTGCTTTTGTCAAGTATTTCTATGGTGTTTTTTTTGCTGAGATAAATATTGATATTTGGAGTGGGAAGCTCCGTCCTCTCTTCCTATGAGGCCAGTACAGTTGTGATTTTCATAAATTTAATCTTTTAGATGAAGATGCTTTTTATAAGGAACGTGTGTATAGGGTACTTTACTAAAGGGGCTAATTTACTATTGTTCTATAGTATATTGTCTCGCTATTTCACTCAGCCCATTCGGGGTGGCATAAGTATATTGAAATATAGCAATGACCTGGGGCGGATCTAGGAAAAATTCTGACTACTGGTCAAATTAGTCCAAGTAACAAAATGATCGGTTTTTTTATCTTAGGGCCTAAATTAGATGAAAGAACAATGCTATGCCTAAAAATCTTGAACAGTAGCTTGATCAGTAGTAGCAATAGCCTGGATCCGCCCCTGATGATTTACTAAACACACTTGCATACCAACATACGCTTAACACGGTTGTTGGGCTTACAAACGGGTGGCATTTTACGCTTTCTTGCATTTGATATGCTTAAAACCCGAGTACACCCACCTGAAAAGGGTACACTATATCATCTTGCTAACGGTGGTATAGAATACTACCTGTAATGGATACCTCTTGTTTCGATAATATACCGTCCTCTTGCAAGCGTAGCCACCACGTGTAAGCATAATATGCCGCCCCAAAAATGATTATAACGTCTTTTTAATGAACCATCATCCATAATAATCAGTATTAGGGATTTTCGAATAGCCTTTGGGATGACTCCTTTTTTCATCAGACTAAAGATGTTTTCAGAATGTACCCTGGATATACTTATTACAAGGCGTATTAGCAGGAGTGGCATTTGGGCAACTGGTAGTATAACTACGCTATTTCATAAAGACATCTTCTTGTGGCAATAGAGCTTTGATAAATCATAGCAGCATCTTTGTAGTAAACCAACGTCCATGATCATCAATGTCAGTGATATTCCAATAGCCTCAAGTTTAGTGGCTATTTTTATCTGACTAAAAATGTATTCAGAATGTACAGATATCCACCCACAATGTAAATATTCTGTAATTGGCGTTGAAGCATCTGGTAGATACACTTGTTACAAGACGTGTTATTATAGCATCAGGAACGTATAGCTGGGCTGCCTTGTAAATAGTTCTTCTTGGCAATTTAACTTTGATAAATAATAACAACATATTTTTAGTGAACCATCATCCATAATAATCATTATTAGGGGTTTTCATCTTTGTAGTCTTTTTCTTGATTATCAGTATAAGGGATTTTCGAATATTCTTTAGCTTAACTTCTATTTTCATTAGACTAATAATGTATACAGAATGTACCCAGGATAAACTTATTACAAGATGCATTATTAACAGTTTTGGTTACTGAGGGGCCTGTCGGTATAGCTAAGCTACTTTGTAAAGACAGATATATGATAATGACATCTTTGTAGTGTACCGTCATCCATAATAATCAATATTAGTGATATTTCCATAGCCTTTAGGTTAACTTTTTTCAACAGACTAAAGATGCTTGCAGAATGTACCCTGGATATACTTATTACAAGGTGTATTAGCAGGAGGGGTATTTTAGGGGAGTGTTAGTATAACTTGGTTATTTTGTAAATACATCTTCTTGGCAGTGGAGCTTTGAAAAATATCAACAGCATTCTTGTAGTAAACTATCATCTATGACAATCAATATCAGTGACATTTCAATTACCTTTACCGCTCTTTCCACCAGACTATGATACTCTCTCTTTTTGTAAGAATACTTAATTTTTTTCTGAGCCTCAATATTCTTAATTTTTTGCTATTTTGAGCCTCGGCATATTCTTAGATTATTCTTACGGCAGAAAACACGGATATAGCAATGAATTGTTATTATTGTCATAAATGCCAAAAAAGCACACCTACGCTATTAGAAATATGGTGGCTAACAGAACAATATCCTTATTTCCTGTAAAACAGAGCTCATTGAAACTTGCATCAAAATTTGGGTGAGTGTATTTAAACCATTTCCTGTAAAAAACACACCAATTCAGAAGTAAAGAAACACTCGCTAAATTTTTTTTCCGTAAGATCTGACTCTCGCAATATTCTTAAAATATTCTTAACTGAAACCGATTTTGAGCCTCATTATTCTTATAGAATTTATTCTTATAAAAAAGATTGTATAAGAGCTAAAAGAGGCAAGAGAAGTTTAATAACTTTGCATCATGTCAAGCCTCCAGGCAGATAAATGATTAGCAAAATAACAATAATGAAATGCGTTCGAAGCAGTATTAACTAGGAGTAAATCACAATGAACATAGACCTATTTCAACTGGCACTATGTCTACTTTTATTGTCGTTAATAGCTGAGTGATACGTTAGGAAAGATTATACAGTTCATGTTGGCTATTGAGGTTGTTTGATTACGGTCACTCTTTAAAAACAGTTGATAACTGAGGAGTTAATGAGCACAGCCTGGAATTGGTACGAACAATGATTCTCAAGAGTTTAAATCCATGATATCTAGCTGGAAGAATCCCAGACGGCTGTATTTTGTTTGCCTTTTCATTTAAGATTTGGATGAAGATCTTGAATTAATGTTTAGAGTCAAAATTTTGAATCTTGAGCAAAAGTGACTCGTTTATTTGACGCTTCAGAACCATCTTCTTTGTTAAAGAAGATGACCTTGCGGCTCTGCAAACTCCTATTTCTGTTGTTATGGAGTAAGCCTGGCTTGTTTTTCACGAGTAATTGAACCTCCTCTTGTAATCAAAGCGAATATCTGTGTTTTTGGATAAGCGGATGCTAAAACTCCGTGGCCCTGGCTAACCAGTCGACAACCACAGTGCTGAAATTTGGTGGGGAAAATACGCGAGAAGAGGTCCCGCTCAATTAATCTTATTTCATCAGATTTGTGAATTTTCGATTGATGACTATGGCTTTGTTCCGAATCCCAACGAAGCTTTGGATAGAAAAAACCAAAGGATAGAAAACTTGGACATTTTGAAAACCAAAGGATAGAAAAAATGGACATTGTTAATTAACACAGTGAATAAAAACTGATCAGATTTAGCTGCTAGATGCAGCAGTATTTAGCAAATTATAGGCATATTCCCAACCTATGGAGTTTTCTAACGAGAGGAGTTACGAAAAGCGAGCTCTGACTTATATGGAATTACTACAGCGAGATCCTCTCAGACGTTTCACTCTATTGCTAACTTATGGAGTGAATGCACGACCATGCGTTGATACAACATACATCAGAGGCAGAGCTTTCTCAACGTGGATAAGCAACAGCAGCATTATCTCTATAAAGATTAGTTGTGCCAGTGTCTTTGGCCACTTGACATATTCGAGGAAACCTGATTTTGGTGGCAAAGAAGTTCATGATCTTTCTATGTTGGCATCAAAAAAGCATTATTTTGAATTCCGAGATAGTAAAAGCATGATCTTGAACAAATGACTCTATTTAACTGATGATAACAGATTTTCGTGGCAAAAGATTTCATAATATTTCAATGTTGGCATCTAAAAAGCATAATTTAAGATGTTGAGATAATAAAAGCACCATCTGAAGGAGTTATTTGTCTTGATTAACAAATGACTCTGTTTAACTGATGGAAACTGATTTTGGTGGCAAATGAGTGCACAATAAATCAGTCTTGGTATTCAAAAAGCAAATATTTGCTATCTGGAGAAATTAATTGTCAGTGATATAGAAATCTGTAAAGCCAATATTTCTACAACCTCTTCCTTTATTAATAGATCTGTAGTTGTGGAGATATTGTTTTGAGCGTATGCAAATCAACAAATTAGTTTTTCTGGGTACTTTATTGTTGAATAATATAAATGACGCGAACCGATTCTGGTGGCAAAGAAGGGCATAATTAAGCAATCTTGGTATTTAAAAAGCTTGTGTTTGCTATTTTGAGGAATTATTTGTCAGTAATCTGGAAGGGAGTACGGCTAGTGTCTCTACCCATTTCAATGTTGACGAAGATAGCTTATCAAAACGGATTCTGGTGGCAAAAAGTAGTGCATGATAAATCATTCTTGGCATTTTAAAAGCATCCCTTTGCTATCTAGGGGGATTGTTTGTCAGTTATATAGAAATAAGCAAAGGGAGTGTCTCTGGAAACTGAAATTGTTTGCTCAAAGAACTGAGGAAACTCTGACGAAACTTTGGTGAAAAGGAGTGTGTGCTATTCCAATCTTGGCTTCTAGAATTTATGATGTTGTAATCTGGAAGATCATTAGTCAGTGATAAAAGAAGTAAAGGAATTGTGTCTGGTCAGTTCGATCTTGACTAAAGGAGCAGATGAGAAACTGATTTTTGACAGCAAAGGGATGCATGTAATTTAGTCTTAGGACTGAACTTTGAGAAAGAAATAGATGAAGATTTGAGCTGTGCTATCTGGAGGAATCATTCTGAGAATGTTTTAGCACGGTGCAACAAGTTCCTTCATGGATAGCAAGAATTATTGATGGCTTTAAGAGAACATATATGAATGGAGTCTCATAAAGAGTTTTAGAACGAAACTTTGCAAAGTCGGACAAAGTAATAGATGATTTGAACTGTGCTATCTGGAGAAATTCAGTCTCAGAATGTTTGAGAATGGTGCAACAAGTTTCTTCATGAAGAGCAATTATTTTTGATAGCAGTAAGAGGAGGATATTGATGAATTGAATTTCGCAAAGAGTTTTAAAACAGAAGTTTGAAGTGATTCAAAAAGTCTGAACTCTGTCAGGATTTTTTAAGACGGTGCAATAGATTTCTCCATGAATAACACAGTATTGATAGTCATCAGAGGAGGATATGGATGAATTTTATTTTCAAATCTTTTTAGAACTTTGTAAATCAAATTGATACACGAAGAAACTCAACTTTTTCAATTGAAAGAATTCATCACTGGGATTCTCAAAGTGATACAATGAGTTTCTCAGAGAATGACAATTTCCAAGTGAATAATTTCACGCAAAGAAAATCGAGTACGGTGTTGTTAACTCTACCTACCAAAGCCAAGCTGGTGAGGAAAACATCAGCGCAGTCGTTGAACTTGCAGAAATGGCTCAAGGTCGACCATCGTAGTAAGTGATATAGTCAGCTATAATAAGTTCATCTTTAACGTGTTAGCCTGTGATGATTGAGAAGCCTTATATCTAGCTGAGGCACGGAACCTTTTACTTAAATTCCCTTCTGAAGGACGATGTAGTCTAGTCAGGTGTTTATAGTCAGCTATAGTAAGTAAGTAAGTAAGTAAGTTTATGTTTAACGTGCTAGCCTGTGAAAGGTCAGAAGCCTTATTTCCAGCTGGAGCATGGGACCCTTAGTTTAACGTCCCTTCCGAAGGACGATGGAGTGTAGTGTGGTGTAGATAGTCAGCTATAGTAAGTAAGTAAGTAAGTAAGTTTATGTTTAGCGTGTTAGCATGTGAAAGGTCAGAAGCCTTATTTCCAGATGGAGCATGGGACCCTTGGCTTAAAGTCCCTTCCGAAGGACGATGGAGTGTAGTGTGGTGTATATAGTCAGCTATAGTAAGTAAGTAAGTAAATTTATGTTTAACGTGGTAGCTTGTGAAGATTGAGAAGCCTTATTTCCAGATGAAGCATGGGACCCTTAGTTAAACGTCCTTTTCCAAGGACGAATGAGTGTAGTGTGGTGTATATTATCAGCTATAGCAAGTAATTGAGTAATTGAGTTTATGTTTAATGTGTTAACTTGTGAAAGGTCAGAAGCCTTATTTCCAGATGGAGCATGGGACCCTTAGTTAAACGTCCTTCTCCAAGGAAGAATGAGTGGAGTGTGGTGTATATAATCAGCTGTAGTAAGTAAGTAAGACAGCTAGTTTATGTTAAACGTGCTAGCTTGTGAAAGAACGCCAGAATGAGTTTTGGGGGCTGGGTTTATCACTTTGTTTTATTCATATAAAATTTACAATATAATACTAAATTACGTGACAGAAACGATACCACAGCTGGCAAAGGAAAATGACTACCCTGTGGCCATTACATCAAACATTTAATCATACAATTATGCTAAATACAACTTTACAGCAGATAAAATACATACTTGAACATCCTAGAACCTGTTTCACATAGGATGTCCGGCAAGCATATATGTAAAAGAAGAAGAAAATTTATAATCAATTTTTCTTCAGGGGCCTAACATCCACTGTTAAACAAACATAAGGTAATATAAAGGAAGCAAAGTAGGTAAGCGAAGAAACGAAGTAGGTAAGAGAGTAAAAAGGGGGTAGAACTCTCTTACCTACTTCGTTTCTTCTGTTCTTGTTTATCACTTTAATCTTGAAAAAAATGTTTTTTCTTTTCAGCAAGAGATTGCTGGGACTTCATGTGTAATGGTTGCAAACTAATCAAAATCAAAAGCAAAAAGAAGAAAAAGAGAAAGGGAAAGAAAAAGTTTTTCATTCTCGATGAAGATCTGATGGGATTCCGATATTCACCTTGTCATAAACCCAAAGGCTTCAAAGGTAGCTTGTTACATCGCAGATTTTTAACAATATCTTCAACGCTGATATCTAACGATGTTTTTAAGGGCCTTTACTGCAAAGGTCCCAGAAATTAGGAGCAACCGTTCTTTCTTTAGAGACCCGGGTCTTTTCAGGCTTTAGAAACGGTCAGAAGATGGACATTGCACTAGTAAGAAGCTAGAATAGCTATATTTGTGAATATCAGTGTTGGTTTAAAACGTTTATGATAGCCATATCTTGTTTTCTTTCTGAGAGACCTTGTGTAGAAAGAACGGTGAGGCTATTTGAGATTTTCATATAAAAGTTTCAATTATTCTTCTTTGCAGAGGATGGCGACATCTCATCTTAGAAAATAGCCTCGGCTGTCCAGTGCTATTTTCTCCATATCAAAACAGCCTAAGATTTAATACCTTGCGAAATGTCTGTTCAGTAATCTGGAGGATGTTCAGTACTGTGGTGAAGGATATCATTAGTATTGTGGGAGAAACCATCAGCTCATTGGAGAGTGTTCATTACTGTGGTAGGATACCATCAGTGCTTTGGAGGATATCAAGCTCTAATGGTATTACCCCCACAGTAATGATGATATCCCCCACAGTACTGAACATCCTCAACAGTACTGAACATCCTCGACAGTACTGAACATCCTCGACAGTTACTGAACATCCTCGATAGTACTGAACATCCTCGACAGTACAGAGCATCCTCGATAGTACTGAACATCCTCAACAGTACTGAATATCCTCGACAGTACTGAACATCCTCGACAGTACTGAAAATCTGGGACAGTACTGCACAGACTTTCCCCAGGGTGATTAAGGCTGTATGTGCAATCTAAAGAAAATGTTTGAATTATGAGTTATCTACCCTAATGGTCCCAACCGGTCAATGTCAGCACCAGTTTATGAGAGTTGAAGCAGAAGTAAGTACCAGAACTCTTCCAACACTGTCTGTTTGAATTTCAGTCTCCCTGAATGCCATCAAAGATGTTCTTGGAGGAAGTCAAATTCGGGACGCAGACAGAATAAAGAAATACCATCGAGACTGCCAGCTTGTTGTTGTTTACGAAAGAAGGAATGTTATCATGCAAATGCATCTCATTGCATTTTCAATCGATGCAGCGAAGAAATGGGCATTTGGATTGCAGGCTGTCATTAAAAGAAAAGGTAAGTTTTAAATATGATAGACGATTCTGCAAGGTACCATCGATTTGGCTATGGGCTATTTGGTTAGGGCTAAAGGTACTTTTAGCATAGTAAGTTTTCAGAGAATGCTCAGGAAGCCAAATATCTTTGTTCATTTTTTTCAACCTTGACTTTACACATAGTGAAATTTTGCAATTTGAAATTACCTTTTAGGTTTACTACTCTCGAAGCCGGATCCTTTACGAGACGAGTATCCTTCATTTTTTATATATGTTTAGTATATATTCCTCCAGATGGGTGAGCAATTACAAAACAGGCTTGTCCATATTATTTGTTTAGGATTTTGAATCTTTTCTCTATTGGAATTTTATCATGCATGTTATTTGAGAAAAGGCAAGATTTGGTAGACCCCTACGAATTGGGAAAATTTCCCGAATCCTGCTTGTTCTAAAAATTACTTATCACCCCAATCCAATGCTGGTCGTTTGCGATGATACCCCTGAAGAGTCTTCACCCTTATGACACCACCATGCTCCCGTTTTGAGTCCCTTATTTAACCGAACGATTTGATATATTGGCTCATATCTGAGGCCCCTTTTGTGGGGTTTAGCTACCAATATTTCATTACGAATTATTGTTATCATTTCATATTTGGGATACCAAATCAGAAATATTCGAAATTTCCTATTATGAATTATTTCATGTTTCATAATAGAAGTCAATATTATTTCATATTTCAGAAGTAAATAGTGTAAGTATATTTATATCTTTCCTCAAAAAAATCAATTATTTCATATTTCAAATGCCCTAAAAAGGGCTTCGTATCTTTACAACAAAATTTCATTGTCTTTAACCTAAATGCCAGATGGCTTAAGTCAGCCTTCACCAAGCATGATACGGATAAGAATGGAGCTCTATCGTTATCTGAAGTTCACAAGCTACTATTCAGCTTAAACATTCATCTGGACTCTAAGCTGCTAAAGAATCTTTTTAATGTAAGTAGATTTTCAATCTAGATACGAATTATTGCTGGTTTTTCATTAGAATGGAGATTGTCTCGATTCACTCTATTGAAATGGAAGTTGTCTACCATTTATAACATCTATGCAGTACTTTGGTGAATGTTGAGTACTGTGGGGGTATATAATCAGTACTATAGGGGATTCTATCAGTACATTGTATTGTGGGGAGATGTTATCAGTACTGTAGAAGGATACCAATTTAGTATGTTCAGTTCAGTTTTGAAGGATGTTCAGTACTGTGGAGGGATACAATTACTAGTGTAAGGTGATACCATCGATACTGTGGAGGATAAGCAGTATTGTGGGAGATGCTATCAGTATTGTGGAGGGATATCATCAGTACATTGGAGGGCATGCAGTACTGTAGGGAGACATTATCAGTACTGTGAGGTTATACCATCAGCACTGTGAGTTTATGCCATCAGTACTGTGGAGAATATTAAGTATACTGAACAGACTTTCTCCAGGATGATGATTTTGGTAGCAGTTCAAATCATGCTTTCCTTGGTGGCCTGCTGTTTAATACTAAGAAAATTGCAAGACTCTGAAGATTTTCTTTGATCGATGCAGAACTTGAGGAAAAAATTGCGAGACTAGTGAAGCTTTGGGTCTCACACTCATCAGAGTAAACAGAGTAGAACATTTTAAGGGTTCCAAATGTTCTTGTAAAAATGCGTTTTCAAAATGTTTTGAATTTTCAGGATGCCAATATTCAAGGGGTACAGGGACACAAAGAAGGGACTTTAACCAAGGAAGAATTTGCTGATTTTTTCAAAAGAATTTCCACCAGGGAAGAAGTGGTTGATATTCTCAAATGGTACGCTTTCTTTTCATTCTTCTTCTTCTCCTAGGGAAGAGCCCTTTGATTTTAGCAACCGTGCTCCTCCAATTATATCCACTCTTGGCGTGTACTGTCTGCCCTTTAGGGTGGGAATACAAGGAGGGAGTTTGAAAAATCATAAACGCTTATTGATGGGGGGAGGGGGTTGGAAAAGAATTTCCTGGGTAGATGATGTTGAAGAAAACACACGAAGGGGGGCATCAAAGAACAGAAAATAGCAAGTTTGAGATATTAGAAATACAACACAATGACTTCACTGACTCATCTTTGTTATCCAGATCTTAGTCGGATTTATCGACTTTCTAGAATAGCTCTTGTCTTTCTCCAAACTGTTTACCAAGATTGATAAACGAACGGCTTGGAATAAGAATTTTCTCGGTGGGAAATTTTCTAAAGCTTGTAAGTGGAAGAAGGTCTGTTGGAGACCAGAGAGCATGGTTTCATTCCTCTTTGACACACATATCGAGGGTATCTAGTCGGTGTGATTTATCATTTTTAATTTTTCATTTCTCAACTGAGGGTTTTGACCTGTATAGCTAACGGCTTAGTGCGGTTTTGCTGAATACAGGAACGCCTGGTATCAGAAGAGAATAATCAGTGAGATGGTAGCCATCAACTTGATTTTTTCCCAGCCTTAGATTTTGTGCTGTATAATATCTGACTGCCTGGACGTAATCCCAATCAATTTCTCTGCATTGATTACTCTGAAAACCGTGGGAAATTCCCTCCCAGGTTTCATTTGACGTCAAATATCGAATGATGGCGTTAGTGATCGAGTCATGTCGTGTGCAATCGAATGATGGCGTAAGCAATCGAGTCATGTCGTGAGCTATCGAGTGATGGCGTGAGCAATCGAATGACGACGTGAGCAGTGTGTATGCTTTTGATCACTTTACCTCTACTAACTATTTTCTGTGTTACCTAGAATGCCGTGCACAGATACTTGCACTTTTTTATTTTGAAAATGTAATGCAATTTTAGTGAATGATATTTTAATTATTGCCTTATAATTTTAATTTGATGTTTTCTTAGTTTTGCTGCAAATAACACAAGCATGACATTGGACGAGTTAAGAAAGTTTTTGTCATCCCAACAACATGTGAGTGAAGATAATGTCTTTGTTTTCTCATTCCAAAAAACATCTTGTGTCAGGCTCAATCCCACACATCAACATTGGCAAAATATTTGCTTTATGTGTGCATTCTGCCCTGATATAAGTTACAAGGGCATCTAGAAGGGAAATTAACAAGCTGCTAGGCATTAAGTAATATTTGAATATCGGCAAGCTAAAAACGAGAAAAGAGAATCTATAACGAAGAGCTATGGCACTAGTTCCATAAATCAAATTGTGCACAGGAGAGGGATGCCATTTTTTTACAGGCGCTGATATCCGGATGAACTCTATGTATTTGCCATGATATCACACAAGAAAGAACCAGCATTGTACTAATAAGATTAATTACAAAGAATTTCAATAATGGACTGCAAGACTGCATTTGATTTTATCAGATTGCTGAAAACTGCACAAAGTCATATTTTGGCATAAAGATTGTTTGCATTTTCACCTTTGAATTGAAAAGTATGCAAACTTAAATTTCTCACCCAAATCTAATTGAAAATTTTCCGCTAGCCCAAAATAATTTCTTGGAACCTAGTTTCCAAGTTCTAATACTTTTTGCAGCCCTGTTAACTTAGCGTAAACATGAAGACATTTTCAACAGAATGTGGTTTAGCCCGATTGGATTTCGTATTTAGCAGCCAAATCATCTTTTCAATCGTAAATGGGCACTAATTAACGTATTCTACCAATATGGGTTTAGGTAACCACAATGCTGATATACCTCCATCAGGCTTCCTACCCAGGGCTTTGCCCGCCTTTGGTTGAATATATTTCGCCGTATTAGACCATGCCTTATGGGTTTAGATGTTCATAAATGAATTCAATATACCGAAGTTTGTCACCAACATTCTGATGTGCCTCTATCAGGCTTCCTACCCAGGACTTTATCCACCTTTGGTGGAATATATTTTCCCGTATTAGACCATGTCTCATGGATTTAGATGTTCATAAATGAATTCAATATACCGAAGGGGGTTAACAACATTCTGATATGCCTCTATAAGGCTTCCTACCCAGGACTTTATCCACCTTTGGTGGAATATATTTCGCCGTATTAGACCATGCCTTATGGGTTTAGATGTTCATAAATGAATTCAATATACCGAAGTTTGTCACCAACATTCTGATGTGCCTCTATCAGGCTTCCTACCCAGGACTTTATCCACCTTTGGTGGAATATATTTTCCCGTATTAGACCATGTCTCATGGATTTAGATGTTCATAAATGAATTCAATATACCGAAGGGGGTTAACAACATTCTGATATGCCTCTATAAGGCTTCCTACCCAGGGCTTTACCCACCTTTGGTAGAATATATTTTCCCGTATTAGACCATGTCTTATGGATTTAGATGTTCATAAATGAGTTCAATATACCGAAGTAGGCCGTCAACATTTTGATATGCCTCGATTAGGCTTCTTACCCAGGGCTTTACCCACCTTTGGTGGGATATATTAATAGAATTCAGGTTTACTTGATAAATCATGAATGAATTCAATTTACCAGAATTTGCCAACACAATTCTGATGTACCTCTATCAGGTCTCCTACCCAAGAGAGATCTTCTACTCAAAGCTCCTACCCACCTCTGATAGAACATATTCTCGTGTTAGACCATGCCTTATGAATTTATGTGTACTTGATAAATCATAAATGAATTTTGAATCAACGATAATTGATTGAATCTTTCACTGAACACTCCCACAGGTATTACGAAAACCTTTCTCGTTATCTCTAATCAGATCTTATTAACGTAGAGGCCATATTGACTTATTTACTCCTCCCATTTGTAATAAATTATAAGCTTAATGTATTCACAACCGTCTGCTGTATTAATATGATAACGAGAGTCGCAATAATTAATAATAATCGATAAATGATTAAGTTCCCACCACAAATCAAATGTCTTATCTCCAATCTTAATTTGAGCGATAATCGAATCGAGGTTGGCAATCGAATTGAGGTTGGAAATAGTTTGTTAAAGACTCTCTGCCATGATGAAGGCCTACCTTAATCAAATTGTTCTCTCGTTCCATCAAATTTCATAATTTGAAAGAAATTGTAGTAAATTCTGGAAATTTTACCGTTGATTATCTTCCATTGTTTGACTAATTCACAAATTGGGATAATCCCACCTAAATAAAAACACTAGACGAGGTTTTTGCATAGCAGAAACCCACGGTTGTTACAGCAAAGCATTGATGTTAACTGACAGTCTTTAATTTTAGTCAGCTTTTTCACTTTTTTTTTTTCGGTATTGTACAATCTTGAAAATGTAGATATCAAAGATATTCAAAAAATTAGCCTTAAGTTATTAATATGTTCTTAATTATAAATGCTGTATATGCTTCATATTCTTAAAATCCCAGATCAGAAAAACCCATGTTCCTTAAATTGGCCCAGTCTTACTCAAATTTAGGGTCTAGTGTGAAAGTTAGAATATTTCCTTCTGCTTTTGCAAGTAGATACTTAACAGTGCCAATGCCAAGGCAAAATTGGCCCAGATAGATATTTTTTCTAGGAGTAATTTTAGCTGTGCAGATCTCTGTACGATCATAAGAATATAAATTGCAAAGATAAAGGTGGATTAAAGCTAACTATATATAAATGAAGCTATGGAATGTTCTTGATATTTGTCAAATTCAAGACTTGGGGTTCTTAAGATGTTCTTATTTTTACAGTTTTCAAAAGCTGCGTTCTCATAAACTATGTTATTATGAAAAGACGTGTAATGGCTTTTACCGTCCTATTTCAAACACTGTGCTCCGGCTCTTGGACTTTTGCTCGCACCTCGCAACAACCAAAAAAGAAAAACATTAGAAAAACGTTTGATGTTCAACCTATAAACAATCTGCCCTAATGCACTTAAAAAAATCTCTTTTTATAGTAAACCACTTCTGCAACTCTTTCAGCATTCTTTTTCACGCTTTGCTATACTCTTCCTGTCATTATGCCTCGTCACATCGCTTCTTTAAACTCTAACTTCACAGTTCTACTCCACAATTTTTCCGTCTCACTTTGATAACGGGCATACGGATGAAACGTCAGTGGAAGCTTTAATATATATTACATAAAAGAATCTCCTGACTAGTGAGCAATCATGAAACAGGCTTGTCGAAATCAAAGTTTAGTTTCCTGTTTCTTTTCTGCCAATCAGTACTTATATATGCTCTACTACAATGTATTGAGCACTACTTCTGAAAACTAATACACTGGCTTTATTACATGTTTGTCTATTTATTCTTCTCTGTTATAAAACTCTGTTAATAGCTCTCACATATTAGTAAAGTATACATGATACTTGTGATATATTTGCACTGGGGGGGGGGGGGGGTTCTTCTAAAGCAAAGGTCACTTGGCGATGATAACGTTTATGTGTTTAGTTTGTCTCATAAGTTATTATTCATGATTTATAAGAAAAGGAATATTTTTCGAATTCTAGTTAAAAGACGTAACTGAAGAGGATTGCAAAGAAATAATTGGTAGATTTGAGCCGGTCGAGGAAAGCAAAGGAGATTGGCGAATAGGATTGGATGGTATGATGTGAATAAAGTAAAACCCAACATATGAACCTTAAGTAATAGACTTAGTTTTTCGATATTAGGAACATTTCAATAGATTTGTATCAGCATACATGGTCTTAAACAACATGGCTGTGTATCTAAAAGAGCCTTTCTAGTGATTTTTTTATTTGGTATATACACCAATTCTAACCCGTAAAGAACGAGCCGCAATAATTTTCATACTGTATAAATTATATGAAAATTATGAAAATTATGAAATAATTTTCATAATTTTCATGATGTATCTTACCGTTTTCTCACAATAAGCCTCCAAAGTTCAAACTCACCTTCGTATTTTACAATAAATTTCATATTTCATCTGGATAGTCATTAAACAAAATTAAAGAAAAATGTCTCTAAAATGCTAGAATTCTAGGGCAGATGATGATGATAATTAAAACGTCCACTATTTGATATTTATTTAAGTAGCTCGCATTTTTGTTTGAAACAATTTCTAAGATAGTTTCTTTATTTTTAATTTTAGGCCTTACAAAGTACTTGCTTTCCACGGATGGCAGTATATTTGATTCGAAATGTGACACTGTGTATCAAGACATGAACCAGCCTCTCTCTCATTATTTTATTGCGTCATCACATAACACGTGAGTATCATTGTTGTTGTTGTAACTTTTGACATGTGTAAAGGCTAAAACAGCTGTCCTCCTCGGCTGTTTCTGATATTTACTTTAAGGGGTTAGCCTTTCTGTCTGGTTTCGTGTTTTTTTATAGTCTTTGATAGTTGGGCAAATACACTTACTATATTCGTAAGGTATTGGTTTATATAGAAAGCACAAAGGATCCACTAAATAGGTCAACTAATGGAAGCAGTGAGACCCTGATACTTCCTCTCGATGTGATCTCACCTCGTGACTCCTTTTGCCTTTTTGTCTTGAGTTACAGAAAGCTGGCGAATTCTCTCCCTGCATTTAATTTCACAAGTATGAAGATGGTTTCGAACCAAGGACCCTTTGAACAAGGGTTGAATGGTCTTACCACTCGCCCATCCTCACCACCAGTCGCGAGAGTATGAACTACTGGTGTTGTCAAGCTTTGGGGGCTTAGAAGTTTTTGTTCAGAGGTGAACTGGATATTTTGTTTCTAACAAGGAGACCTATGTAGGATCTTCAGAAGAAGCAGGATTGGGAAAATCCATCAAGATGATTTGTGAGAATGAAAAATGAAAATATTTTCTTTTTGCGTTGTTCAGGTACCTAATGGAAGACCAATTGCGTGGACCTTCCAGTACTCAAGCTTATGCCAATGCATTGAAAAGAGGCTGCCGATGTGTAGAGCGTATGTTTCAGATATTTTTCATTTTCTTTCCTTTTATCTTGCATTGATATAACTGTCTACGTGGGACCGGACAAGAGATTTTGAGCAAAACTGATGAATGGTAAAATATAAAAACGATTAGTTGAAAAGATGTCAAGTTTTTCGACCATTATTTTTAACGAGCTTGATAAGATTTTGTACCCATGATATAAAGGAAAATGTTGCTTTGAAAACCTATTTGTCAAGGTTTTTTGAGATTGAGATCGGACAATGTATTGCTTTTAATTTTTACATTGTTTTGGCCAACACCAAGAAAGGTCCTGGTTTAACAAATAGACCAAAACTCATCTTTTGGTTCCTTAGTAAGAAATGTCTGTTATTCATGAAAGGTTTTTAATCATTCACCATCATATTTATGTGGGCATTGTGTACAATTTAACAGTTAGGGAAGATCATAAGGCATATAGGTTGTACACTTTCGAGTATAGCTCCACATAATGTGAAACAACAGAGAGGTACCACAATAGGTTTCCTAACCATCTTCTATATTAAATATGGTGCCAATTATATATGTACGTACCGTCTAAAATCTCTTTCTTGAATCAGGGAAATTAAAACTTCACCCCGGCTATTAGATTGTACGGACTGAGTGCAGGGAAACAATGACTTGTGGAGCGAGTCTAGGTTGTGTCACATAGATCGAAATTTCCTGACGTAGTTGCTAACTATTGGTAATAGTGAATAATGATTTAATTATTTTTGTAGTGGATTGTTGGGATGGTGATGAAAGTGAGCCAATTATCTACCACGGCCACACTTTTACCTCAAAGATTCTATTCAAAGACGTCATTCGCACTGTGAAAGAGTTAGCCTTCCATGCCTCTCCGTAAGTGGTTAGACGTCCTGTCTTCAATAATTTGTTGATGGGACTCAACAATTACTTTAAAACTGATTAAGGCCCTATTAGAGATTTGATCCAAGGAAGATGACATCTATCTGTTCTATTGAGATTTCAAAGATGCCGTCACTTTTTACGCTCATTTCTGAAATTGTTTCAAAAATAAGATTTTCCTTTAATCTTTTTTAGGAAAATTAGGAATTGGAAAATCAATCGAGATAATTTATGACCCGAGTAGGACTCGAAATGACCCGAGTAGGACTCGAACCCACAACCTCTAGATTCGCACTCTAGAGTGTACCACTGCGCAACCGGGGCCTCGAGAAACCCAGGCCATTTCATTCACACAGAGTGCATCACCACTCACCCAATGTAGAGACGAAACTATCCGGGCTGTTTAACACTACATTGGACCTGGATCAACAATTGAATAAGCCCCTGGAAGGAGCTTTTACGGTTTTTGTGAAATTTTGGTATTGATGAAATCACATTATTTTTAGGTATCCTCTGATTCTGTCTCTTGAAAATCACTGCAGCATCGAGCAGCAGACTACCATGGCAAAGCATCTTGTCGATATACTTGGAGGTATTAACATATATGTTGTTGTTGTTGTTTAGTTGCCTGTATTCTTTGTAATTGCACTGCAGAACCAGCCTTGGCTGATAAAATCTTTGTAAATCCCAACTCGAGATCTTAAAAAACCCCAAGATTTTTCGTCTTCTGAACACAGAATGCAGTTTGCCAGACAATGATGGAGAGTTAAATAGGAACTTGTTAGCCGGCTGGAACTTGTTAGCCGGCTTTGGGTGCTCTCCAAGGCAAAAGTAATGTTGATCGACTGGCATTCACAGCATTCACATATATTGATAGGGACACCAGGTACATTGCAGAAGTAGTAGTGGTAGTATTTTTGTTAACAAAAAACTAGTCTTTTTAACATCACTGGTCATCATCAACAAAGTATGATTCTTACCAAATGAAAAGCCGTTTTCGGTCGATCATCAACCGTCGTAGCTAAATCTTATCCATGTTTGATACTTCCTCCAATTTATTCCAAATGCTCCACTGATCTTTGAAGAATCGCTTAAGAAGAAGCTCTCCGATGAAGAGAAGTAGCTTTTTAAAGGCGGTGTTCTCCATCCTGTAGTAATGGCCGATCCACTTGATTTGCTGCCAGCGTAGGTAGTTTCGGATAGAATGCCTTCCGTTTCGTTTGTATAGCGTGGCTATAAAGCATATGAGCATATGTATGGCAGGAGATCAACTTACTTCTATACAAGAAAAGATATATATAGCGTTGCTATAAAGCATATGTGCATATGCATGGCAGGAGATCTACTTACTTCTATACAGGATAGAGATATATATAGCGTTGCTATAAAGCATATGAGCATATGTATGGCAGGAGATCAACTTACTTCTATACAAGAAAAGATATATATAGCGTTGCTATAAAGCATATGTGCATATGCATGGCAGGAGATCTACTTACTTCTATACAGGATAGAGATATATATAGCGTTGCTATAAAGCATATGTGCATATGCATGGCAGGAGATCTACTTACTTCTATACAGGATAGAGATATATATAGCGTTGCTATAGAGCATATGAGCATATGTATGGCAGGAGATCTACTTACTTCTATACAGGATAGAGATATATATAGCGTTGCTATAGAGCATATGAGCATATGCATGGCAGGAGATCTACTTACTTCTATACAGGATAGAGATATATATAGCGTTGCTATAGAGCATATGAGCATATGCATGGCAGGAGATCTACTTACTTCTATACAGGATAGAGATATATATAGCGTTGCTATAGAGCATATGAGCATATGCATGGCAGGAGATCTACTTACTTCTATACAGGATAGAGATATATATAGCGTTGCTATAGAGCATATGAGCATATGCATGGCAGGAGATCTACTTACTTCTATACAGGATAGAGATATATATAGCGTTGCTATAGAGCATATGAGCATATGCATGGCAGGAGATCTACTTACTTCTATACAGGATAGAGATATATATAGCGTTGCTATAGAGCATATGAGCATATGCATGGCAGGAGATCTACTTACTTCTATACAGGATAGAGATATATATAGCGTTGCTATAGAGCATATGAGCATATGCATGGCAGGAGATCTACTTACTTCTATACAGGATAGAGATATATATAGCGTTGCTATAGAGCATATGAGCATATGCATGGCAGGAGATCTACTTACTTCTATACAGGATAGAGATATATATAGCGTTGCTATAGAGCATATGAGCATATGCATGGCAGGAGATCTACTTACTTCTATACAGGATAGAGATATATATAGCGTTGCTATAGAGCATATGAGCATATGCATGGCAGGAGATCTACTTACTTCTATACAGGATAGAGATATATATAGCGTTGCTATAAAGCATATGTGCATATGCATGGCAGGAGATCTACTTACTTCTATACAAGAAAAAGATATATATATAGCGTTGCTATAGAGCATATGAGCATATGCATGGCAGAATATCTACTTACTTCTATACAGGATAGAGATATTTGGCGTTGCTAGAGAGCATATGAACATATGCATGACAGAATATCTTCTTACTTCTATATAGGATAGAGATATTTGGCGTTGCTAGAGAGCATATGAGCATATGCATAGCAGAATATCTTCTTACTTCTATATAGGATAGAGATATTTGGCGTTGCTAGAGAGCATATGAGCATATGCATGGCAGAATATCTACTTACTTCTATACAGGATAGAGATATTTGGCGTTGCTAGAGAGCATATGAACATATGCATGACAGAATATCTTCTTACTTCTATATAGGATAAAGATATTTGGCGTTGCTAGAGAGCATATGAGCATATGCATAGCAGAATATCTTCTTACTTCTATATAGGATAGAGATATTTGGCGTTGCTAGAGAGCATATGAGCATATGCATGGCAGAATATCTACTTACTTCTATACAGGATAGAGATATTTGGCGCGAAGGACTCCATGTCTAAACAAGATCGACCAAATGGTGATGAGCAAGTGCTACAGATTTTTAAATAGTTTTTCCGATACGTTTTCTCTTTATTTACAGACCATTTATACGTTGATGATGTAGATGGAGAACTGACGGCGTTGCCCTCCCCAGAATCTTTGAAATACAGAATCTTAATCAAGGTATAGTAGCTTTCCTTTCATCTACAAAACTTATGATGATATAGTGACTTCTGTATTGGGGTCTACTTTCCCCTGGGTTGACATAACTCACGTGAACAGATGACAAAAGTTGTCCCGGGTCAGTCATATTCCCTTACAGGCCCTTAGTCGGCTAAGCACTCACTGCTTGCTGTCTATTCTCCAGGGAAAGAAATTGTCACATGAGCAGGAGAGTGAAGATGGCGACCCCGGGGACGTTTCAGAGGAGGACGAAGCTACCGAGATCATTGTCGACAACTCCATGAATGACGTCGAAGATTTTATTGGCATGCAAAAAAGAAGAGAAGAGAGGCAAAGAGAAAAGATCAAGGTATAACCATCGATTAGAATTGTTTACGTTTAGGAAAGAAGCTATCGAGGGAAGAGAGTTTTACAAGCGTTCTTAAGAATATGGCTGTATCAAAAAAAAATTCGTAACCCCTAAAAAAAGGGACCGGAACTCTCAATGGCCCAGAGTGGAAAGGCAAATAATTTTCATGACCAATGTCAACAATTCATGTTTACTTTTCAGCGTGCTGATAGTATAAAGTTTCTAGATGCTTCATTTTATTTGTGTTTTCTTATCAAAAGGGCATAGATTGTTACTATAAAATCTACAGTGAATTCACTTTGCTCTTTAATAGGTATATAATTAGATAAAAATTTTCATGGCCAATTCAAAATCTGCAAATTCTTTCCATGACCCATTCTGAAACACTGGCAATTTTTGGTGGCCCCGGCCTTTACCCTCTGTAGTAGATACTTAATGACCCGTTATTTGGCGGAGGAAGTGATGAAGGATATTCAGGAAAACAAACGCTTTCTATCGTAATCGAGTGTCTCGAAGATAAATGGTGTTCACACTAAAAACAATAGTTCTGGCTGGTATAGATACATTAAAATGAAAGCTCAAATCATAAAAAAATATTGATAATGCAAAATACAACAGGAACATATTCAAACAAGAAAATAGATAAAAAAGAAGCTTTTTGGTAGAAGGAGGAGATAGTAAATTCAACTAAGTTCAAGAATTTTGATATTTTGAATTCTAAAATGTAAAATCAAGAAATAAAGTTATGGAATTAGGAGTTAACTAGCATTAGGAGTCACCAACACATCACAAACAGAATCATCCGTCCACCCAACGTGACGGTAAGGGTCGATTCGTTGGACCACTAAATCCTTTCTAAAGGTTCTTTGGTGTGAGTCCAACTTCAGATCTGTCAAGCAAAATCTTGAAGAGAGAATTTTTCAGCTCCTAGTAATTCCAGGCAAAAGAAGTCTAGAGGTGTGGTGAAATGGAGAGGAAGAACCAGGTTGCACTACGCACCATGATAGTGATAATGATAATAAAATGATATACAAATATTTATACAGGATAAAAACACTTTAACGAATCATCGTTGTTATCAATGTGTCTGCTGTTAAAAATAATGAATCAAAATGAAACTTATAAGGATTCTTATTTACAATGTTTCAATGAAACAAAAGGTTAAGAATATTTCCAATGGTTCTTTGAGCTGATCATAGTGTTCGATTTAACTGAAATAGTCTTTGAGGCCTTTTTCATATGCAGTAGCGTATGTAATCTTTCTGCGTTAGTCTTGCTATTCAATGGGCCCTGAACCCAATATCTGCAGAGATATGTAGCGTATTGGCCTATTAAATATCAACATCAATCACCACCTTAAAAATAACTGATTATTCACCCTAAATTTTTGTTCTTAAACTAATCAAATTTTTCAATTGGCTATTTAATATGTTTAGTGTAATATGATAATTCCTGTTCAATATGATAAATTTTGAATTTTTCATTAAAGAGTCGTAAAAACTCAACATCATCTTTTGCAAGTATCAGTCGATCGTTCAGCAGAGGATCAAGAAAAGTGAGGATTAAATTCTAAATTTTTAACATATTACCCCAATTAAAAGCTCTCCTTTTGAATGGATACCCCTTCGAATTGACGACTTTGTAATTAGATGCCCCATGAAATAAAAGACTCCATAAGTTTTGCCTCCTCGGTCAAACTCTCCCTGAAAAATGAATAAATGCCTTTGAATAAATCTCTCCTTTGAATAAATGCCTTTGAAATTAGATGCCCTTAACCAATAGAGCCTCTTAAAATAGATGTCTCCCTCAAACAATGTGTCCTAAATCAACCACCCCCTCAAAGAAAACACCGCCTTTTAATTAACGCCTTTGCAATTAAATGCCCTTCTAAAATAGACATTCCCCTCAAAAAGAGACGCTCTCAAATAAAGCTTTCTTGATCAAAAACCCCCGTCGGTCCCCTTTCGAAAAAGTATCTCTTTTGATAAATGCCCCTTCAAGTTTTGATAAATGCCCTTTAAAGACTAAAATAAACGGTTACCCTTCCACAACTTGTTACAGATTTCTAGCAATCAGTAAATCGTCTTGTTTTCTTTGCTACGGTAGCCAAGACTTATATTATGATACTCAAGGCTGTCTTCTGAATTTCAGAATTTGAAGCTGGCGAAAGAGTTGTCAAGACTAGTGAACTACATCAGATCTGTCAAATTTCACTCGTTTGAAAGTGCCCTGAGGAAAAGTAAGTTTATTTTCATTGCTTTTTCCCAAAAAGCCTTTAAGGCCTCTTCCTACAGAACCACAAACAACAGATCATGATTTCAAATTGGAAACCTTTACAGATTCCAAAGATTGAAGCTACAAATTACGAAATCAAATCCCTAATATTTCAAGGGCCTAAGGTTTGGAAAATACTTCCTAATAATATCAAAACAGCCCGAAATACCAAACAACTGTTACCTAAATTGAGACTTAAGCTTCTACAAGTGTCTCAGGACCACATTCTTTGGAAAAACATCTCGTCTTCAAGTCTTTTAGCTGAGATAGCAACTTCCAATACAAACTAAATATTATATTATTATATTATATATTACATTATATTATTTATCTATTTATTTATTTTATTCCAATACAATGGTTTTATTCTATTTTAATATGGAAAATGTTTGATCCTGGTCAAGTGAGATCTCAATCGTTAAGAGGCCAGCTCTCATGTGGTTGGGACTTTTCCGTATTAATAATATTAGGTAGGATAGAGAGCGTAGGAGTACGCACCCCACAAATTTGACTACATTGAAAAGTTCCCTAATGTTGAAAGTCTGAAATGTGGGATGGAATGAAATTTTACATAAAGATACGTGCTGTTTAATCCTCACCTCTTGACTTTTAATATTAGGGAAAGTGTTCAAAACGTGATTCCTTGAAAAGAAATGTACGTATTAAAAAAGATATGTACAAAGTTTATTCATTGTAAAAGGTTTTATTTACTTTTACTCTTGAAAACGATTAAATCTCAAAACGTCCTGGACTAATTAATCTATTCTATTTCGTTACTAAATTAATTCAACTTATATCATGGTTTATTTGAAATAGTACCACGTGCAATATATATTACGGTGTTTTATTTGCTATTTTTATTCATGTTTTCAAGTCTTATTCTTTAAAGTTTGGCATCTTAGTTTATTATCTTTTATTTTAAGTAGTCCAAGCTAGATAAGCAATGCTTTTTCTTGGATCGTCTAGAATTACATCATTTTTTTTATATATAACTTGTAACGATGTTTTTCTGCGAGTAGCATTGATTTTATTTTATTTTATTTGCTGGCTAACATCAACCCTTTCTGTTCATCAGATCAGTTTTACGAGATGTCATCCTTTGGTGAGACGAAGTTCATTTCTCTGGGGGAATCAGACCCGGAAGATTTCATCAGGTATAATATGAAGTTCCTGAGTCGGACATACCCGTCTGGAATCCGGGTGGACTCCAGTAATTACAATCCGCATGATGCCTGGAATCTTGGCTGTCAGATTGGTAAATTTGCTTTGATTTTCATTTCTAATATTGCTAATTCCAATATCTAAATGCAACCTAATAGTATACGAAATTCTAAGCTATAATTATATGTTCTGTTCGAACTTTGCTTTTATTTTCATTTCTGATCTACGATCACTGATAGTGAAAAATCTCTAGTTGCAATCTAACGGTAGATAAAACTCTAAGCTATAATTTGGTGTTCCGTTCGAATTTCTACGAACTTCATGACTATGTATATTCATTTGTGGAAGAGTGAAAAATAGAAATTTTGTGGCTTTGAAAAGTAATCTAAAGAGTATTCTGTTCCATGTAATGCAACCAGTCAACCAATAGGGAGTCTCTGATCGTAAAGATTTGCAAAATACCACACAAACCCCCATCATTTAATGTAATCACGTGTAGTTTGGGTCCTGTCGTGCTGTGATCCTGACCGGTGGGAATTTCGTGTTTACCTGTTTATTCCCCCTATCGGCAGTTCTACCCCCGCGAGACTTTCACCTGTTGGCTTATTCACTTGATTTTATGGATTGCTTTTAGTTGCCCTGAACTACCAGACAGACGGGGGGATGATGGATATCTACAGAGGGAAGTTTAGAGACAATGGTGGTTCTGGATATTTGCTGAAACCTGAATTCATGCGTGATCCTTCTTCAAGATTATCAGCCTCAGTTGCACAGCTATTATCAAAGAAAGATATGACGGAAAAAAGTAAGTATCAATGATCCAGTTTCAGTTTCATAATTCACTTCATACTACAAGATAAACCAAATCAAATCTTGTAATCTTCTATGTTTAATCTTCTAAAACGTTTAGGGTTTATCCACACTTAAAGCTACATACAGGATTTAACAAGTGACAGTAAATAAATACACATTTTCAAGAAAGTTAAGTAAAGTTATGTATAGAGAATTACTAAGGAAGAGCTGTCTCAATGGGTAAGCTAATCAAGGAGAAAGCCCCTCCTCCCTCTTCTATCCTAGTATATCTCCCATGTAGCTCTCATTTAGCTCCTATACTTCATGATTCGTTCACTGTTGTGTGGCCTGTGCGCAAACTCAAATAAGGTAGCAGCTAACGTAGTTACTTAAAGATTTCCCATTAGCAATTCAATTTATGCGAGATTTACGCCTATATTTAGTCCTTCTTAGTGTAGTGGAAAGGCGTTGGACCTACAACCGAAAGTAGTGGGCTCGAAATGAAACCAAGCCCTTCCGAATTAAGTACAACATCCTTGAACAAGATGTGAACACAATTGTACCTCTAATCACCCAGGAGTATAAATGGGTACCTGATCAGTAGTTCTGAACACCCATGTTTGGCTACACCTTGTTATGTACAAAATAACTAAAGGGTATCATGTAAAGTTGGTTGAGTAGTTCCTGGAACTATAAATAAGGTTATTAAATTACCCCTTTTACCTTTTACCTTAAATATATTTGCAGTTTAAATCTGAAGTATTTGGTTGTGATCATTTGATAAACCAAATGTCTCAAAAAAATGTGCCATGGTAAATGTGCATGAAAATATTTCTCAAATAAATCTTGAAGCTGAAAAAAGCTGAAAGCGGTCCTATGAAGACAAACTTGAAGAATGATTCCCTTTTTCATCATTCACACTTTCTTGAATGGAACTTCATTTTGTTCTCATTCTCAAAGAAGACGGCTTCTCGGAAAAACACGATATGTATTATTTGCTAAGAGCTATCCTGAAAAGGTCAATTTATTGTCAATGGTCAATGTTCATATTTTGATAGAGGAAGTTGTCATGAAGTTGCAGAAATCCTTACAAGAGATTTTCCTTGACCATGATCTTTGAACTCTAACCCGGTAGCAGTTCTGGAGTGTCAGGCAGTATTCCTCAAAATCAATAGAGTTCGGCAGTTTTCAAAATTTTAAATGCAAGCATTATATTGTACAAAATCTTTGTTTCAGAATGTGCAAGCCCAAAAATGGCTTCCAAATCACACTGTAATGCCATTACGCCTGTTTCTATGCGGATCAAGGTATATTATTTATCATGCAATCTAAAAAGTACAAATTAAGAAGCATATAAACAATGACGATGGTACTTGAAGCAAGATATACATATATAAACACCGGCCTTACAAAAAACAGTTATAGACAATAATAATGCTGAAGGCTTTACCAAGGTTACTGCAGGCATCTCGTCTAAGAGGGAAAAAGAATACCGAGGCATACCATGTCACCATCAGCAGCTGATTGAAAATAAATACTTTAGTTTGTTGTTATAGTTATCAAATGAAACGCTCTAATGCATGAATGAAAATCAGTGTTGATTTCAAGATTTGTTTGTCTTGATTAAAAGAAAAACGTTTGTCACCATACAACAAAACATTTTTTAACAACAAAGCATAATTCATTCAAACTATTTTAACTTCTTTTCTCTGCCATCCCTCATATTTAAGGAGCTCAAGTTTAGATATCACTCTGAACGATCTATTTGAAACTGGTTTTCCTACTCTCTTTTCTACTTGGCACCCACTTACTTTGTAACTTGTGTAGTGATGAAAGGGAAAATTGTATTCAAACTGGTAGGCTGCAATAGACCTCTTTCACAATGACGTAGAATGTGTTTGAAAGTGAGGCAAGTGATGTGATTCCCTGTCGAGCAAGAATTCTTCATCATATCATTATGCTAAAAGCACGACTACAAAGCAACTCCATGCGTTGCTGAGAGTAATGCACGCCTTTGAGATTAGGATCGACATGATATCGAGGATAGAGATGTTTGAAAATGTGTTTCAAAAGAATTGACGTCATTGTGAAAGTGGTCTATTTATTATCAACGATGAATTTCTTATTTTGTAGGTCATAAGCGGACAACAACTACCAAAGGCCAGAAACTCGAAGCAAAAAGAGGTGATAATTGCTGTATTTTATACATGTATTTCGACTCAGTGAATTTTTTTAGTATTTGTAACTTGTGGGGCATTTGAAGAAAGGGTACTTATATAAGGATCAAAACCTCACCTTTAGACATCTCTATAGTTTACTATAGACAGTATAACAAAAAGAATTCATACTAATTTGCTAGTTTTTAACTTTTGCAAACTAAGATTCACCATATTTTCTAAAAGACATAGTTTTACACTAATATGATGTCTAGCGTCGGTTTGAAATTGAATTAGCAAACCAAAACATCGGGACTAAGACTCTTTTACCCACAAATATACAAAATGAGTAAAAAAATGAAATCTCACTAAATGCAAATCGACCCAATCACTAACAAACTTTTCAATTTTGGATGTATTCATCTTCCAACACAATTTTCATTCCGTATTTTCCAGAGAAAAGTATTCAGTTAGCCAGAAATATCGGAAACATAATGAAACGAACACATAGATTACTTAAGCTTTTCGTCTGACACTCAACAGAGTAATACGCCAGAAAGAGAACTAAACAGAAACCTTACTGATTAGTTCTCTTTCTGGCGTATTACTCTGTTGATTGTCAGACGAAAAGCTTAAGTAATCCATATGTTCGTTTCGCTATGTTTCCGATATTTCTGGCTTTATTGAAGTTTTGTACCATCCAAAGATCTTCATTCTCTTTCTGACGTATTGTTCTGTTGAGTGTCAGACGAAAAGCTTAATTAAGTAATCTATGTGTTCGTTTCATTATGTTTCCGATATTTCTGGCTATACTGAAGTTTTGTACCATCCAAAGAAAAGTATTCATGTTTGATAAGCCACGAAGAATCGAATATTGCCTTGGACACAAAATAGTTAGGCTTTCACACTCTAATTTTATATCGTCGTAATGAATTTACCTTACTTTTCAGGTAATTGATCCGTATGTTCAAATTGAAATGTCAGGACTTCCCTGTGACACCAATGATAAACTCTTCGTTTCGAAAACCATCCATAATAATGGTGAGTTAATTTGAATTATTGACAGACAAGAATCGTTTAGATATCACACGCTATTCCTTAGCGCACTATCCATAAATCAGTTTACAAAAGATCTTCAAGATTCGGCCCTATCAGGCCCTATTCATGACAAACTGATTTATTTATAGTCCATCTAAGGAATAATGTGCTATATCTGTATGATTCTTTTCTTTTATTATGAAGTTTATGAATTCCTTCTATGGCAACAAAATACCCTCAGGCCTGCCACAAAGTGTAGGGAGAGAATTTTCCAAGTCTCTGTAATTCCAGGCAAAAAGGCAAAAGGAATCACGAGGTGTGGTCACATCGAGAGGAAGGACCAGGGTCGCACTGCTCGAGTAGTTTAACTATTCATTGGACCCTTTGTGCTTAGCACACAAACCAATACCTTACAAAGATAGTAAGCGTATGTGGCTATCAACTATCAATGCACTGCTCGATTAATCTACCTATTCAGTGCGTCCTTTGTGCTTAGCACAGAAACCAATAGCTTACAAAGATAGTAAGCGTATGTGGCTATCAACTATCAATGCACTGCTCGATTAGTCTACCTATTCAGTGTGTCCTTTGTGCTTAGCACACAAACCAATATCTTACAAAGATAGTAAGCGTATGTGGCTATCAACTATCAATGCACTGCTCGATTAGTCTACCTATTCAGTGCGTCCTTTGTGCTTAGCACACAAACCAATATCTTACAAAGATAGTAAGCGTATGTGGCTATCAACTATCAATGCACTGCTCGATTAGTCTACCTATTCAGTGCGTCCTTTGTGCTTAGCACACAAACCAATATCTTACAAAGATAGTAAGCGTATGTGGCTATCAACTATCAATGCACTGCTCGATTAGTCTACCTATTCAGTGCGTCCTTTGTGCTTAGCACACAAACCAATATCTTACAAAGATAGTAAGCGTATGTGGCTATCAACTATCAATGCACTGCTCGGTTAGTCTACCTATTCAGTGCGTCCTTTGTGCTTAGCACACAAACCAATACCTTACGAAGATAGTAAGCGTATGTGGCTATCAACTATCAATGCACTGCTCGATTAGTCTACCTATTCAGTGCGTCCTTTGTGCTTAGCACACAAACCAATACCTTACGAAGATAGTAAGCGTATGTGCCTATCAACTATCAATGCACTGCTCGATTAGTCTACCTATTCAGTGCGTCCTTTGTGCTTAGCACACAAACCAATACCTTACGAAGATAGTAAGCGTATGTGCCTATCAACATATCAACCAACCAACCATAACCATTCATGTTGAAATTATTTGCACCTTTAGCACTGCATGTTTTAAAACCCTCAACAAATTAAATATCTCTTTTTGGAAAATTATTTTATAGAAAAACAGACAAATTTCAACCTAAGAGGTGTAAAAACTTTAGGTATTCGAAAAATGAATACCAAATATTGAATCAAATCTCTTAGTTATCTTGAACAAAAGATATGGAAGATATTCCCTGATGACGTAAAAATACTGTAGCATCATCTGCCAACCATTTATAAATGCCGACGAAAACCGGGTGTTTTGTAAACATTTGCTGCCGCTCAATTTCCAGATTTGATGTAATTACTTGTTTGTTTGTTACTTATGTTGTTTTGAATTAATCACCCATACATGTAAATATTAGATTACGAACAAGTTTTATTATCATTTATCATTATCAAATTTATTTTTCAAATTTACTTTTAGGTTTCAATCCAGTGTGGAATGACACTACATCGTTCCGCGTGAACTTTCCGGACTTGTGCATCCTCCGGTTCACTGTTTATGACTCGGATTACGGATCTGATGATTTTGTTGGCCAAGCTTCGATCCCTGTAAAGTGCATTAGACAAGGTTAGTTCATTAATGCAATTTTCAGAATACATCATTAGATTATCGTACAATATCTTCTATCTTGTGTGCCAGAAAAAAGGTGGTCATTTAGCCAATATTAATCGAATATTGCCTTCAATGCACTTAAAGTAGCTTAGTTCATTAATTAGTAGCTGATTAATGAACTAGTATTAATGAATTAGTAGCTGAATAGGCATCCAGTAGCTGATATCGATGCCAAAAAACAAACTTAGATATGGTTATATCTTCCTTAATCTTTGCTATTTAGCTTATTTGGATTGGAATATTTTGTCTTATCAGATATGGTTAGTTTCTAGGATATTCACAACGATAATTTTATATTTAAGATCAAGTATATTCTGACGTAGCTATTTTGTTCACATTACTGACCAGACATAGCTAATTCTTTTTAATTTCTGAACAATTAAGAATATTCAAATAGCGAGAGAAATAATTTTCAGGAATAGCTGGTTAAACTAAAAAAGCCTACTCCATAACTTAATTAGAATTATATGACGAAGAGATCCATTGTGCCTCTCTGACATCAGCACATTGAATTTTTAGCCTCTTATAAACTTGGGCATTGAACGTACGGTCACAACTTGTTGGTACCCAAGAACCAAAGAGTGTTCAAATTGCTACAAGAGCAATGAGCGAAAAGTAGAATGTGACTTTTACTCAACAAAAAGTTGCAAGAACAACAAGCAAACTATATCAAGATCACATTGTTCTATTTTACTCGTGGCTCTTGCAACTTTTTGGGGACTATTTGTGTATCTTGAGCCACATTATCAACTTAAATACAAACTTGCCTCGGACAAACCGTTGCGTTGTCTTAGGTTGTAATCTCCTTTGTGATTCAAGAAGATAATCTTCATAAATGCTGGATACTGAAATTGAGAAATTATTTTCCCGTCAGGATATCGTCACATCAAGCTTCTTTCGAAACAAGGGAATGAGCTTCCATACTCTACGCTCTTTGTACACGTGGCTATGGTGTGAGGAGTGCTGTTTGTACACGTGGCAATGGCGTGCGGTGTGCCGTTTTGGGTAAGGTAGAAATTACACCTTTCATCCATAGTTTCCGAACAATATCCTGTGTGTGAGTACCATTTTTAATTGGCCTCGTGATGATGATGGCAACTAGCCAATCAAAGGTTAAAAGAAATAATAGGAATGAAATATTAGCCTCTTTCTAGGGAGTTAAAACAGAGTTAAAAAAAACTACGATAGCAACGCTGATCGAAAAAGCATTTTAATTGCTGAATAAAGTAAGATTTCTATGTGTTCTGTGTAAATCTTTAAGCCATTTGAAGGAAAAACTCCTTTCTAAGATTAAAAATACTTTTATAAAATCCCCTTTTTAATAGATTTAGCCATAGTCATTACAGGGGAATGGTCTGGAAGCCTTTTGTTTCATTTCTTTGTTTTCATCTGGATGTTGAAGTGATTTTCACCAGACACAAATTTTGTCTGAATTCGTTAAAATATGGCAAATGAATAACCAAAAGTGTTTTCTAACCAATTATTTATTGAAGTATTCTAATAGACCAGGCGGAGAATAGGGGAATGGTCACTCGAGGGGGAAATTTATGAGATGAAGTGCACTTGGTCAATTCAAGGGTGCTGATTTCGAAAATTGATGTTATACGGGGATTTATGGGGGCCATCTGCCTCGTTTTCGTGTTTAAAGTCTCGTTTTCATGTATTTGAACCAAATCAAGGAGAAAACAGTTTTAAGCATAGATAACAAACATCTAACAGTAGATTAAGCATCTTTGGTGGGCGTGAATGTGGAAAATTGAATTTAGAACTGTTAAGGTGGGCAACAGCCTCGTTTTCATGATGACGAAATCGCGTAATTGTACAATTTTTTTCTTTCGAGGGGCATCTCAACAGACCAAAGCGCTTCAAAACCTACAGTTGTTACGGTTATCCTCTATAGAGCTATGTAACGCTGTTAACTGATTAATACTCTTGCTACTGCTACAAGTACTAATACTAATACTGATCTTATTACTTATACCAATCCCAATAAAAAATGATTAAGTATAAATCACTCGGCTGTTATTGTAAAGCTTACATTGGAAAAGATCTATATCAAGAGCATTGTGTACAGAGAACGGTTGTGTTTTTGTTTCTCTTTAACTGTTTTTTAAGATTGCTAATTTTATGTTTATACCGATATCCATACTAATACCAATACCAATACTAATATCACTGATAAATACCAATACCAATACTAATATCACTGATAAATACCAATACCAATACTAATATCACTGATAAATACCAATACCAATACTAATAGTAAATAGTAATACTAATACTGCTGATTGATACTAAAACCAATACTAATACCAATACTAATACTAATACCAATACTACCGATAAAAACTGCTTTAAAAGCTACTGATTATTGCTAATTAATCAATAACACTGATGGAAATGCAGGCGGGTAATCTAAGCAGAGTCACAACGTTTCACAATTCTCCGAAATCGTCTCCGCAGTCACTGCTTTTGACGCTCTCAGCTTCCATCATTTTGTTGACTTCAACTTTGGTCAGGAAAAGCTCTGAGATATCTTCAGGGTAACAGGTATCACTCCGACTAATCGATCTGCTTCATTCCAACCATCATCTAATGGGGCGTCCGACTGAAGCATCAAACCATTAGCTTGCCTGAAAAACATAGCGACATGGTTTGCATGCAGAATATGAAGCGCGGGGTTTTCTTTACATGGTGGTAGGATGCTGAGAACTATGATCTTCTTTTCTCTTTAGAACTTCTGCACGAATAGCTTGTGTCGCAGTTGGACGATATTCTCTTGTTTCCATATAACACACAGACAAACTTCTCTAAACCACTGATGAGATGGTCTGTCACCTGAAAGGAGCTTCCCAACTCAGTAAAAAGCCCGATGAACTCTACTTACGATGACATATCAAAATGCTGACTTTCAAATAAAAAAGCTAGATACAAAGTCATTGCTAGAAAAGGTGTGAAGACCAAGTAGTGCTTTCTTTTTCTAGATCTCAAGGGTTGATGATGTCATGTCGCATATTTCTCTTTTTTTTTCCAATACTATTATCTTGCTAGCAACCACGAAGAAGCAGACACGAATTTGGTGGCGTTGGTTAAAGTTGCAAACATTTCTGCCAATGATGCTGTTATGGCTCGATCTCCCTTTAGCAACGTTGCCAGTTTAACATTGTTTTCTCAAAATAATTTGATAAAACGAGGATTCTCGTAGATAATGGCATTGGAAAACAAAAGAAAGCACTACTTGGTCTCCACGCTTTTTCTGGCAATGACTATATATCCAGCTTTTTCAAGGAAGGGAAGCAAGCATTTTGGAAGTCGTATCAATAGAAGTAGAGCTCATTAGGCATTTGACTGAGTTGGGAAGGTCGTCTCAGGTGTCAGCGGATCTCGTCAACAGTATAGAGAAGTCTGTCTGTGTGTAATATGGAAACAAGATAATATCGTCCAGGAATCCGCTGCGACACAAGCTATTCGTGCAGAAGTTCTAAAGAGAAAAGAAGATCATAGTTCTCAGCATCCTACCACCATGTAAAGAAAACCCCGCGCTTCATATTCTGCATGCAAACCATGTCGCTATGTTTTTCAGGCAAGCTAATGGTTTGATGCTTCAGTCGGACGCCCCATTAGATGATGGTTGGAATGAAGCAGATCGATTAGTCGGAGTGATACCTGTTACCCTGAAGATATCTCAGAGCTTTTCCTGACCAAAGTTGAAGTCAACAAAATGATGGAAGCTGAGAGCGTCAAAAGCAGTGACTGCGGAGACGATTTCGGAGAATTGTGAAACGTTGTGACTCTGCTTAGATTACCCGCCTGCATTTCCATCAGTGTTATTGATTAATTAGCAATAATCAGTAGCTTTTAAAGCAGTTTTTATCGGTAGTATTGGTATTAGTATTAGTATTGGTATTAGTATTGGTTTTAGTATCAATCAGCAGTATTAGTATTACTATTTACTATTAGTATTGGTATTGGTATTTATCAGTGATATTAGTATTGGTATTGGTATTTATCAGTGATATTAGTATTGGTATTGGTATTTATCAGTGATATTAGTATTGGTATTGGTATTTATCAGTGATATTAGTATTGGTATTGGTATTTATCAGTGATATTAGTATTGGTATTGGTATTAGTATGGATATCGGTATAAACATAAAATTAGCAATCTTAAAAAACAGTTAAAGAGAAACAAAAACACAACCGTTCTCTGTACACAATGCTCTTGATATAGATCTTTTCCAATGTAAGCTTTACAATAACAGCCGAGTGATTTATACTTAATCATTTTTTATTGGGATTGGTATAAGTAATAAGATCAGTATTAGTATTAGTACTTGTAGCAGTAGCAAGAGTATTAATCAGTTAACAGCGTTACATAGCTCTATAGAGGATAACCGTAACAACTGTAGGTTTTGAAGCGCTTTGGTCTGTTGAGATGCCCCTCGAAAGAAAAAAATTGTACAATTACGCGATTTCGTCATCATGAAAACGAGGCTGTTGCCCACCTTAACAGTTCTAAATTCAATTTTCCACATTCACGCCCACCAAAGATGCTTAATCTACTGTTAGATGTTTGTTATCTATGCTTAAAACTGTTTTCTCCTTGATTTGGTTCAAATACATGAAAACGAGACTTTAAACACGAAAACGAGGCAGATGGCCCCCATAAATCCCCGTATAACATCGATTTTCGAAATCAGCACCCTTGAATTGACCAGATGCACTTCATCTCATAAATTTCCCCCTCGAGTGACCATTCCCCTACTCTCCGCCTGGTCTATAATATGATGATTTTAAACTAGATTGCACCAAGTGATCAGCATAACAGAAGTGTTTGAGTGTAGTTGCTCAACCACAGCAATATATACGAAACAATGAAAGAACAAAAGGTCTGTGCACAGTGAAGGTTGGATATTGTTAACAAAGACACGCACCAATGGTTTCCAGACCATTCTCTTCATTGACTATGATTTAGCTAACGAATGCTGTGACTGAAAGTAGAATAGTCGTTGACCTCAAGTATCCTTGCGATAAAATGGCTCAAATGGGCACCTGGCTTTAACTCGATGTCTATTTTTGAAAAACATTATCACAGAAACGAGGATTTTGCAGTCAGGCTAAATTAAACGAAACAATTATTTCGTCTCAGGGGGGATCTGTTGCGGTTGCTGTCGTAGTTTTCTAAACTATATCAGGGTTGACGTTTGAATGAGGTTTGCAACTTAGTAGAATTGATGTGATGCTAGCTATAATAATAATATATTGATAGAAACTTTTGCATTGGTGACATAGGAGTAAACAGTAAATAAGTAAGTAAAGCAATAAATAAGTAAGCAAGTAAAGCAATAAATAAGTAAGAAAGTAAGTAGGTTTAAGTTAGTTCGAACGCTCCTGTTAATTCGCCAGTTAATATTCAGGTAAGGGTGAACTCAACTCCCATACCTGGGTCGATTTCCGTCAGTTGTCAACCCTTTCCCTTCCTGCTGGAGGCTCCAGGATTTTCATCCATCCTCCAGCACAATCTTAAATTGTGGGAATCTACAAGAATTTCTCCATGGAATCAAAAATCTCCAGCATTTGAAATTTATGTGATCAATCTAATCCCAACTAAGCTTTTCAAATTATTTTCCATTTATCTTTGTCTGATGCATTAGTCTGAATAAAGAGAGGGCTGAGAATGCTCTATTCTGCTGTTTTTAAACTTGTAAAAGCCCAAACAGGTACGTAATGATTTGTCATCACATACAGAAAATGTCGAACATAAAAATCTCCAGCATTAAAATTTCAAAAAGTTGGCAACTATGTCCACTTAACTTCAATCCAGCTAAGTTTTAAGGCTGAGTGCCAAGTAGATAGGCATTGAGTGCCATCCATAAAGTCTTTGGTATAGGAGGCCAGAGATTGAAATCATGACCTTTTGAGTTTTGTGACAGTGGGGAGCACCATACCACTATAACACAAAACACAACTAGTACCAAATATCGAGTATGTACTGGGTAGAGCAGGGAAAGTAAACCAGTGTAAACTTCGCCTCTTCTTGGAGGCTCAGCATCGATTTCTTCTTGCTGATGCTTTTTCTCACCCATTTCTCAAAGATCACATGATATAATCTAGGTCGATTTGATAGGTCACACAATGTACGTTTTTACGATTTCGCACCGAGACAAGAGTATTCCTCTATGAAAACTCGCTCCCAGCCAGGGTAAAACTTTTTATGCCCCAAAGCCACACCCCTATGATACAATATTAAATGCCCCTAGGTTTCTCGTAGACATTGATTCTTCAATTTGCAAAATTAGTTGGTCACATACAATATTTTGTAAATATCATAGTTTTAATTTTTTTTTATTTCGTTTACAAACATACCTACGCTCACATAAACTATTGTTATTAACACCATATACACATTTACTAAATTTAACAATTTTATTTCATTTAATGTACCTTTGGATTTTATTTAACATTTAAGTCTATAATATACGGAATATTTAGCTTTAGATTGATTTATGATTATTTTCTAATACACCTTGCAACACCATGAAAATATTATAAAGATAATCGTTTGTGAAATAAAATTCTTATTCTCTTTCTCTTAATAAGAAAACACTTTATAACAAGAAAATTCGAACACCCATCCTGGGTACCACACCCCAGGGAAATGACAAATACGGAGTATGATTTCCACCAAAGGAACAAAGGAAGCCTTGCTAATGAAGTATATATTGCTTATTTCTAACGGGCATCTTATACCCCTGACAACTACCTTGGCTACCCCCCCCCCCTCCTTTTTGAGGATCCTTCTTGACTCTTTTTTGAATCTCTTGAGAATTTAGAGCTTCGTAGGGGTGCCTCTAAAAAGTACGATGATCTTGAGGGTTTCCAAAGAAAATTTTTGAAGTCCTATCTCTCGTAGCCCCCCTTATGAAAATATTTAATTAGGTTTTTACAAAAATCTCAATAGTTGTCTTAAGAAGGTCATTGGAAATAAAATGATTTGATATTGAAAGCCAATTTTACAAATGTTATGTCAGTATGTCACGATGTTTGATTTATCTTTTACCTTACTTTAGTTAAAATTTAATTCGATTTTAACTTTCTTGTTCAGCTCCTTGCCCCCTTTTGAAGTTTGGTTTCGACCCTTGAAACTCTCTATTCCTGAGACCTGGGCATGGCCCTGTCAGTTATCCATAACTGGTTTCTATTGGTTTCCATCATTTCGAACGCGTGTATGACAAACGGACCAATCAGGGTAGAGATGACGCGAGCTTGCGCCAGCTTTTAACGACTTTTCACGAAAAATGAAAAATCTACCCACTTCATTTCTCGAAATCCAAACAAGCTGAAGATTTGAGACTTTTATCTTCTTCAAAATGAACCATCCTGAAGAATCGGCATATGAAAGTTTTGAGCAGCAGCTGGTGAAGAAATCGGTGGACTTCATGGCTCCTCCTCAAGTAAGCATGTCTTACAAATCATATTTAAAGAGCTTCTCGTTCGCTATTTATTTGTTTTTAGTATCGAACGAGATATTCGAGAGATTTTCTTCCATTTGGCTTCCATTCTTCGATACATTTGTTATTTCTTTACAGTTGCATCGTCTGTTTTGTATGTTATTGATGATAAACTAGACAATAAGCTCCGAAATAGTTTGCAAGCCATTTCCAATTTACCTTTGCAAATTTAGACAGTCTGCACGAATTACTGGAAAAACTAAAGACAAGAAAAAAGACGGCTAATAACTTTTCTTTAATTATGGCCACTTATTCTGAAAAATAACTCTAATCTAACTGATGTTCTGAGTTATCACAAAACAGAAACGTTGCCTTCCCTGACTTTCATCACCTCCAAGTCCAAGTCTAACTTGACTTTAATATCTTCCCGTCCTCTGTTATTTTGATGCGTTCGTTGGTTGTGTTTCAAAACACTTGTATCAAAATGACAGAGATGGAAATCCTAGACGAAAATTGTCTGTTTTTCTTTTTCACAGTAATTGTTACAAAACACAAGTTTTGGAACATGAATATCTTTGCAGGAAAGTTCTGGGACCTCAAAATATGAGGGCTTGATAGATGAGAGGGAATAAATTAATGTCTACTCTCAGCTCCATTAATTATGGAAATGTTTTGAATTTTAGGCCTAAATTATGTCATTTCCATTGTAAGAGACAAATATAGACTTTGACGGGGATGCCGAGTGGTTAGATCAGTTGTTCCTTGTTCAAAGGGTCCCGGGTTCGAAACTATCTTCAGACCTGTCAAAAAGTGTGAGGAGAGAATTAGCCAGCTCTCTGTAATTCCAGGCAAAAGGCAAAAGGAATCACGAGGTGTGGTCACATAGAGAGGAGGGACCAGGGTCGCACTTCACTGCTCAATTAGTTTACCTATTCAGTTAGCCCTTTATGTTTTGCACATAAAACCAATACCTTATGAAGATATTAAGCGTATGTGCCTATCAACTATCAATCAACTTTGCCCCTCTCCATACGAGCTGAATTGCACATCAACTTGTTGAGAAATTAGTGTAAAAACTTTATTTAGAACTTGAATATAGAATAAAGTTATAGAAAGACAGTTTTTATTGAAAATTCCAAGTGTGGTGGAATTCTCAAAAACTTTATTGCAAGACTGAGTGGTTCACAAAAAATAGCAATAAGTTGAGTTTTTCTTTTTATGAAAAATTGTAGAAAAATTGCAAAAGCAAGTCAATAACCTAAATAATGATAATAATACATCAAAATGCGACTCGTTTTCTATCAATGCACAAAATACCAAGCCGACCAAAACATATTTTCTACCAGCAAGATTTATCGAGGTGAATTTGCGATGGAAAATAAAGGCATGTCATATACACTTGCACTATAAACTCTTTATTACCGCCAAAAGTTTTTGAAGAAAATTCAGTGATGCAAACAATATGAATAAGGGTTTCCTCTGATGTCTTTTATGCATAAGAAAGTTCACAGATTATGCCATATAACCTGCTTTATAAAAATAGTACTTGCCGTCTTGCCTTAAAACGTCAATTTGGGCCTAGTCGATCACTGGATACAACATAATATCAATTTCTTTGAAAATGTTAAAGTTCTTGGATAAAAATAGCTTTAAATAAACTCGCCATGGATTAAAGAACAATCCCTAACAAAAATTGTTCAAGAATGGCATGCGACCTAAAAGAAGACTTTCGAAGCTGTTTCTTGCCTGTCAAGCTTCTAGACAAATATTGAAATTTTGAATCGACCGGGAAGGTTTTGAGACAATGAAAACAATTTCTGAATAAAAGAATAATTTCTCTGTCATTGGTTAGAATTTCACAATTTTCGGACGCTTGGTTACGTAGAAACTTTGTTACATTTCTCTCATCGCTTTGATTGACATTTGCTCCGCCATATTAGCCTCATAGTCGTTTCCATACATATTGGAGGGCAGAGTATATGTTATCCTGCATACAGTATATAGGACTACATCAGAAACACCATATCCTCTCTTAGGATCCCCATCAAACAAAAAGTCGTGCCCCCTGTGTTTACTTCAACCCCTGGCCAATAAGGAGCCTACCAGTGTTGCTCAGCCCAGGTGTATGGTCAAAAGAGACGGAGTCGAAGTCGTAAACAAACGGGAAGTAAAGTAGGTCGGAAAGTGTTCTTAGATGAAAGTGCCCCCTGTTAAGTCAGGATTGTCCCCCTATCGGATAATGATTGTGAAGGTCTGTGAAGTAAAGATCGTTTTAAATTCCTTTTTCAGCCACCCGTATCGCTGGTCGTGCAACAAAGCCTGACGTACGACTCTATCGACGGGCAGAATTTCCCATACAAACTCTGGTTCCTCATCAACAACCCGGCCTTTGGAGATGTGCTTCACTGGAGCCGAGACGGAACAGCCATTGTATTTCCCGACGATAAGCTATTCATGCAGAAGGTTCTAAAACGAAAAGAAGGGAAGATTTTCAAAACTGAAAGCTTGAAGAGTTTTGTCCGGCAACTTAATTTGTACGGGTTCCGCAAGGTCATGTGCGACCGGTATGATGCGTTGACAAGATCCAAGTTTGGCTCGATGTTCGATCACGAATATTTCCTGCAAGGAAGACCAGATTTATTAGGTAAGATTTTTGTGCCTGGAGCATTGTGAATGGATGAGAGAATTGACCGCACCCTTTCAACGGCCGCTCACCAAAGTGCCTATTTTAGTTTGGTCTTGTCCACACCTGATGGCCCTGTAAATGTGAAATATGGCTCTGTGAATGAAAAGTTTGGTTTTGGTTTTCTTTGTGATTTCTTTATTTAGCTTTAGTATTTAGCATGAATTTCTTGATAACATGCCTTGCCTATGGTTACTTAATAGCTACTCTTCTGACTCTTGATCCTCATTTGTTCATCTACTTAGAGAGTTCCTATTCTAAGAAATTTCATACACTATCAATTTAACATCTGAGATTTTTTTCTTTTCTGTTGTCTTGTATTTGTTAGCATAATTTAGTATGTAGTTTTTCTAACATTTTAAGATTAATTGTATGACCTACTGGTACATTGTTCAACAATGCATCGTGTCTATTTTTGAATCATTTCCTACTTACTAACTAGGCTACTAAAACAATTGTACCATCCAATGAGCGACCATTTTCGTTTGAAAAAGAGTATACGGTATATCAATATTATCCATATCGAATGAGGAGCAAGTTCCTTAAAAACCCGTTCCTTACTTTATCTTTTAATTACAAAAATTGTTTCTTGCCAACATTCTACTTTTATTTTTTTAGTTTTATTTAATTGTTAAATGTAACAAGATGCTTTTTTGAAATATGATAATAATTTCTATATGATTTCAGAGTTCGTGAAGAGACGTTGCAACGTGAAGCTGACACAAAAAGAAGGGGACGCCACTCCCAACCTCACTCTGGAGTCGTTTTTCCAAAGCAGAACAAGAAGATCCTGCCTGTCTGGGTTGGAATACGAAGACAGGGCGACGAAGAGGCGATTACGGTTCTCACCACAAGGCAAGGAAAACGATAATACACTCAACCTCTTACAAAGAATGCAGGCACCGCAAACCCCCGTCAACGATAGCTTCATCAGTAACCAGTCTCATTTCCTCTCATACCTGCACACGGGGTTGCTCTACCAGAATCCAAGCGAGCAGGGGGAGCACCACGACACTTCGACATTTGCAGACCTTGATAAACCAACTTCTGTGGAGGAGCATCGGAGCCTATCCCAAGGTGAGTCATCAAAGAAATTGCCTGCGAGGCAGCCTGTTATTGTAACCTTACCAAAGAGTGTTATGCTACCAACATCTAGTCACGTGACAAATGCAGAAGAAAAGCATGATTTATCCAAAATGTCGTTGCAAGAAAATTTGAATACCTTTTTCTCGCCAGCCACTCCTTCCCTTGGAAACAATGCATACATGGCAACACCAACAACATTGTTGAGTAATGCCTCCAATTTTGCATCCCCCAACAGCACAGGAATGTATGCTCCTGCTGGTCCCAGTCCTCTATCTGCCCTGTGTGCTTCTCTGTTTTCGCCATATGGTGATCAACACAATAGTATCCACAAAGCCACGCAGACCTCTGGTGGGCCTAAGGCCTTGTCAATTCTAGCTGACCAGGCAACGAAAATGGACACGTGGTGCCAGACCCAGGAACCAAAGAATATGTGAATTCATAGTTCTAGCCTTAATTTTAGGATACAATCAACTCTCTGCTTGTAGTTCTGACGAATCTAGTTTCATTTCCAAAAGGTTTAACTAAAGAGAAGGAAAAAATACTGTGTCTTATGACATAAGTGCTGGCTTTTTCTGAAGGACCATTTTCCAAAATGGAAGGGCCAATTTCATCTCATTTTTAGGCATATCTTGATGGGTCGATTTTTTTAGGAAAAGGTGTACGTTCAGTTGTGCGGATTTGTGCACGTTTACAAACATTCTCTAGATATCCAGCCTTCTTCATTGAAACGAGGATAAGGCAGTACACCTTAACATTCAAAATATATTTTAGTACAAAATGTTACCAAAATTTAGGCGCGAGTGTCACTCCGCTAACCCCAATTTTCGATGTGGTTACTTGTGAATAGCGTTGCTAAAAGATATCCCTGCATTCCAGAGAGTTGGATGTATTTTAATTCATTCTGTTTTTATACTTAATTGCATCGTAATTGATTATTGTTTTTTTTTCATTTGAGCCACTGGAGCTATTTCTATTCTATCATGTAATGTATAATTTCAATATTTAAGTTAAGTTTCATTTAGAATTTGAGATTCAAACGTCTGAAAACAAAAAACCATTAAAAGAAAATTGATATGCCAAAGACCCTTTGGGCTTCAAAATTATGTTTTATGAGTAAATATTTATGTTTCAGTTATGAAATTTGGTAATGACTCAAAAAGTTGCCTATTCTAAAAAGTATTTCTTTGAAGAGTTCCTTGTCTACACTATCATAAATATCAGCACCATATTTGTGCAGGACGAAAGAAGCCCCCAGAATGGATTGGTTCTGTTTAGTTAGTCTATCACCTTGGGGAACATCTATGCAGAGCTGTGCTGTGGAGGATGTTCAGTACTGTGAAGTTTGTTCAGTACTATGGAAAGTGTTCAATACTGTGGGGAATGGGGGATACCCTCTAATGAACTCATTGTGTCCCTCCAATACTGATAGTATCCCCCACAGTACTGGACATCCCCACTGTATGGCACAGACGCTACCCATGGTGCTTAGGAATAACCTACAGACTTTTTCAGACCATCAATTCGTCCGAGTTAGTAGATAGAAAGTGTATTTGCCTTTCAACCACTGAGCACTCAGTAGCTAACTAGCACTATAAAGGTCATCAGGGGTAACTATTTTACGATATCATAAAGAGACATTACTAAGGTTATTACTATACTTAGACAAACGAGCATTACCCCCAAATAAGCCAATCTCTCTATCCCACCAAACTGATATTGGGCACGAACAAGTGCAACTATTATATTATCAACAAATGCAACCAATAAAATACGACGTAATCGTTCGAAATCACTTTCTATAATTTCTTTATACTCTACGTTTACGAACATCTATTGAAGCTTTATCAGTCTTCACGTTAAAGCCTCTTCTAAAACTATCTTACAATACAAAGATGCAAATGAAAAATAATAAGAGGAAATCATCTGAGATAAGTTTTTTTTTATCACAAATAAAAACGACGATGGTAGACCTATTATGAGATAAGTTGCTGTGTACAAATTCTAAGAGAAGATTCTTCATAAGATGGTGACCTCATTTCACACAATGAATCTTGGCAACTATGACAAATTTAGGCCGGTAGAAATTTGGTATCTATGCGTTGCCAAGGGGCATATTCCCATGATGCATTGTATGAAATTAGGTCTACCATCGTCTAATGAACCGTCTAGTTGCCAATCGGAATTTAGGCGATCAGAAATCAGATTTTGTATGCTGACTTTAGTACGACTGATTCATCTAGTAATTTTCTAATCATTTAGAAAAACTTTGTACACGGCTAAGACCTACCAAAAAGCTTATAGGCTGTCCAACCATTCCCCGGTTAACTATGTTTTGTGCTTATAATCCTTGGAATCCAAGCGTTTTTGAAATAATGTTCTTTACATAAAGATCATGTACAAGTCCTGAATCAAAGAGCGTCAAACAAACTGTTCAGGCCTGACAGCAATGAGTCTTATTATATCTGATATGATCCTTCCAGAGCGTTCACCTCTCGCTATAACAAACAATGTTATAGTGGACCCGTGCTGCACGTTCATCTTGGGCACAAAAAACAGGGTGCTGAATCCCATCCGTCCTTTTCTGCCAACAATCCTGCTGCGGAGTATTTTCAGCTTTCCATACGCACTGAAGGCCTTCAGTCTGAAAAGTTCTGTGCCCTCGCTATTATGCAGACCGAGGACCAGCATCATAGGCTTTCCAGGCTTCGCTATGAAATCCCCCTGGCCATATAAGGCAATGAGCAACAGCCCCTTTGCAGTCACGTCTCCTTTTGCCACCCGTGTGAACTGGGTGCCTTCCTTTGTATTTCCTTCTAAAACAACCTTGAATGTAGCTTTTCCAGGGGGTACGAACGATGCTTTGAAGTGGACTCCTAACGACCCAAGAGGCACAAGTTTAATGTCTTTCATTAGCGTTTGACCCTGGTGGTTTATCAAGCGTAGCGTCAGGCTAGAAGTATCTGTGTGGTGCGAGCCTCCCAGCGTTATATACATGGTGCTCATCTCATCTAGATAAACAAAAAAATATGATATAGGCAAAGAACGAGCCGAGGCTGGCCATTTTTGGCACAATATCAACATTTTGAGAAATAGATTTTAGAAATGAATAGATACAAAACAAGCACACAAATATGTCAGACGGGTCAGGACAGTCAAAATTTGCAATCATGAACACCACTTATAGCAACAAGGCTTTCAAAGAGTTGATTAAATGAGAACAATTTACGAATATTTCAGGCTGAAAATAGAGGAATATTTGAGAACAGCTTGCCTTAAACCGATTTCACTGGTTCTGATAAAAGATAAGTGTTTGATTTTTTCTGGCACTCACTTAATATCGAAAAATCAATGAAAAGGACATACCAACAACAGGATATGGAATGGGTGATGAAATCCCGTTGTGAATGAGAACAAAGTAGAAGCCAAACTGGATGATTTTATCGCTCTTCACTCTCGCTATGTAGTCGAATTTACCAACTTCCTTCGGAACCACGAGCATCCATTTCCCAGACGCAGGGTTCGAAACAGAGTAGATCGCGATGCGGTCCAGTGCGGTAGTCGGGTTACTGACTTTTCCGTCGGGGTCGACCAGTTGAATCAAACCCTTGCTGTCCTTTTCGGTGGTAACAGCCAGGCGTAGTTTCAGAACAAAGTTGTCTACGTAGAGAGGGTAGCGCCGTGCTTTGATTGATCTTCCAACTCGTCGCTTAGCATCGTAAAGTCTGAAAGTAAGAAAGAGATAAATTGACACCTGGGGACTGCTGTATGTGCTTTACCGTAGAGGATGTTCAGTACTGTAGGAGAGGTACTATCAGTGATATTTGGAGGGTGCTCAGGAATGTGGTCATGCTGTCATCAGTTACAGTGATAGTAATACTTGATATGTACGGTACTGGAAAGCCTCCACAGTACTGTACACAATGAAGTCCCCCAGGGTGGATATTAAGACAACCCTTTACCTAAATCAACAACGTGGTATGGTTCGTGGTATCTCGGTAAATTTTTATTGGCAGTTGCCCTCCAGAAATTACAGTATGTACTTTCCTAAAGAGGATTTCCTCAAAAGGGTCTTCAAGAGGGTTTACCTCCTCCACTTTAAAATGTTCTGCGCAAAGCCTTGTTTGTAACTGCATTCTTACATCAAAAGAAAATATAGGCAAATACCAAGCTACCCTGGATGTTGTCCATTCATTTGTTTCCGTCAAGAATATGCTTCCCTATTGCTGTCTGCAACCTAGCAGCATACAGGTGTTTGCTCAACCACGATATCAATGAAATCTGATAAAGATTTTAATTCTGTTGTCCCCAATTGTTACCATTAGGTAACAGAAAATGGCAGACGTTGAGAATTGTAAATAGATATATTTCACCTTGAGGTAGACAATATCTGTGTAGTTTCCAAGCTTTCCCGCACAAAGCTAGTCAGCTCTTTCAATTCCAAGTCGCTTTTTAATGGAAAAACTTGGCCACCGGTGAAGCCAGCGAGATCGCGAAACTTGGAAATGCCCGAGTGATCACAGCCAGAATATTTTGTGAAGAAGTTGATGGTTATTCCGGTACTTTGCGCAATGACCTTGGCAGTCTTGATGTTCGTCTCCGAGGCGTCCTTGGCACTGGCATCTGTGATAACAAACAACGGTGAACCGTACTGAGGTCCAGAGTTTAACGCCTCTAGTATCCCTTTGAATGCGAGTTCTTCACAGTCGCCACCTCCCCGTGGTGCTATAGAGTCGAGAGCATTGATGAAACCTTTTCCTTCGTCTTCTGACTTGTAAGTTACAGGACCGTATGCTGTAATAGAGATAGGGTTTTTAAACAGCGAGAAAATTAACAAGTTATCGGTCTACTCGTAGTTGGTAAAAGAGGAATCGTTAGGAAAACTTTTGGTATTTGTCTTTTAGGCCAATATCTACTTAGCTTTTTTCCGTTGGAATATTCGGTTTAATTTCTAAAAATATTGCCGTCACATTATTCATTTTTTTGAGTTTATAGTAATCGTTTACGAATGCCAAAATAACTCATTGGGTAAAGATTTAAATATGTTCAGCAAAAGCACTAAATTATTTGCGCCGATGTTAATGCTTTGCAAATTATGATACATGAATGAAAGAGGTTGAAAGCATGTAAAATATTCCCCGTGAAACCCTTTGCCATCCTAAGCTTAGGTCAACATTATGCTGCAGATCAAATAAGAAAACGTTTGATTTCGAGCTATTAGTGGCAATTCATAATGGTGGCGCTGCAGCCAATCAAATGACTTTCCAGCAATGCTCGCTTGATTCAAAATCAACGCATGAATCATGCGATTAATTTGACGTCAAAGCAAATTCAATCGAGATTTACGTCACAAACAAATTTGCAGCAAAATTATTTATCAATCGATAAAGCTGTGAATATCCATCAGACGAGAATGGCAAATGGAAAGATCAGATAACTGCACAAGATTAGAGAAACATCTCACTACAAATAATCAGATGTTCCATGAATGTGGTATGAATGCTTTTTGTTACTTTTAATTCTTGACAAGGCCATAAAGGAATTTGTATTTAACTTCGTATTTAAAGACACATATCATAAAGATATCAAACATTATTCCTTCGACGCACTTATGAAGATGAAGACAAAATATGGAAGATAAAGATAGAAGAATGAAGACGGATAACAGAAGATAAAAGACAGAAGATAAAAGGAAAAATATTTCATATATTTATGATTCGTATCTTTAAATATGAAGTATAAAAACTTTCTTCTGAAATGCTCTATTTAAACTAGATGTTGTGACAATCAAAGATAAACTGCTTGAAAAACTCCAACACATCTTTAAAAAGTAAGAGACTTGAGAATAAGTAGAATATTCAGTTTGGCAAGAGAATCAAAATTATTCAAATGAATGCACTTGAAACTTAAACTAGTAATAAGTACGTAGTATGTAGTATAACAAGCTTAGTACTGAGAAGATTGAAGACGGATGGCGGAATAACGAATAAAGATGAACGACAGAAGACAGTAGAATGAGCACAATCTAAAGAAGACTCGAAAAATACAACAGAAGAATCTAGATGAAAGATAGGAGAATAAAGACAAGATAAGAGATAGGAGATAAAAGAATGAAGACAGAAAATAAAAGATAAACAGTAGAAGAAGGAAGACAGACAGTAAAAGATCAAAGATAGAAGAATGATGACAGGAGATAAAAGATAAAAGATCGAAGAATGAAGACAGAAGATATAAAGATGAAAGATAGAAGAATGAAGACAGAAGATAAAAAATAAAAGGTAGTAGAGTAAAAATAGAAGAATGAACAGAGAAGATAGATTTCAGAAGATAGGAGATTGAAGACAGAAGACACAAAATAAAAGATAGAAGAATGTGGACAGAAGACAAAAGATAGAAGACACAAAGATGAAAGATAGAAAGCAGAAGACACAAGATAAAAGATAGAAGAATGAAGATAGAAGATAAAAGATAAAAGGTAGAAGAATGAAAATAGAAGAATGAATAGAGAAGATAGATGACAGAAGATAGAAGATTGAAGACAGAAGACACAAGATAAAATATAGAAGAATGAAGACAGAAGACAGAAGATAAAAAATAGAAGAATGAAAATAGAAGAATGATGAGAGAAGATAGATGACAGAAGATATAAGATTGAAGACAGAAGACAAAAGATAGAAGAATGAAGACAGAAGATGAAAAATAGAAGAATGTGGACAGAAGATAGAAGACAGAAGACAAATAGATGAAAGATAAAAAACAGAAGACAAAAGATAAAAGATAGAAGAATGAAGATAGAAGATAGAAGATAAAAGATAAAAGATAAAAGAATGAAGACAGAAGATAAAATATAAAAGATAGAAGAATGAAAACAGAAGACAGGATAGAAGACAGAAGACAGAAGATAAAAGAATAAAGACAGGAGATAGAAGACAGAAGATATAAGGATGAATGCAGAAGATAGAAGATGAAAGATAGAAGACAGAAGATAGGAGATGAAAAGAAGAAGAATGAAGAAAAAAGACAAAAGATTAAAGATAGAAGAATTAAGACAGGAGATAGAAGATGAAAGATAAAAGAATTAAGACAGAAGAATGAAGATGATACGGTTGAAAGAAGACTTGAGAAAGGAGACAGAAGGTAGAAGACACAATCATAAAAGACAAGAGATAGAAAATACAGGAAAATGAAAATAAGACCGTCGATAGAAGACAGGAGAATAAAAACAAAAGAATGATACTTTGACAAGCATGTCTTTAACAGGTTGGTGAGACTAAGGACGCTGGGACTCTGTATAAAACAAAATCTCACTTGGATCGCCGAAAGGTGACAGAATATAATCAACTTTATCTTTTCTGCTTTCTTGGACAATTGCTTTTGCTATTGCTTTGGTGGCTTTGATGTCATCTGTCATACTGCCAGTTGTGTCAACAGCAAACGCCAGTGTCTTCCCACCTCTCCTTGCAAACAGGTTATCAAACATCTTCAATCCAATGTCATCTTTCAGCGTTTCCAAGAATTGTGAAGCAGCGAAAGAGATTGCTTCCATCTTTAATGGCTTGTCAGGGTTTTCTAGGTAGAGCTACGAAAGAGGAAGATTTTACTTCAAAATAGATTGATGTACTCCTGCTTGATGCATCATTATCAGCACGTATTACGAAGATAGAATAAGGAACTGAGATAATCATGGAAGAAACCCGCTGAAATGATCTTTGTTCTAAGGCGTTTCTGTTGACTTGTAGGAATTTGTTACTGAATCAACTTTGATTCTTTGAAGCATCAATGTTTTCTGAACATTTTGAGTGCATTTGCTCAGTTCTCAGTATTTCTTTTGTATGCTTATCCTGAGAATGAAATGTGCTCGTTTCAGCCATTTTCCTGCATCTATCTAAGGCAAAGTGAGGAAGTAAGCGACGTATTTTCAAAAGAAGTTGCACAGGGAAAATTGACCTAAAATGTTGATTGAATTATTCAATTCAATTCAATTGAAACGTACCTTGAAATAGCGATAAAGCGTTCTTGCCAGAACAGATCTTGCATGAGGAATGTTCTTCTTTGCGGATGCAAGTTGCATGTATTTACTCAATTCTTTCAGGTCAACACCAATGTCAGGGCTCCTCTGTGCGGCAGCATGCGCCTGTGCAACGGCATTAGTTATTTCCAATGCAGCATCGTAGAATTTTCCTGCAGGATAAATTCTAACAATAAATTTTTGAGGAAGGATTATAATTAAGAGGCTTTCATCTCAGAATGACAAGACAGAAAAATAACTCAAATGAAAACCCAACTTTTACACTGAGTGTCAGAGAAAAGGTTTTGGTTTTGGTATGTTAATGTTAAGCTGTTTCGAAATGTTTTTTATGCTTGGGCCAGTATCGATCAAATATTTTTCTCCGTATCGTCTAAAAACTGAATTTCTAAAATGAAACTGTCACAATCTTGTAGTAAACTATATGATGATAGAAAGGATAACTTTCCTTAAAATTGTCAACATTTTTCCTGAAGGACACAGGATGAACCGCCATTATTGACAGCTAGGTTACCCAACATTCCCCATAAGACGCATTGGGCTTAGATGATAAGACCACTTACAGCCAGTCTAATCTACGTAATTAATTAACTAAATGTAGTCACACAAATAATAAAAGCTGCCAGGTATCCGTGCCAGTCTATAAAACTTTCATTATAATCCCTCGAAAAATTCGTCATCCCAAAAAACCCTTCTCAAACATCAGCAGACTTTGCTGACCTTCCTCCGGCTCACAGTCGTGGTACCGTCATGCTTTCTGTGCTCTGGCCAATGGTCTTGCTTTTATCATATGTGTTTTTTAGCTTTTTTCAACCGTCACCGTGCACAAACTTTTGTTCTTCTAATTTCTAGCCTAGCTTGCCTTGATTGAGCAACTGAACCAAAATTTTTTCTTCTGATTCTTTTCCGATGTATTCTAATTCAAAATTAACCATATTCAAGATATTTCAATAAATCATTCGTTGGACAACATGTCTGTTCTTTCATATGATAAAGCCATATAACTTGATTGTGATGAATTCAAACAAGCATTGTGCTCGATGGAGACTAGTTTATCATCTACGCTAGAATAAATAAATGAAACAAATCTAGACCATTCTCTTCAATGACTATGCAGCCCCATGTTCCAGAAAACCCCTGTCCGACCCTCAGCATTGCATAAATGTAACAATAGATGCAAGTTATGACCAATAAAACTACAATTGTTGCGGGGGCAAATCAATCCCAAAAAATCTCGTTCACCTTTCTTGAAAATCCTATTGTTCTGAGGAATTCCCTTGAAAATCATTGGAAATCCTTTTGTTCTTGAAAAAATCTCATTGGCTTTTAAATGGAGTGAAATACACCTCGGAGCAAATGCTCTGCAAGGAAACAGTGCTCTTTGTGAACTCTTTGTGAAGAAGGAAACACACGACCACAGACCTTGCGCTTCCCACGAAAGATTTAAAAAGATTTAGAGCAATTCTCACTTGAGATTTGCCTGCTCGTTCACACTGCCACAAATACCACGCGTGAAGTCTTGAAGCAATGTCTTATGGCTTTACTTATCACATCTCATTATACGCAATGTAGTGCCACATTCTCGTGATGGTCGCGTTCCTATTGACCTAGTCAACTACAACCTCCGTTGGGCCTTATTTCAAGGAAAGTTCTTAACTGCTCGTTCAAAGGCTTTTCGTTTTTGAGCTTTTCATCATTATACGTGCTATTCAGAGGTAAGGTGCCATAGAAACTCTTAGTGGGTTTAGAGCAGGGGCTAAGGTCTCGTTCACACTTCTCTGTAATTGTTTGTCTCCGTATTTGAAGACGAAAAACTGTGCCTGTTCACACTGCTCCGTTTTCAAGCAAATACGCTATGAATACGATGAAGTGTTCACACTGCTCCAGCCAAATACTATGCTCATAATCCTATTTCCAGACAAATATTTTCATTGAAAGAACATATTCAAATTCACATTCTTATTCAAATGGCTTCGTATTTGGTGTTCACACTGAAAACGGAGTTATAAGTATGGGTATTTGTTTGCGCATTCGAACAGCGCCGTATTTGAAGCATATCAGTGTGAATGCAAGGCCAAAACGGATAGGTTTTGCTCCGTTTCCATTCAAATACGTAGCAGTGTTAACGGGGCCTAACTCCCGACTTCTTTAATCCCCCGGTTCCCCCTGTAACTTCATACCTTGGTTACCCCCTCCTCGACGGTCTATAACTAAAAACCCTTCAGCATAATTATTTCTGATAAAACCTAATTACAATATACAATTTTTACAACTTCTAAAAGAAAGGAAGAAAAACTAGAGACCCATAAATCTTATCCGAACTGCTGATCTTCCAGGAAATTGTATTTTGCATGGTTTAGCTCCTTGGGTGCGTTTTTAGTTACTTTTTTTAATGATGTAGTGTAGTTAGCTCTCGATTTTCAACATGTATACCACCCCACGATTTGAGAGCTGCGTAATGAAAGCCTTATATGCAATAAGCTTATCAAAAACTCATTTAGCATATAAGTTTCTACAATATTAACTGGGCTCAGATCCCCCCATAAATGCAAAAGATGATAAATAATTCCCACTCTTTTTGTATGAAAAATGTTTTATAAGAACATAAGCTTCGAATTTCACCATAACAGAATAACTTACAGGGGCGGATCCAGGAAAGTTCTGAACACTGTTCAAGTGAGTCGAAGTGACAGAATTATCGATTTTTATCTTAAGAGCCTTTATCAGAAAAAAGAAAAATACAAGGCAAGCAATTTATTGCTCAATATAAGAATTTCAAGAAATATCCACGAGACTTTGAAATTAACATAAAGAAAGTAAACTTAAAGAAACAAAACGTAAAGAAAGTAAACTAGCGGTTCACTGGAACGTCAGCAAGGTCAGCATTGTGATAATTAGCCACAATTAACACAACCAATAGCAAAAGTGACTTTCAACTTTCATAGAAATAAGAGCAATTTAAGAACATTTCAGCTTGAAACTACTGGAATATCAAAAATACCCAGCTTAAAACAAAATTCACCAGTTTCTATAAAAGTAAACGAGTGTAGTAAATTATGCAAGTTAATGTTTTTTATTGCAAAATTAAACAACTAAACTGTTCGTGACTGAAACTTAACGTACCATAAAAAGGGAAAAAACGGAGGGGCAGATCACTCCCCAAAATCTCGTATAATCAATAATCTCGTATACTTATTTTTACGATCCTTTAGTTGCAATTAAAGTACCTTAAAAATCTCTGGAAATAATTTTGTTCTGGAAAACATCTCGTACGCGTTGAAAGGGAGTGAAATAGCTACCCCTCGAAGAAAACTGTGAAAGTTAGAAACTCCATTGCGACATTTTAGATCAGCTTTTCTTACAGGAAACGAGTCTGTTACGTAAAATCTAGGTATAGAGAGAAGAAAAATAAACGCTCCGTCCACATCAGAAATTCAACATATAGAACATCAAATTTTTCCTACCTGTTGGTTCTGTGTTGGGAAAGCTGTTGTTGTACAACTTCATCAAGGTCTGCCACGTCCACTCCATAACGTGAGTAGTGTTCATCATGGGGGTGTCTTGTGAAACGCGGTCTCCTTGAACGGCAAGAAAACACGAAAACGCAATAAGCAACACTTCACGAAGCGCCATAATGCAAGCAAACTCCTGTAGTCAATGGCAGAAGTGAATGTACGAATACTCAATGACAGTGTCTATAATGATACGTAATGACGACAGTGTAGGAAATGCTCTATAGATACATCAGTGAACGGCTCTCACTTCCCTTCAATCACTTGATACTGCTCGATTTCCTACAGTCACATTCATTGATACCCAATGCTTGTAAAAAATTGAAGCCGAGGCTGACAATGTCCTGTGGTCAGGTGTCAGCGATGCTTTCGTGAAGATGTGATAAACAAGTTCAGGTTTGAAAGAGTTTATATTCGGCTTCAGCAGTTTATTCAAATGAGCTATATAGTTAACCTTAATCGGTGCTCGGGGCTCTTATTGGGTGAAAACAGAAGTTTGATACCGTGGGTATAAGTCAGACTAGAGCAAAGAGGGGGATCTTTGGATTGTGTCACTGTTCACCAAGCATTCTAATTTGGCCAAGGACGAGGAAGTGTCTCAAACTTTGGGGTTGCGACGCTTCAAGTGCCCTATTTTCCATAAGCGAGAAAGGCAATATCAGAAAGTTAAAAAGGCATTTTATTGTCTTTTGCAAAATCTTGGGGGGTGCATGCCTCTGGCGCCCACTGCTGTTAAGTCCCTGCATTTTGCAATTTTAAAGCTTGAGAAATTAAGGATGAATAGCATCAAATATTGCCAGTTGCCAGTCTCTCTTGTATGCCTGCTACAGAGCAGAGGAAGAGAGTGTAAAGCATCAACAGTTTGCCCCCACCCTACTGCGTTCAGAAGGCCTCTCTCATCATGCTATATATTAAGGAATGGTCGTTGAGAGAAGTGCTGGTTGAAAAGGAATGTGATATGATCTATTCCTTTGGAAATCAGTAGCCTACGCGTAGACCAAGCGTCTTAAGAGATATCCCCTTGGGATAACGGGTCTACACGTAGGCTAGGAACTCAGGAGAAGGAAAGGATTTCAAAAAATGTGCTAGAGGGGGGGTCTATGTCTAATTATTCGTCTTCATTTTTTCCTGAAACAACAAGAGTTTTAGTAAATTTTCCATCATGGTGATACAACCTCTCGTTTTTTCAGTGTCTGTCCAGCCTCTTCTCAAATGTCTTCAGACCAGTACGAGCTGATGCAACACTATTCTGCAGATAGTGGTGAATTTAGGAGCTGCAGTTGGAGGCAGTTGCCCCACCCTAAATGATAATAAATTCTCAGTGCCAACTTTCCAGAAGCTTGACGCCTATTTAGATAGCTGATTCTTGATATTTCTGTTGAAAAATTTATTTATTAATACCACCATAGAGCACCTACCCCCTCCAGATTTATTCTGGATCCACTCCTGCCTCTCGATCATTCCAAACTTCAAAAGCTCCAAATGTGAGTGAACGTTCCTGGTCTTCTTCGTCCAGGTGGCTGACCTACTAAAGTTATTGGCTTTGCTCTCTTGCTCTCTCTTCTCTTTTCAGTGAAAGGTTTATGCTCTTGCCTCTTTAACTGTGCATAAAACAGCCATAGGATAAAATATCTTCTGTCTGAAATCACAAGAGTTTCTTATATCCACAGGACTATCCTACGGTCCAGAGTCAGTCAAATACACCCCATGAGAATTTTCAGGCGAAAACTTCCAAAAATGATATGAGATGCGTCAAAGCCGAACCAGGGTCAGGTCAGGGAAGAACTCAAATCAACGCCTGGCCTGATTATTGCCGCATGAGGTTGTCAGCTCACCAAGAATATCGAGTGAAAGCTGATATTACAGTAGAGCAGATAACATTTCATGCTGGAGATGACATCTCACGACCATCTTTATCGGCTATCAGAAATCAACCGTCAGCTAATCAATATCGAAGCTGTATGATATCATTGGCAAAGTCATGGGTCAAATGCGAGCCATTCCATCTTTCATCCTGGGGAACGTCTTTGCAGTACTGTGGAGGATGTTTAGAACTGTTGGGTGGGGCAGGGGTGGAACCAGGAAAAATACTACTCAAATTGGTCCAAATTACAGACTTATCGATTTTTTATCTTAGAACCTGAAATAATAGGAGAAAGAAAAAATACTATTTATGTATTATGGATCCGCCCCTATGTAGGATATCATCAGTTGTTTGGAGGGATATCATTAGTATATGTCTACAATACTGAGCACTCTGCACACTGATGCACAGAAACTTTCCAGGGTGGTTATGCAGTTTCCAACCAATGAATATCGACCACACTTATCACGATGAATGTTAAATCAAAGTCTATGTATTTACAGTGGCATAGCTAAACGGGGCAGATTTTCAAACTTTTTCAAACCAAATGCTGATTACGAGAGTCTCGGTTAGAAATTACGAGCTATCTCTATCCTGAGGAACGTGTGTGCAGCACTATCGAGGGTGCTGGGTACTGTGGAGGATATCATAAGTACTATTGGACGATACCATCAGTACTGTTGAGGATGTTCAGTGCTTTGGAGGTATTCAATACTGTGAAGGATGTTCAGCACTGTCGAGGGTGTTGGGTACTGTCGACGGTATTCATTACTATATTGAAGGATGTAAATTGGCTACAGTGAAAGATATCATCAGTGCTGTGGGGGATGTTATCAATACATGGGAGAATATTCAGTACTGATGAGGGAAACCAAGCATTGGGGAGATAATACCCGAGACTTAATCCTTTATTTCGTGATTAATTCCAGATGTCATCCGACTTCGAAAGTTATAAAGATGCACCTACTTGTAAAAATTTATGGTATTATTCGAAAGGCTTACATTCTTGGAGAAAATTGAGATTGTAACACGTGTAAAAAATGACCGAAAGAGTTTTTATTGGAATGCATAGAACAGAAATTAGAAAGGACGTCGCCAGCGTCTTACGGGGGTTTGAGGGGCGTGGCTCCAAAAGATTTTCCAGCCCTTCTTTTTTCTTTATAAATGACCCTCCCCAAACTATAATGCTGGATCCGCGCCTGTCCCTAGCAGTACTGATGGTATCCCCGTTGTACTGAACAACCTCCAATGAGACTCGAATGTACTGATTGTATCTCCCACATACCCAACGTGAACCATTATTGGATTGTGCGTTCTTAGATTTCTGGGTTGAAAAAGTCCTTTAGGTAAAAAAATGGAATAATAGACCTGTCTTTATGAGAAGGAACTGTGTTTGAAGCCATTTGTGGAATTTCATACCAACATCTTATTGAATGGGCATGAAGTTTCTTATTGATTTGACCGCACAACTTCAAAGAGGCTCAAGATGGAGTAAATTGGAACTTATTCCTTATTTGCTTTTTTGATAACGAAGAAAATGGGATACTGGACTTCTTGGGATTGGGATTTGGGAATGAATAAGTAAATTGGGATTGATATTTTTAAAAACAATGGGAATTTACCTTTCCTCGTCGGGATTATGAGGGATTCTTGATTTTTTAAGTTCTGGGAATTGGGATCAGTACCAGCCTTGAGAACCCTCTCCAGAGTGCTACCATTTTGGGAACTTCGAGGTATTTCCTTGGAAGTTGCGGAGGGGCAATGTAGCAGTACTTACTATTTTCTCTTTCCCGCCCAGCCGAAACGATGAGGGCGACTAAGATCAAATATGTCGAGAAATAACACTGATTTTAAGCTTTATTTGATCCCGTGAAAAGGTAAATAGATTAGAATTATTTGAAATTTACTTGCACGATTTAGTTCAATGCACGATTGTTGACTTATTTGTGTTTTTAGCATGGAAAGAAGTTGTTGGGGCGTCTACTCTGTGCGTAGTGGAGTTGTTTGTTGATGGCCTAAATCTTCGAATCCTCCATCAGTCAAATCAGTATTTCATCAAATCAAGTGAGCTGGATCATAATTCAAACTAGGTCATTGCCAAACTGCATTACAAGTGAGCTAATCCAGGCCAGGTGTTGATGTTGATAGTTGATGTTGCTTGATGATAGGCAAATACACTTACTATTTTGCAAGGTTTAGCCTATGTGCTAAAGCAATGGGCTCACTAATTGGTAGACTAATCAAAGTAGTGCATTGGGTGACCTGGGTAGTAAATAGATAGACTGTTCCCTCCATCCGCGAAATGTATAAATTTTGTGAATGAACTGACATAGGTTAAAGATAAAGACCGAAAAACAGGTTTGATCATCAGCAATGAAGAAATGTTCGGATTGGTTTGCTTTTTACCTATCAAACCAGTATGTAGCAGGCCCAGCTGAAACAATGCATAGTTATGTGGTGCGCGATTATAAAAGATTTGAAACAGTTTTTCTCTCAGTTGCAATCTGGTGTAGTTTCAAATCAGAATTTACGTAAAAATGAACCAATATTATTTCCTTCATAAAAGAATGACTTAGCCCGAAAATTGTTGCACCGGTTCTGCCAGGCCTGGGTAGGTATATCGCAAACATATTTTAGGGATGTCATAATGAATAACTGAGAAATTCCTATGAAATTATGTTTTCTGGTTGAATAATCTTGAATATTAACACACTCCCTTATATATACTGATATCTCTATAATTTCACCGGACTTTACAAATTTTTCAAGCTTTTTTGTCACAAGCTCTGGTTTCAAGGTGACAAAAAATTGGATTTTGGGATGAGTTGCTTATTCGCAAAAGGGTGCTATGATATCATCATTCTTTTTTTTATTTATTTAGCTTAATATAGTGTTTTTGATTATAACACATTTAATGAATGAAATTCTGATACAATATATAAATAAAAAGAAATCTCCTAAGAATAGAAAAAAAAAACGCACTATTCAAAAACATTACCAAGAAAAGAAAAGTAATTCTCGTTATTTTCCTTTAGTACCTAAATAAAATCACTGTCCATATGGATTGGCCTACAGGTAAAAAGCTGTCCTGATACCCCTCAACCAGAGCAATGCAGACCCTAGAATTGAGAAGGGCAATTTTGTAGTTACCCATCCCATAACAGCACAATAACGTTCCCCCTTCTTCCCTGCTAATTTGGATGCCGAAAGTTTGTAGAGCCTGGTACATTCTTCACCCATGGCTCCGTTTGTCCCAAAAACCAGGGTCGAGTGAAGGCATCATGTTCCACTTCCATTAGTCTGCTGGTATAGGCCTGCTTTTTCTCCTTTTCTGCCCGATCTAGAATACGTTCAGTTTAAATGCCTCCACAAGACCTTATGACATCATCATTCTTGAAGTTGATTATCACTGAAAGGTTATTCATGATCTTTGCTATTTCTGTTTATTAAATCAATTAGCGTCTTTTCTTAGACACCCAAAATTTTCTCCTATTGCAGTTTCATCCCTCAGCCGTCACAGCCATTCACTGAGAAATTGGCCAATTAACCTTCAGCAGCCATGGAGCCAAGCGATGAGAACATAACAGCTTTGCTGGGCATGGGATTTGAAGATGTTGGCAAAGTCAGAAAAGCTTTACAGCTGGCTAAAAACGACCTCAGTGAGGCAGTCTCGATCCTCACTGGCGAAGAAACAAGACTAGGTTTTGACGATCAGATTGGAGATATTGAAATGAGAGACACCCAGTATCGAAGTGACATTCAGGACCTTCCCCCACTGGAGATCATAAATGACTCTGCTCTCATCAAGCAACCTCCTCCTTCTTACGAAGAGACGGTGAATTCCACTGTCGATGAAGAAGGTGAAAACGAAGGTATTGACGTCCCTCTGGAATCGATCTCTGACGAATTCCCAACTGCCCATCTTTATGAACTGGAGAGTAGGATTTTCACGGAGAACTGGTCAATTCCTTATAAAAAACAGGAGTCTCTTGGAAAATGCTTGCTCGGCGCTATCAAACTTTCGCATTTAGGTATGTATTGCTGTATTTATCATACGAAGTACAGGGCTTGTTTTGAAATAGATGGTTATGGGAACTAAGGTGTCTGTCTCCCAGAAGGAGTCATATACCTTTAAGTATACTTTTATTCAAAGTAACTGGCGGTCAACTGAGGAGAAACTGCTAGAGCATTTGCAGTTGCCCGCTTTTTTTGAAAGCCCTTATTGTACCTCTATGGTGACTCTGAAGAATTCTAATATTATATGCTCGAGATCACAAACCTTGATTACAACCGCATTAAGCTCTTCAAACAGTGTGCACCGGCTTTGCTTTATTTGTTGATTTCACTCAACATTGAGTTTCCTGGGTCAGTGCAAAGGCTCTTGCCACCAATTATTTACTGGTTAGCCTTTTATTTTAATCGTTGATTTGATTCAAATCGATCTTTCTCGGTTCGTTTGAAAGGATCGCAACCAATTTTGTTATTAAGATAATACTTTCGATTCTGTTGATTTATGATACTCTTTGAAATAATGAAAACAAGTTTGTTGATGTTCATTTCAAGAATCTACTGTTGATTGGAAATAAAATGGGAAATTATTCCTTTTAGGGAAAGCTGAAAGTGATGCTAGCTGCAAGAGATTTATGGACAAAGCAATGCCAGAATGCTTTCAGAAGGTAAGGAGATATTGTAAAAGTTCCATCTCAGTTAGATAATTTTACATGCAAAATGTACCTCAATCTGTGACCAATTTCGTCCAGAGAACAAACTTTGAAATCAATTATTTAAAAATAATGGCATCTTGGCAAACGGGGCTAGGTGGATTTAGATGGTTTTTGGTCAGTTTTAGATTATTTTAGATGGTTACAGATGGTTTTAACTTGGATTTAGATGGTTCTAGCCTAGTTTTAGATTGTTTTAGGTGATTAAAGACGGTTCCAAATTGTGTAAGGTGGGTTTTAGTAAATTTAGATGGTTTTAGTTTGTTTTAGATGGTATAAGATTGAAATAGGTAGTTTTAGATAGTTTGAGACAGCAAGGTGGAAAAATATTTTGGCCAATCAGGGCATTTGTTTACTAATCATTCATCCAATCAAATCACTAAAAAGACAATAGATTTCGAAGATTCAACAGCTCAAGTGCCCTGAAAATGGCGAAAATAGCGTTCAGGGTTCTGTTTTTCTGCCGTAAACACGTAAACTATTTGGTACCATTCTTATATTTCTCAAATCTATGAAAGTTTATCTAAATTTTTATCGCTTACGAGGTTAATATTTTACGTAATTGCTGTAAAAATCGACTCGACAACTCGCTCAAAAATAAACTAGCTGAAACGGGGGTGGCCTCAGAATATAGGTAAATATGCGTAATCTTTCTAGTTTTTTTGCTGTTGCTCAATTTCATTCATGAGCGTGTACGACCTTTTCCATGACTTTTGACGTCGAATTTCGTACGGAGGGAAACTCAAACTGAAATTTTCAAACAGCTGCAAGTAATAACTAATTGTTTGTAAAGATGGTGGAGTTGTTTTAAAACAAAAGTAAGGGCTCTGGCAAGGTAAGCGTTAGTTTATTAGAAATATTAGTTACAGTTTATTAGTTAAAATATTATATTATTGTGCCATACTCGCGATTCAAAGCAAAGATTGTTTTTGAGCAAGTTATCGAGTGGATTTTTACAGCAATTGCGTAAGATATTAACCTCGTAAGCGGTAAAAATTTAGATAAACTATCATAGATTTGAGAAATATAAGAATGTTACCAAATAGTTTACGTGTTTACGGCAGAAAAACAGAACCCTGAACGCTATTTTTGCCACAGCTTTCGCGCTGTTCCGCCAGTTTCAGGGCTCTTGAGCTGTTGAATCTTAGAAATTTATTGTCTTTTTAGCGATCTGATTGGATAAATTCTTAGTCAAAAAATGCTCTGGTTGGTCAAAAACATTTTTCCACCTTGTTGTTTGAGACTGGTTTTAGATGGTTGAAGGTCGTTTTAGTTTTTTTAAGATGGTTTTAGGTGGTTTTAGTTGGTTTTTGGTGGTCGTGGATGGTTTTCTATGGTTTTAGGTCGCTTTAAATGGTTTCAGGTAGTTTTAGATAATTTTTAAGATTGGTTTTAGGTGGTTTAATGTTTTCATGAATTAAGTATTTTCCTATTTTAGTTGCTTCAATCTGATGCAGTGAGACGATGGAATTATGAGACCTTGGAAGGGGTTTACAACATGATCAAACTTTTTATAGACCTGGTTGCGATACGACTGCAGACGGATCCGATTCCAATAAAAATGCTTTCTGCATTAACGCAGGTAAGTTAAGATGTTTATTATTTTATGACTGCCACAATGTGTGGAAAAGATTTCAGTTTCAATTTTTGTTTTATTGGTGGAATACTGAAATCTAAAGCTCATATCATAGGTCAAACTGCTCTTGTGCCAATCTTCATTCCACTGGTTTATGAAATTGTAGGGTGTAATAAAACTTGATTGGAAGGAGTTTTAGAAAAATCAAATTCAGATTATTTGTTTGAAGTAAGACTTACATGGGCTCAGAATATATTAGCAAAAATTTTGTCCGAAAACAAACGATAAGAATAACAACAATAAACCTAGGTAGTATGTTATAGTGCAACATTTTTAGTTTAATCTTATAAACATTTACTAAGAAGCATGAGTGGAAAATACAGCAAACCAATGCAACAATGGTTCCAGAAATTATTTAGGGTCTCATGAAAGAAAAAAGTGAGAAAAAGAAAGTGAAAAAAAGGAAGAAATCTGAGAGCAAAGAAGGAAGACCACAAAAGAAAATTGGATCTCCAAATAAAGTCCAAATAATCTTATCAGGGCCAATGCCAGCTTATCATTCGTAGGGGGGCAAACAATCTAGAATTTACAACAAGAAAAGCATTTTCCAACAATTTCAAGCAAATATAGTCGAGAAATAATAAAAAATTGCCAGCAACAGGGTTAAATTTCAACAATCTGCTGGATTCGGCCCTGAATCTTATCTGATTCTTCATTATGACTATTTGTCCTTTTTCAAGGCCTTTGATCCAGAATGTGAATATCATTTCAAGAACAGAGGCAGGAGATGGGACAGAGCTTATTATGAGGATATTTTTGGTTTTCAAAAGTGCCCAGCCATCAGTCTACCTTTCAACATTGCAAGGGTATGTCAACTTTTAGTAAAAGTACTTTTTTTGAATTTACTAACCTAAATTTTAATAACCTAAGAATTTCTGTTTTACAGTTGTGTCAACTTTAGTAAAGGTAGTTTCTTTAAATTTTGTAACCTAAATTTAGTAACTAAAAGATCCCTGTTTTCCAGCCTCGCTGTGGATAATCCTAGAGTTTTAAAGACCTTACAGAGAGAGGTTACTGTGCTAACTTGTTGTCCTGGTTTAGGACAGTAGTTAGTAGCTCCCCTTGTTCCGCAACAACCATGGTTTGAGACGAGGTGGTGGCATATTATGTCAATTGCATTAACCCTGCTCTGGTAGTATTTAATTTCCCGTGTTAGGCCATGCCTTATGAATTAATGTTTAGCAGTTGTTTATTACGATAATTTAAGATGAGAATACTTGACAATTAAAAGCGGTACTATGTTGTATCGTTGTGAGATAGTAGGAATTTTTCTAAGACTGTTGTATGAACTCATTAGGTTTTTGAGTTTTTAAATTTGGAAATTGTGTCACCTGTTCATGGCAGCTATTTGTATCACCCATTCGTATCACTTATCAAAGAGGCATGAATTACTCACCAATTTTTTATTCAAACAAGGCAATAAAGTTTTTTAAAGGAAATTTCCTCTACTATGTTGCATTTAGAAATTTCCAAAACTTCACCAGCTTTTTCAAAGTTTGCAGAGTTCTTCAAACAGATACGACAACAAGATAAATGCTGAAAGATGTATCTTGTGTAGAATCTACACTGTAGATTTGTTTAGATATAAAGGAGAAGAGACCTTGAATGGTACAGAACTTCAAAATTTCCAGAAAAATCGGAAACATAGCAAAGCAAAAATATGGATTACTTAAGCTCTTTGTCTGAGTATAATTTACTTCACATCTAGGTATGATGATTTGTTAGGTTTCTATTACGTTCTCTTTCTGACGTATTACTCTGTTGAGTGTCAGACGAAAAGCTTAAGTAATCTATGTCTTTGCTTTGCTATGTTTCTGATTTCTCTGGCTATGATTGAAATAAGAGTAAATTAAAACATTTTGCTAATGAATTCTCTTTCTTTTAAGGAGCCGTATGGCTGGCTAATCAATCTCATTAATAGGGTAAGTGCTTAATGATAGATGGTGCAAATAAACTTACTTTGACCAATCTCCATGAAAGCAAGTCTCAACAAACATCAACAGATAGTCAGCATGTGGTCTAAGTTTTTTCTAAACATGCCTTACCTCAAAACCAAAGCCTTGTCGAAATTTCAGAGGCAGTTTAATTGAGGCGAAGGGAAGGGAGCTAAAAGAGATTTTAAGAGCAGAAATAAAGTTTTTCAACTACTTTTTTGATAACAGAAGTAACAAAGTATGTCTCGGTTTTATCCTTCATAGGATATAGATAAGTAAGTTGGTTGAAGGCAGTCAGCAGCAACCTGTGGGCTCTTCTTTCACCTGCTATTATATTTTCAGACAGGGTGCGTGGTTACTGAACCAGTCAACGTTTCCTCCCCTATGTAAACAGGATTTCTGAACTTCCTTATATGAAAATCAAACCTACCCTTACAAGTTTCCCTTTAAGTCCAGCTACCCTATTTGCAGGATAATTATCTCTACACAAAAATAGGCCCCAGAGACACTTGCCACTATATAGCTCCTCTGAATGCTTCCTGTTTCCTGAACCTTGTATATTTCATTGTTTATCTGTGCAAGCAAAATATAATTTTTTCGCTTGATTTTCATTTCAGTTTGCCCACAAAAATGGTTTTGATGCCATCTGCGATCGAATCGAAAAGTCAGAAAATCTTACAGCTCCTGTAAGTTTTGTTGTATTTTTGTGTATCTCATGCATGCGGTAAACAGCCATTCTGACATTCTTGCAATAGACATAAATGCTGTGTCTTCTTTCAACAAGAAAGAAACATAAGAATTGAAATTACGATTCTGAATAGATTCCAGCCAAATTGCATGATTTTGTATTAAATGAAACCCACAAATTAAACTAAATTCTGATTTTGAACTTCAACATGAGCTTTTCTACACAGGGTTACCATTTCAGATCAGAGACTTCAATTTGCTATCATCAATTATACTCTGAATCTATACTTGGACATCTTAAACCTTGCCCGCGTCAAACTGCAGCTAGTAGAGTGGTAAATATGAGCAGGAATATAAGGGCATGATAAATACAACAGTGATATATGTAAGCACATGATAGAGATTAGAGGTTTAAAGTTTGCCTCTCCCTAGTCATAACTTAAACTCCATTGTTTGAACTCTTTACAGATGCTTTCTGCCCTTCTACAACCTTTTGGAGCTTGTGCCATCTACCTGAATCCTGAAGTTGCCGGGGTAAGTTGATGGGTACCTTCAAGTTTAAATGAGGGGTTTTTAGATTGTAAACAGGGGGCTTATATCAAATTCAAATTCAAGGATACCAATTGACGTATTTCATGAATTATCACCAGATAATTGCATTTAAGTTCGAGATATTTAGGGTATGAAAATGGAGAGGGGGGTTACAGTTTTCTTCTGACTCGAGAAGGGCTTAATAGAGCATAGAGCTTTTCCGTGACTCTCTGAAAAGCATTTCTAAGTTTGTTTATTGAGTTGTTGAATAAGATTTTAGTGAACTATGGATGAATTTGAATTTTAAATTGACAATGAAATTATATTTCATCTCTTACAACAGTACAAGCTTGGGAGTGTCGCTGATAAAGCTGTTTTTTATGTGAAAGAATTGAAAGACTCCGATATAAAAGAGAAGGTTTGAAGTTTTTATATATATATGAGAAGATGCAGGATGCAGAATTGAGCCAACAACTATTATGTTTGTCATAATGGTTTCATCACATCGACATAACGTGATCTTATGAAAATTGGTAGATTAAGAATGGTAGCACTGCAAACGGCTATCATTTTTGTTAGGTGTTACGTTTCTGCCAGGGTCTAGTACCCCATATGCGTACCCTGGATACCAGATGCTGGAGGCTGGAGAGAAGAAAAGTTGAGAGTGAAAAATTACTGTTATTCAGACCCCCCTATTGAGGCTCTGTTTACCTGAGGTGGTCAACCGAGTGGAATATCAGCCCATGTAAAACATATCACAGGCTGATATTTCTCATGTAAAGAGCCTCTCAATGTATTGACTTTGATGACAAATAAAGATGAACTCAGCATATCTTTTGTTTTAGGAGATCGGAAAAGTATTTGATCTGCTCCGTACATTGAAGCTCTTGTGTCAGATACTCTGGAAAGACAAGCTCTCCTACCTAGATGAGCTGCATTTGGCAACCCTGCTGAATATGCTGAAGAGTGCGCATTATAATGCCCGGATGAACGCACTGAAAGAGGTAGGTGGTCGTCCCTATTGATCACTAAAGTTATTCTGTTTTGACTGCTGAAAATACAATTCAATTAAGACCATGCTAATCACTTAAATCATACCTTATGATTACGTTTCCTGTTTTAGATTTGTAAATTGATAAAGGAATCCGAAAAAACAAGCACATCAAAAACGAGTATTTCTCAAGACGTCATAATTCAGTGGCTGCTTGAAAACAAAGTGCTCTCTATTGCATTTCAAAGTAAGTTGTTCAGTTTCATTATTATTCAAATTCACTACATACAATTGAAAGTTCCTAACAACAGAAAGTTATTACCACTACATAGGACTAAATACAATAATACAGAAAAGTTATATAATATAGATACCAATACAAAAAGGAACTAAATATGTTGTATGAAGGGAATTACTTAAAGGAGGAGTTGATAGTTGATAGGCCCATACGCTTACTATCTTTGCAAGGTATGGGTTTATGTGCTAAGCACAAAGGGCCCACTGAATAGGTAAACTAATCAAGCAGTGCGACCCTGGTCCTTTCTCTCGATGTGACCACACCTCGTGATTCCGTTTGCCTTTTTGCCTGGAATTACAGAGAGCTGGCTAATTCTCTCCACAAACTTTGTGACAGGTCTGAAGGTGGTTTCGAACTCGGGATCCTTGGAACAAGGGTCAAGTGATCTAACCAGTCGGCAATCCCCGCCATCCCCGCCTGAGCTCTCTCAATAAACTTATCGAGGAGAGAGAGCCCCCCTCTCTAGATTTATCAAGTAAATTTATGCAAGATTTTAAAAATTTTTTCGCGTAATTTAAATTAAAAATTGCTTTTACTCATCTATCCTCTTTGTTTAATGGATGACTCCTCAATTTTGATTTGAAAGAAAATTTTGATGGTTTCGTTCTAATGTCAGCTGATAATGCATTCCAAAGTTAAGCAACAAGATATCGAATGGACCTTGCCTATATTGAAGACTAGAAGACTATTTTTCTTGGACATTTATAGATAATCTTTTCTGATTTTTCCAGGTAGCCTACATCAACATCAGTATTGTGAGAAGTTGAAGAAAGTTGTAGAGTTTGTGGGACCGAAACTATCAAACGATGAACTGAGTACAATCTGGAGTATGCAGGTAAACTGGGGCGATTTGAATTAATTGCTTTTTATTCAAGCAATTGTTTGCAAAATTCGCCTTGAAACGCTTTTATTCTATCCAGTCTATCTTCAATTCTTTTGAATACATGGAAGAAGTTAAGAAGCTTGATGTTCTTTTATCATTTAATCCATTCAATGCACTTACTCTCAATTGACGTTAGCCTGATAAAATTGGGACTTAAGTGTAAAAGATATTATTTGTTTATTGAAGGGTGAGCTAGGAAAATATATTTTCGATAGAGGTTTATTGAATATGAAAAGGAGAGCTTTCAGGGCTAGAAAATGTAGTGCACCACAGCAAGAAATTGTCCCCGAAACTTTTTAGGTCTCCAAAAAGAAAGAAGGATCCATATTTCACATTGGAACCTTCATTTAAGTGAAGTCTTTCATCCTGGCTTATGGCCACGGTAGTTTGACCCCTCTCCCAATCACTGTCTGCTATGTGTAGCACTATTGACATAAAAAGATCTGTAGGCATCGTAACACAGAGCTCTTATGTCTATTATGGTTGGAACTTTTCAACTATTGTAAGGATAAGAATTTCATAAAACACTTTACACCTGCTTGATTGTACGTAATAATTAATCACCGGCAAATACTACATTTAACTCCTTACTGCATTGATATAACTCTGTTAGAGTAACATTTGCCACCATATGTTGACTTTTTATTGAATTTCTTGAATATATTCGCAGAAATTAGAAAAATAATTCAATGTCCCAGACAGCATATAATTGTTCCATCCACAGGGGCTTTATTGGAAAGAGAGTATTAAAAATCAAAGTATTACAGTATGTAAAGTACTCTATAAAGTAATTTGTTGTATATTTTTCAGTCTGGGAAGCACACTACTGTTGTTGATAACATACACACGATCATTGCAACTGCAGCGCAAAGCTTCACGTCAGCACAACTCGACCACTTGATCAAATTGTTGGAAGAGGTCAGTTATATATATTAGATATGATATTTTAGAACACTGCTTGGTCTCAGAATTTAGATATATTACATGGTACCACTCATACATTTTGTTATTTTGTTCGTCTTACTAACAGTACCACACGCATAAAATAAGTTTTAACTGCTTGGTATCAGCAAAGTATAAGGAGCGAGATAATGCAGATTGAAAAATTTTACTCAGAACTTTTTGGTTATAGACCAAGATAGGGTTAAGATAATTTTTTTTACAAAGCTCAGTGAAAACTTGTCTTTGAATGCTTTAGAGCTGGAACTCGGAAGACGAGAAAGCGAGAGAAAAGCTCCTACTTCTGATTGGCCGTATTGGAAGAGAAATTGTCGAATCAAAAACTGTTATTCAGGTAAAGGGAAGATATTTTTTAAACTTAGTTCTATACTTATGCAATATTCATGAAATCTATTGATTTAAAGATATTTATGAAAATATGAGTTACACAGTGCTCGATGTACGAAGGTACAGAGCGATATAGGAGAGAAACAAGAAAGAAGACTGGCTCTCTGTTACTCAAAGTTTCATGCTCTCCATTACTCAAGTATCTGAAAGTATCGTATTATATAGACAGAATAAAAGATGGCGAAAGCCGAAAATCTTTTCCTCATATTCTTATAAAAATCCTTAAATGAATATTAATCGTGGCGAATATATTTTATCATGAACAATATATTTTCTGAAATGGAAAGTATTATGATCCGAGAAATGGAAATGAGCTCTCCATTCCCGAGAATCAGAACAGTAAAATACGGTGTTCTATACTGCTTTATTACCTGAGCTTCGTTGGGTTATTGATTTTTCCACAACACTGAAAATTGAGAAAGTCTGGGCTACCGTTCCTCAAAATATTATGTCCTGGACTGCTTACATTACCATAGCTAATTCGCGTAAACACGTTTTCCACAACACCTGAGATCAGGAATTTCTATGTAATTGAGAGTGGATCAAGTGCATTTGTTCCCAAATGCAATGTGTCAATCTCTAGAGTCTTGCATTTTCATAATTTCATCTCTTCTCAGCTTTTAGCACTAGTCTGGGATCTGGCGCATGTGGAGTCCCTTCCAACGTATCTGATCAATCAAGCAGTGCAGTCGCACTTGGATATCTTGACAGAGTCGCAGGCAGTGAAGGACAGCGTTAAGCACACGTATATTGGTAAATGCATCATGGACATCAGAGATGGCAGCTGGGTGGTTCCTGCGATAAGACATTTGCTGAATAACCTACAGGCTCTGATGAAACAGCCGTACTCTAAGAGTCACAAGGTAAGAATTTATATAGGTGTGTTTGGAATATTAGATATGTGTGCTATGAGTGAGGTGCTGTTTAACATGCTAGTCTGACTAGGGCTTGAGTTACAATATACTAGATTCCTATCGGAGGGCAGTGACTTTCATATGGGATAGGTGTGCAGTTACGCTACTCCGCAATAATCCGATACACAACACACGATACAAGGGCTCTGTAAGTGGTAGGAAAATCTCATCAATCAGATACGTAACTAATTCCAGAGTCAGACCGCTGTCGTGTGAGTGATCGCATGAATCTCATACACTTTGTTCCAAACCTCCTTAGAAATGCAGAGGAATATGGCCTAGGAACGTTGTAGTGTAACTGCTCTCTTGAGTTTCCCTTCGGAGTGAAAATCACTCCGGTCCGACACAAATGTAGTAATGTGAAACTTCAGCTCAAGGCAGTTACACTGAAGAGGGACACAGTGCACTACATCGTTTCTTACGTACCGGGTTTACATAAAGAAGTTCCAGGTGTTTGCTGATTTGGTAAGGTTGAACAGCTTTCAAATATTGCTTCTCAAAACTTGATTTTAATAGAGGGAGGGCTGAAAGATTTCATCGATCAAAATTGGCACTTCAGGTTTGTAGTTACAAGTCATTTTGTTAAAGAGACGCTTAAAGATCTCCTTGATTTTGCAAGACAGATGGTATCATAGATAGATTGTGCTGTATCTAGGGCAGATCAAGCTTAACTTTTCCTCTCTTCCACAGTCCATGCTGCAAGATCTGCAGAAACAGAAAGATCTTTTCAAAATGGTCACAAACAGTCTGATACGCTCTCACCAGGCTGCAGTCGAGTGTGCAGGACAACAATCTCTTGACGGGAATACAGTAATAGCCAATCAGTACACGTATGGAGAAACGGTAATGACACATTTGAAGTTTGTCGCGTTTGTCCTTCAAGATGGCGCCTTGTATCTCTCGTTCTCACGAGTTAAAGATATCTGGGATTGTCTGATGCTGGATGAAAATAACTGCGAAGGTGATTTTGAGGTATGCGTACAGATCTCATATTTTTCAGATTCTTTGTTTTTCTATCAAAAGCCTGATGTGTTGCCAGACATTTCGGAAACATAATGAAACAAACACATAGATTACTTAAGCTTTTCGTCTGACACTCAACAGAGTAATACGTCAGAAAGAGCACGAAACAAAAAGCTAACTGATTTATATACCCCGATGTGGATCGAAATAGGCCAATCAGAAAAGAGGCGAATGATTGGTAGAGGAAAACCAATCAACACCCACGATACAGTGTGCTGACCAATTAGATTACTTCAAGGGAGCCTGATACAAGGGATTCAGTATATTTAAACAGTTAGTAGGGAGGAACTGCTATAACTACAGCAAAACGTTTCAACGTACAGTTTGAATTCTCATTGAGAAAAGAAACGCTACGTCTGAGGTGAAACTGTTCACAACAAGGACAGCAAATTTATGGAATCTGTTGCCTTATGAATTGACTTCCTTAGAAAACTTTTTAAGATTCAAAATTGGCATAGAAGACTATAATCGAGATACAAACAGAACATATTATTTAGTAAAAGAAATTTTATTCATTTATGCAAGGGTTTTGCAGGTACACTTTATTCATTATAAATTTTTATTATTATCATCATTATTATTATATGGCATAAATGAGCATATCCACTATAAGTGTGGCTCTGCAGCTCTAAAAATTGAAATTAGATTAAATTATTTTTATGCTATTCTTAACTTCTTGTTGTCAGTGGGCCCTTTTGTAAAGAACTGGTTACTCTAGTTATCAAATGCCACTTTAAACATGATGTATTATTATTATTATTATTGTTATTATTGTCATTACAGTACAGTAGCACATTGCCGTGAAATCTCCCCTGTTATAATCAAATTCAGTAAATATTTTGTCAGTTTTTTGTTCCAACATTTATGATCCAGTTAACAGGTACCGACTCCTTTTGTGGATTAAGAGTAAATCAACTGATTAACAAAACCACAGGATAACAAGGGATTAACCTTTTTAATCGACTACTTGTATTTTATAGGTTACTGTTATAACAATATCAAGAACTTAACGAATTCGTTGTCAGAGCAGATTATACATTGGTGATGAATATTAATCAATGAAAACGTTATAGCTCAAATTTATTTTTGCTATTACCTTATAAGATATCTTGTAAACTTTGAAAATTTGGCTCTGGTATTGTCAAACTAAAAGTAACATGGTCCAAAATAAGGCACAGCAGCCTATCATGAGGTCTGAAGTGAATAGTTTTTCTGAAGCTACCATGCACACGAAAGGGTTTTAACGCATGACAATGTTTTATTTCTTAGACATGTTTCGGATGGTTTACTGATGGCATAATTGATTTGGAGCATGAAACCCAACTCAATCTATTTACGTCAAGAATGCTCAAGGTTGAAGTCCCAAAGATATCCCAGAAAGGTCTGTTGATATCACTCAATATCCATCTATCTGCCAATTTATGCAAACTATAACACATGAAGGTTATTTCATATAATAAGGATGAAAAAGAGAAAGATTCAAGGAAATGAGATGATGTAGGAAATTATTGACAGGGAATACAGCACTTCCCTTTTCTATGTAGGAGTGGATTGGCAATGTCTGGTCAATCCATTTTGGAGGTTATCTACCAGATTTTAAAAGTGGCTTTATAAAATGTTCAAAAGTTGCTGTATGAACTAAAGTGTCCTTGGATTGATCAAAATGGAACAAGCTTAACAAATTCCTTCTAAAAATGTAGATCAAGTTAAATTATCTGGTTATTCAATGATCTATTAAGAGTTAGTTTGCGAGGTTATTTTTAAAATATATTTGTAGAGCATTTCGGGTTATGTAGCAGTTTAAGTTAAACCTTCTCCTATTTGTTATACCACAAGGTCTCCTTTTGTTTATTTGGCATTTCCTGAAGCACTGTGTTTTGAATATCTATTGTGCTCTAATCTAAAGAATGAAAAGACATGTGTATTAAATCCTGCAGAACGAAAGAACCATCAGATCTCATTTCGCTAAAGCTGCTCTACTACTGGAATCTTTAAATATTCTACCAATTTTGTACTTGGTAATCTTAAACGTACTGAAATTTTTATGATGCGACCCTCATTACTCCTCAACCCAACTTGTGTTCCGTCTGCTTGGCTTGCCCTTGTTGCCAAATTTTAAATGACCGGTGTTTACTTTACAATAAATAAAGACCAAATTCTTCCTTTCTTCCAGGATTCAGATGCTTCAAGATCTACTTTGAAAGTGTGAATGAATACGAACACAAGATCAAGAGGGCTGGGTCTACCATAATTGTAGAGAAACAAGACTTGACTGGTCTAAGTTACTTGTGGCAAATCATATTAGAGTCCCCGTATGAAGATATTGCGGAAGAAGCGACCCAATATTTGATCCAATTGAGCTACACTCTACTCTCGCCAAGACTCAAGAAGGTAACTCGTTGAGATAATAAAATATTTTTATTATTTCGGTATATTTTAGCAGTGGTCTAGTAATACCACTCACCAATAGCACTCTTCTCAATTACTAAAATTAGATTATGATTTATTCATGCAAAGCATGATGGGATAGAATTTCGGACAAATATTTTGCATGATATCACAAGAGAACAATATTAAAAAAGTGATTTCAATACATGCGCAAAAAAAAATGGGATTGAATTTTGGACAAACATGCTACATGATGTCATTGCAGAATAGTGCTATTGGAGAGAAGAACCTTCCGATGTTCTAAAACAACTAGACGGGACATGCCGAGGATGATTTCCCTCCCCAGGGGACCATTGCAGCCAACATCACTAGTTACTATCCTGTGCCTGATGTTGAGAAGTATAGTGGGAAGAAGCAAGGTCTTTTTTCTCAAGATTGTAATTTTTTTTTATTTTTCGTAGACAGAACCAATCAATATCCACAAGAGGTTTATTGCTGAATGCTACAAGAGATTAGAGGTAAATAAATAGGCTTATGAACTTAAGGACATCTAGTAATGTGCTTGAAAATGACAAGTAATAACTCGTAATTGCTGAGAAAACATTTCGGTTTGATTTCTAGAGGATAGTGCAGCAACTTGAAATGATTTGTTAACAGGGGGTGCAAAGAAGAAATGGTATCGCAATCAAGAGGCAATTGGAAGATTATTCATTTCCTTTAAGCCTTTGTGAAGCCTCTGGGTTTTAGATTGGCTAGGGTGTGGCTGTTTGGGGGGTCAACTTTTGGTATGGAATCCTTGTGCTTTTCGTCTCCTTCTAAATTTGTGAGTCAGGCGGGAGTTACAATTGTTTTGCATTGTTAATAGGCTTTCGGACGGTCGTATGTCGGTTGGTGTTCAGCTTGTGGGGGTGAATTCGCATCCTTGTTGTGTTAATATTGGAGATCTTTTGAACTAGGGGCTCGTCCTTTGGGCGCTCTGGAATTGGAAGTTTGGATTGCGTCACACTAATTACTTCTATTGTGTGTAAATAGACAGGGTTTTATGGGCCAATATAGCCTCTTCGCCCCTTATAAGCTTAATCATTATTATGAAGTTCTTTCATATTCGTTTATTTTATGAAAGAAATCTAGGACAGTCTTTGAAATTTGAACGCTATTTTATTTTTTTTTTATCATTTTCGTAATTATTCTTCTTTATAATTTTAATCTTTACATATTTGGCCTCTTATGTTTTTATTGTATATTATAATCAATTTTTAATTAGAATGAAATGAATATATGAAAAAAAAATATTTATGATAGCAATTTGCAGCATTATTCATGGACAATAAAGATTGTTGTTGAAAATGTTCTGTTTTAGATTCTATTAACCCAACTGGAATCGATTGATGGACATAATTCAGAAGGAAAACAATTTGCTGGTAAAAGAAAGTGTGTCACCCCAACACTAGATAGGTATATCTTTTTGATTCAACTCCTTCACTTTGACATTCCTTACATCTCAACAACAAAACCGTAAGAGCTGGATTGTCTAAAGCTCAACTTTACACTAGCCGCAGAACAATGCACCCAGCACTGAACAAATTTGTATGAACATCATTGTAGCACATTGCTGTGTAATCCCCTCTGTTAGATGGCACGTTGAATTGCATCTGAAAACTAATGTTAAAACGGTTAAAAGGTTCGTTATGTTCTTTGCTGATATTTTCAGCAGCCCTATTTTTCTTTCTCTGAGGCCTCTCTTTTGATTGTACTGATGCGTCACTTCCCGCGGAGTAAATGCATCATGGGTTGAAAAAATATCTTGCTTTATGAGACCTTGGGAAATTTCGAAAATCATATCTGTGAGCATATCGAAATAAATAAACAAAACGAATATGGTCAAAAGTATGGAAACTGTAATTCCTTCAGTTTTGAAATTCTGTTTCGGGGTGTCCCTTCTCTCCTGTTCTTTGTCTCTTTTTCACTCTCTTCTTCTCATTTCTTTCGTTCCTTTTCTCTTTTTTCTCACTTATATCTTTCTAGAGGCTCAATCACTTTCTTAGAATATTGGTGCTATGGTCACTTACATTTTCCACCACTGAAATGCAATGCATACAAATTCCTTCAAGTGACATACACCTTATTTGATCAGTAGCATGGCCTGGCAATCCAGTGTGCATTGAATTTAAGGCCTCTTTCAGCCCTCATCTCTAGCAAACCTCCCTTAAAAGAAATCCATTTCAATTTAGCCTTCCTACCTTTCCCTTACTATACGTATATCGTATAGTAAATGAACAGTATTTAATAGGAACAAGAAGGAGGACAACATATATTACTAGTAGGAAATTTTGTTTTCCAAACTTTTCAAAAACTTGTCTCAATATTATAGTATCTAGTTGAGTTAGATGACAGGCCCACATCAGCTTTTAGCTGCCCATTTCTAGCCAGCCTAATCAAATAAAAGTGTATAAATATGGGAAACATAATGAAACGAACACAAAGATTACTTAAGCCTTTGAAAAGCTTTTGAAAAGCTTCTGAAAAGCTTAAGTAATCTATGTGTTAGTTTCATTATGTTTCCGATATTTCTGGATATACTGAAGTTCTGTACCATCCAAAGACTGTTCTAAAAATGTATGTATGTGATTGATTGCAATTCAGCCCCTAAGACTTTCTGGTACCTTAACTTGCTGTATGTTTTCTCTAATTGACAGGCAATCCTTGCTTTTGGGCATCAGAAGACTGTTATTTCTGGCCTCTTATTACATTACCACTGTCGAGGTATCTATATACGTATTTACTCTGGCCCATCAGAACCAAACCGGTTGGTGCATATGACCGGACCAACTTTTGGGCCAATACACCCCTTTCCTCTAAAATGATATTGCGTTTTAAAGTATCAGATTTTCACTGTAGCTTTCAGTTCATTTTTATGTAAATTACTTTCCACAAATGAACCAAATTGCACCTCTGAGAACCTAAATTGCTAAATGTTCAGGGAGTATGCTCCCAGGCCCGCCAGTTTAGCTTGAGCCGGACAAATTATGGAGAGCTTCCGCCAAGCCAGTTACTATTGGTAATATAACATTACGAAGTCTGTTATTTGATTTGCTTAAATAGTGCTGAATACATTGAAGTACAGCGGTACAATATACTGAGAATGCAAGACTCAAGAAATTAAACTCTTCATCTTGACAAGCCTGCTTCGTTGTTTCCCACTCGTCAGGAGATGATTTTTGATACGTCTCCCGATGAGCGAGAAACCATGAAACAGACTTGTCAAGGTGGAGAGTTTACTTTCTTGAGTCTTGCCTTCTCATTTGATTAATAATGTTTCCTTTGTTGCCCATTTTTTGATATTTTCATCATCCTTTGTAACCAAAGAGGGTGACTACCCAGGGGGTCCAGATGCATTTAGAGCCTGAAAATCTCCATTGTTACTGTCATTGACATTGCGGAAGAGGAAACGTTTCAAAAATGCATACATTTACAGAAGTTTATCATCTGCTATATAAATCAGGTAATAAGGGAGGCCTGCAGGCTAATGTTGCAGAGGGACCGGCTATGACATCTACCGCCCAAAATCTCCCAGCACCAAGCGGCTGGTTGAAGATTGTTTATATATACATCTACCTTCTTCTTGCAACTTTGCTTTCTTTTGCTTTATGTTTCATCATATCCATTGCTTTCTTTCTATTGCTTATGTCAGAGAAGTGGAGTTGTGAACACCTCAAGGTTACTGTGCTTATTCATTGTCCTGATTTAGGACAGTGGTTAGCATGCTCGCCTGTGCCTGCAACTACCCGGGTTCTAGACACGTGGGGCACATGTCAATGCCAGTGACCTATTCTGGTATAATTTGATTACCCGTCTTAGACCATGCTTTTAAAATTAATGTTAATATAACATGGCTCTGAAGAAGCGGAAACACAAATTATTACCTCACCGTGGATAAGCCTGGAGTTGTGAACACCTCAAGATTACTGTGCTAACTTATTGACCTGGTTAAGGACAGTGCTAAGCGTACTCTCGCCTGTGTCCGGAACTACCCGGGCTCTAGATCTGGTGGTGGCATATTCCAATTGCAGTATTCTGCTCTGATACAATTTAATTACACTTGTTGAACCATGCCTTATGAATTGTGAATTCATTCTTTCAGGATGGCTTTATGATGCCGAGAAGTTTCCCTCCTCACGGCTCTTGCTTCAAAGGGTTCCCGATGACATTACATGTTACGTATGAAGCTTGCAAAGTCGACTTCGTAGTTAAGGTTTGTTTTCTTTTTATTTCTTGAATTGAGTCTTCGAATTATTATAGTACATGGCCCAACCATAGTCTCAGCTTTTATAAGTTGTCTGAAGCTTGCCGAGATTTTATAATTTCTGGGTAAAAACATTGCAAAGATGTAAGGTTGCAGCATAAAAAAACAAGCTTTAAAAGCTTGATTGAAGCAATAAAGTTGGTATGAATATCAGAAGGACATTAAAAAAACCTTCAGTTTTACCGAAATTCTCAGTGTAATGTTATTATAAGAAATATTTTTCTTCTTCTTTTGTAAATGTAGATACTTAAACAGTATTTTATTTTAGGTTTCAGTGCAGTAAATTGATAGATAGATAGATTTTTTAGATATTTGTGATCTAGAAAGACATTCTTTAGGCTTTGGTTTACTATATTTTATTAAGTCTCAATGATAGGCGTAGTGCATTATTATCGCTTTTAATTTCGATTAGCTTTATTTCGTTGATTGTTTCATGCTCTTTAGATCAAGTGATATTTTTGATTTTCCAGTCTCACAGTAACGAATTGCTGTCATCTCTGCGACGAAGAATTGCAAAACATCTGGACACATCATTTGACAGCGTTACCATCTCTCTCAACGATAAAGTTGTAAGTGGATACTTTTTTTTATTCTCTCGGTTCTAAAGGAGCTTACGCATTTGTTTGTTACCACCCTTCTCACTGTCTTTATGACATAAGATGGTAGTGTATGGATGGGTAACGCGATCATCTAGGGTACTTTAGTTTGATCCGTAGTTTGTATCTGTAATTTGATCCGTCGTTTGGGTTGCATGATACTGATGTACCATAGCTTGGGGTTAATAGGGACAGGAAGGGGAATAGGGACAAAACGGACAAAACATTTGGACATTGAAGATCAGGTTGAAGGTTTCTGGTTGTGACCTAACAATATTACGTATGATATAAATATCAAATTGTTTCAAAATGAGAAGGCCCTCTTTGATTTTCGAATTCCTCAATCTTTGTTCCTCTTTTGTCGCTATTCACCTTCCTGTCCCTATTAACCCCAAACTATGGTACATCAGTGTCATGCAACTGGCAACAGAACCGGAACAACTGTTGCCTCAACATCATTTGGAGAAGGGGGCTTGGCCTCTCTAGCTCAGCATTCATTTTGAAATGCGGGGCTCATAAATTGATAGCGGTTTATAAAGACTTGTTAATATGGTTTACCTTTCCAGCTGACTAACAACAAAGATCAGAAGATATTAGGCCACTTGAATTTCGATGACGGCCTCACAGTGTCAGTGAAGATAATGAGCATTGCAAATAGTGCATCTGCATCAACAGTTGCAAATCTATTGGATGATGAGGTAGGTACTTTCACTTCAACCTGTCTGCTGTTTCTATCATAGAACATTGTACTGTCTTGTAATGTATTAGTGAGCTTATACAAGGCAATACTAGTATTAGACAGTACTAGTATAGTAGTATGTGTATTAGTATCTGATCAAGAGACCCAATATGCCCTTCCAGTTATCCCCACAATGGCTATGCAGCAACTCGTAAACCTGGACATATGATTTACGGTTATACATTATTAGTGTTCAAGAACCAAGAGTACTAGTATTAGAGATTATTAGAGAGCTATTACAAAAGAGTATTAGAGATCTTGTAATAAGAGAGCTTACCAACTCAGGAGGGCAACTAAAGTGACGACAAAAAATATTAATCTTAGTTAAGAGTCAATGTATTTCTTACTCCTGTGCGTACCACAAAGCATCGAGCTTGATGATTTGTCATCTTTTAATTGTGAATGTTTGGGGCTTGCATAGGTTTGCTTCTGTGTAATGCTAAAAACTCAATTCAACTTGTTATTTTTAGGGATTGAAGCCGTCTTCCCTTTTGGAACGGGTGAGAATTTTTCTGTTTATCTGAAAAAAACAAAGGTCATAATTTACTTAAAACTGAAACACATTTGATAGAATATGGAACAAAAGATTATGAAATTTCATTTATGATAAAGCTTAGATTTTCCCTGCTATTCTGCAGGCGCAGTGATTTAGCTGCTAAAAGGTAGAAAATATTTGAGGCAAATTGATAGTTCATATCATGTGTGATACAAAGTCTGCATTTTGGTTTACCAAAACATTGCTCAATACATTAAAGTAGAGCTGTATAATGTACTAAGGGCCTTCTTAAACGCCGTGCTGTGCCAAAACTCAAAATATGTACTTCGGCATTAGATCAACATGTGTAATTCCTTGGTTTTATACGGTGGTGCCAAGGCTGTACCGTGCCGTACTGAGGAGACTTGAAATGCGCATGCGTAATACTCTTCTCCCACTCAACAACTAACAAGTTGAGATTGAATCGCAATGATCAAATTCCTTTTCTACGTGACTGTTGCATTGGAATATTCAAATTTGAAATACTTCTTGTTCTTGAAGCTAATATTTTTTTAGCAAGAGAACCTTCACAATAAGGGGATTATTTTCATCAGCGTCGTTAGCCATTTTGTCTTATAGTGTTCAAGTTGCAATGGTTACAATACGCATGCGTATTTATGATTTGCCATGGCAAGACACTGCATTTGGTGTTATTCGGTGTAACTTTGTCTCTACCATGCCGTGCCGGGTCAGGAGATTTAGGCATTTTGACTCGGCCCCCCCGTGCCGAATCATGTGAAAAATTGGTTGACGGGCGTGCCATGCTGAACCAACAAGATTTCACTCGATTTGACGGGGGTACGGATTGAAGATTAAAACAGCCCTAAGAAGGCAATACTCAAAAGACTTCATCGTGACAGACCTGTTTATGGCTTCAAACTCATCAGGAGATTTAGGCACTCATCAGGAGATGCAATATAGCCTTTTGAGTCTTGCCTTCTTTGTGTATAATGTGTGATAGATAAATGGTACCAGAATAGATTTTCCAAAAATAGTATTTGTCCTACCACACGTGCGATCATATAAAAAACTGTTAGAGGTTTAGCAACCCAAATGTTTTTGAATCATCAATCCCTCCAGAACTAAATATCAACTTAATGTATGTATTTGCAATGGACTTGATACTGAATTTTACAAACTTGTGTGAGAATCTACTATCCACATGAGAGCTTAAGCACTCGGGAAACCAGGAGACATGGGGTTACTGGGTCCCACTTTTCTACACAAATATTTCTTGCAGCTACAATGGATGTATGTTGCAATCCATCCTTTGGGATAACTCTGTTCGCACGCACGTGGTATATGTTCTTTCTGCCTCTACTGCTAGGTCTCAACAATATCTAGCAATTTGGAACTTTTCTCCCCCAGGAAAAAGGCTTGCCTGGGTATCTGATGGCTGTGGAATACAAAGTTTTCGACAAGATGTATGAGCTAGCCGTATTAGAAGAACCAGGGTATGGCCATAATCTCCACTCGTTCATATTTTGTTATGAATTTCATCCTTTTAATCTATACTGTCCTTTGTTGTGACACTTGGTCATCGTGTACTCTGCTTTAAACTTGAGTAAATATATTCGATCTTACCAAGGCTGTTTCTGACACTATATTTGACATGATAGTCACCACTTGTCATGACAAGCCTTTGATATTTAGTAGGGTAACGTTTTAGAAGAGATCTGTCTCCTGTCATTGGACAATGAGAAATGTGGTTTCTTCCCTATTTGTAGCAATAAAGGTCGGATCGAAAAGGTGTGAACACTGTGCAATCCTCAGAGGATCTCTCCCGAAAAGTTACCGTTTTAAATCTTAAACCCTTGTCATGATAAGTGGTGACTATCATCTTTTTAACCTTGTTTCGTACTATTTTCCAGAATCGTAGATGCCCTTCGGAACTTGCTATTTCTGCTGCCAACAGACACCAGCGTAATCGACGCAATGGAAGTCTTCTCATGCCAGGTATTCACTCCATACTCTTGTTAAACTCGTAAAGATAAACATATGTGCTCCCCTACTACACAAAAAAGTAGTGTGATGTTATTGGTGTGTAGGTTGCATATCTCAGCAGATATACAATATGGTGAAACAGTACTACTTACCCTCAAGCATACACAAGAAACCAGTTTTCCTTATCGGAGAGGGGTATTCAAATATTAACGCTGTATAGGGCTCCATTGCAGGGGATGGCTTACTCAAAAGGAGGGGCTTCATCGAATAATCACCAATCTGTTTTCCTTTTTAGGATTCGTTGCTCGAAACTCCAAATTCGAAAAAGAAGGGAAATATATTTTCTGGCCTTTTTGAAGAATATTTCAAGCTCAGTGGGCCTCAGATGTCTACATTTCGACTACTATATAACTTGCAAGTAAGTCTCGCATTCTTGTCTAGAATCATATTGCATTTCTAAGCGCCTGTTTCTATGGAGCGGATTAACTCGCCTTGCCGGGAGATCACAGATATTTTGCCAAGAAGTATTCCTAGAAATATGCGTCTTTTACACTGTTTTTTTTAACCCGGCTAACTGAGTTCCCTGGCATGCATGTGTTTATATGGCGAAACGTTTGTTCCGCCTTGCCGAGATCTCTGCTATTTTGCTAGAACCTCAGTAAAGCCAGTTACCCTCCTGTCTCATATAAATACTCTTCCGGGATACTATTTACTTTATATATGGCAGGTAACTTGGCAAGTCAAGTAACTCGGTAAGCCGGGTTAACTCGGCTCCGTATAAACAGGTCCTAAGATTGATCTTGTCTGCTTCCTTGGCTATCTGGTTCGGATATTTACCACTTACCTTTGAGAGCAATAGGGTTTTCTCCTCCCTGGAGAAACGATGAACGAATGGCAAAACCGGATTTAGGGGTTCACTGACCTAGATGCCTGAAAAACAAAAGAAATGATAATGGCATGTAGAAACTTGTCAACGTGCAAAGCCTTTATTAAGTGTACTCTCCAGGCGCTTGGTTATTTTCTCCAATTTCGTCCCATCATTTCGCTTACACATGCAACACAGGCTTAGATTTCTAATGTAATTCATACCTTACAATAAAAGTAGAAAATTGTAATATAGTTTTGTTCGTTGTATTGTATTTTGTGACAAATTCAGAGACGAGCATTGTGCATCCAACTGCCTTTGACTGTCCTACTTATACTTATTTAAAACAAAGTGTTTTCATTTTGTCCCAAGCCTACCTATTTTGCCTCAGTAGACCTTGCTACTTTCATTTCAGATAGGCTGGGCACGACTCCTATCGCTCGCCCGAAAACCATTTATCCTCAATCCACCTCTTGATGCTGGCTGCTAAGCAGAGAGGTATTGATTACAATTCTATATGCCGTTGGTATAACTCGGCCAGGGTTCGAACCCACGACCTTCCAACACGGTGGTAAGCACTCTACCACTAGACCACTGCTAGGTTAACCATAGTCTTGCAATAACCACAACAAATGTTAAATGAGATTTCGTTCTACAGGTATTAAGTAGTAAACTCATGCCGACTGAAGAAAAAGAGAGTCCCGCAGCATTTCGTGAGAGTTTCCTTGATGCCGGTGGTCTAAGGTCAGTTTCTGTTTAAATTTCCAACCCTTCAAGACATAGTCCTTCTTATATTATGAGCATGCCACTTAACACTACAGGCTGACCCCAAAGATGTATAGCTGTTTGCTGAACTGTATTTTAAAGTAAGGCCACACGTATCCGGATATTTTCAAAAATGCATATTTATTCATCCGTTTTGTGTTCACTTGATGAGCGTTTTTAAAGAATCTCCGTCCACACGCATACGGAGGAATCACTAGCAAAATTTCACCACTCTGGACAGCGTTTTCGAAAAGCTCCGTTTACATCACCAAAAACTCCGGCTACATGTGGACAGAAGGTCATAACAGAATAATGAATATGCGTTTTCAAAAATATCTGCGTAGTGCAGTAAAGACAGTGATTTGTTTCTCTTTATTTTCAGCCTTATTCTCAATATATTACAACCAGATGCAATTCCTAGCAGTGTGGCGTATGAACTGCGGCAGTCCTGCTATTTCGTTTGTCTTCAGTTAGCAAGGTAAAAGATGTGTTTTATGTGCTAGAAGGATCACCACTAAAAATAATACTCTGATGAGTGTCAGACGCAAAGCTCTAGTAGTAATTTCGTTTCGCTATGTTTATGACTTTTCTCATCATCCTCAAACTCTGTACCGACCAAAGACCATTCTGAAGTACTACCCTGATGAGTGTCAGATGCAAAGCTTTAGTAGTTATCATGTTTCCCTATATTCCTGATTTTACTCCCCATAGTCAGCCTCTCTTCCTTGTTTACAGATCGCTACTTTGTGAAGAAACGGTTCAGCAAATCAACCTCTCTTTCGCTTCTCCAACTAAGACAGCAGGATTATCAACTTCCGGTATGTCCCCGACTCCTGCTTCAGACTGCTCGGCCACATCATCCATGGCAACCAGTACACCAATCAAATTAATGGAAAGTCCTGCAAAAAATCAGAGTGCGAATTTTGCGTCATCGTGGCCTGGAGCTCGTTCTAGCTCTCCCTCGGCAAGCATGTTGTCGTCATCTCCCGGAAGTTCTGCTGGTGCCACTCCTGATAATAACGCCAGTGAGCCTAAGCGTGCCAGAGCTGGCAGTTTGTTGGGTAGTGTCGCTCCAGCTGCAAGGATGGTCATTGAGGTTAGTAAATAAGAAAGTGAGAAAGTAAGTAAATAGGTAGGTAAGCAAGGTCCTGTTCATATTGCTCCGTATTTGAATACAAACGACGCGAAACATATCCGTTTCGAATTTGATTTCACACTTATACGCGTCAAATACGAAGCTTCTCGAATACGCAAACAAATACGTGTACTTTCGAATACGGTACGTAATAAGCTCTGTTTTCAGTGTGAAAAACATATTCAGTTACATTTGAATACGACTGTTAGTTTTAGAGATTTCAGGTTGGTCTAAAACGCAGATCTACCTAAAATTCATGTTGATCTTTGGTGTGACCTCTTGAAGTGCTTACATGAGAGAGTGCGAAATGAAACTCAGGTCGACCTGAGTTCGTTTCGGTTGTTCAGGTCGGTCTGAAACTTCAGATTGACTTGAAATTCGCATACGAGAAGAAAATATTTTCAAGTTTGGGCGAAACGAATATGTTTTGTTCTGATCTGCATTCGTACCAAGTGTGTATGTGCGATTACCCTGTGGCCTGTTCAAACTGACCTGAAAATAATCATGTAAGTGTGAGGCAAATTAGCACGCAGCATCAATTTTTGAACCGATACGAGTTTCAGATTGATCTGAAATTTCTCATGAGGAGGGTGTGATGTAATTTTTTTTAATCTAGATGATGAATCGAGATGATTACGCAGAAACTGTCGCATGTCTGATGCGAGTGGCGTGGGCTGCTGCTGCGGGGCAGCTTCATCTGAATACATACCGACATAATAAAAGTACTGGTTCGGATCAAACCAACTTCTTAAAAGGTGGAATTTGTCTGACGAGAAATGAAATCTCAGATATGGTAAGCTGCAAATAAAGAGGAGTGCTATTTAGTCAGTTAGCTTCCTTATCTTTCTGAACTGTTAGAATTGAGCGTGTACGCATTTAATTTTTTTCATTTCATTTTAATAATATTTATACACGATATTTATACGCGCCTTTCAGCTAAAAAATAATAAAAAGATACAAGAAAATCTAATAACAATATTTGCTTTCGAAATTTTTAACTTAAAGACGCTGCTCTACCAAGGGTTCGTGTTTGTGTCCTGTAAAAGGTCCAAAAGATACTTCCTAAACCTGATTTAAAACGAGGGATTGATTCTTTTTCTCGAATATTCTGAGGAATATCAGTTCTTCACCCCAGAAAAATGACAAATTTCGCTCTGCATGTTCTAACTTAACGTTGGAATCTGCAGATCTCCACGATTTCCGTTACATTTCCTTTCGCTTGCTCACTGAGATTAGCCTGAGATTTATCACAATAAGATATTGCAAGCAATACTAGTACTGATGGGTTTTTGATATGTTCCTTTATAATCATATGTTCATTAATCTAGGTACATTTACTTTCAGGACACCACTCTGTCTGAAAATGCTATCGAATTACTGGTCATGTGTTTGCAGCTGAGAGCGAATATGATGAATGTGTTTTATTATCTCCCCAATGTCAACGAGTTCATTATCGATCTTCTTATCGGATCACCCAGTGCTCAGGTTCGCCATTGTTTTGTTCTTTCTTCCATCAAGATTCATGGTTGAGCAACTATGGATAGCAACACTATGAATTTATTGAGCTGACCTGGACTGGGCCAATACGCCAAGTTATGTCTGGCCCACGTTTTGTAAATTTTACAAGATGATTTTCAAACTTTGACGAGTCTTTGATGAATATTACACGTTTATTTTCAAAATTTTACGGGTCTTTGATGAATATTACACGTATATTTTCAAACCTTCACGGGTCTTTGATGAATATTACACGGTTATTTTGTAAATTTTGATAGATATTACACGATTATTTTCAAACTCTGACGGGTCTTTGATGAATATCACACGGTTATTTTGTAAATTTTGATAAAAATTACACGATTATTTTCAAACTCTGACGGGTCTTTGATGAATATAACACGGTTATTTTGTAAATTTTGATAAAAATTACACGTATATTTTCAAACTTTGACGGGTCTTTGATGAATATTACACGGTTATTTTGTAAATTTTGGTAAATATTACACGATTATTTTCAAACTCTGACGGGTCTTTGATGAATATTACACGGTTATTTTGTAAATTTTGATAAAAATTACACGATTATTTTCCAGCTTTGACGGGTCTTCGATGAATACTACACGGTTATTTTGTAAATTTTGATAAAAATTACACGATTATTTTCAAGCTTTGACGGGTCTTTGATGAATATTACACGGTTATTTTGTAAATTTTGATATTGGGCTCGTTAAGAACTCAATGTGGAATTGAACTGTTTTAAAATTGCAGGTTCGAACAGCAGCTGTCCGTCACCTTACCATCCTCAGTGAAACTGTAATTACAGGTAGGTGAAGGGTGTTATGATTGATTTTTAAAACATGGCTGTAAAATCATATTTGCTCAAAATAACAGCTGGAGGGGTGCTTGAGGTTTGATAGCTATAAAACGAGAGGTAAATTAAGAATAAGAAAATATATTTACTTTTCTGTTACTCCGAATTTCGTTCTTTCTTTATTATCTGGCGGACTATGACGTCTTCAAACTCTCGATTACTGTGGGTCTAATGATTACAAAAGCATGAAAATCAGAGTAACAGAAAAGTAATATACTCAGTCCCGGCGGAACCGGTCCAGTTGTTGTGGCGTTGGCCGGACCAACTTTTGGGCCAAAATACTCCTTTTGTCAAAACAATATTGCCTTTTGTAAAACATTACACTTTGGCGGTATTTTTCGGCTAATTTTTACGTAAATTACGCTCTAAAAGTGCACGAAAGTTTATGTCTGAGAACCTAATTTCAAAATTTCCGGAGGTATTCCTCTGGATCCTACAATTTTACCTTGAAACCGGATCATCTATGAACAGCTTCCGCCAGGCCTGACACTCTCTTGCTTTATTCTATTTTCGCTCTGTGCTTGTTTATATTGAGCACTGTGATGAAAATAACCCCTTATGTTGAATATTGGGTGAGATAGTATAAGTATTTATAAATTGGAGTCCAGTCCCTGTACTATTAGGCAGCCCTTAACTTTTAACGTGTTAAATTTGAGCTACTATAGATAAATTGTAGCCTGAGTTTTGTACGAATTTAAGGTATTCAAAGTGTGTATTCTGATCTTTTAGAACCAAAAGTAGAAAAAACAAAAGAGTTTCTGCTGAGAACTTTGTTGAAAGCGCCCGTACAAGTTTGGAATCCATCGCCTTATCTGAGAGGATCACAATTCAAGTAAGCAAGTTTTTAAAAACCCTTTACTGTACAAGCCAACTAACATTGTTTGGCTCTTTTTGTGATTTCCCTACTCTTGCTTTTTCACTAGCAGTGACTTTTTTTACTTGTAGAGCGAGCTGTTTATTGTTTTTCGGGTATTGGTAAGGTTGGTGCTGAAGATGATATTATTCGTATTTGTCGATAACTTTTTCATTTATCCCTTTAATAGATTCTGTTAAAAGTCTTGTGGAATTCCAAGTGTAATATGCTGCATTGCATTTTGGTGGTACTACCACTCATTTTTAACACTTACACGTGCATGCATTAATGGTTAATTGAAGGCGGTAGCTTTCTCCTCACACCTTAGAATTCTTCTGCCAACTATCGTTATTTCTATGTAATAAAATAAATATATAGTGCGACGCTCGGCAATAGCTGTAGTAATATGATAAATATTCCAATTATAATGAGATAAATAGCCAGATTATGAAAAACTAAACGTATCGGGCATAGCCCTTCCTCAGCCCTTAGACTACTGATTATTATTATTATCATTAAAATCATATTTTTACAGGTTTACTTCGGTCGGAAACTCTGCTATCAAGGAAGAACCTGATTTACAATATATATACAGTAGAAGGAGTTCAATATACACAGTAAGAAGTTAGGCATAACTACAAAAAGATTACCATAGGTTAGAAAATGTTTTAGATTCAAAAGAAGTTCTTTAGATTCGACCATCTGTATCGAAAGATAAGAATGAGGAAGGCCTACGCCCGATACGTTTAGTTTTTCATAATCTGGCTAGCTAGCTCCTTATAATTTAAATATTTATCATATCATTATTTCTGTCCGCCTTTTTTGTTACAAAATTTCATTCAGAAATACTTCATTATTCTGTTTTTATCATTGATATCATGCAGAAATTCTATACCACTACACAGTCTGTTTTTGATTATTAGATTTTATTTTCACAGTTTTGTTTTTAATAAGTAATTTTCATCTTCAACTAGAAATTCTACACCACTTCATAATTTGTCTCCTGATTTCTGCCCTCGTACAAATTATAATCAACGGGTTTAACACAATATCCAGATTAGTAATAGCTGCTGTAATTGAGATTATCACTCCTGATAGCTCGCTCTTCAGAATCGTCGATATAATGCGAGAAACACCAAACGGTAGCCAAGTTACGAAGAACAGCAGAACCAACAGCAAGGTAGAAAGAACCAAACTTGAACTCGTGGTCGTTCGAGATGACTTACTGCTTCTTCTGTAGGCCGCTGGATCTGATAACAATTTAAGCTGTTTGGTGGGTGGCAGATTAGCTAATTCAGTGGTTGGTGGGTATTTTCTGACCCCTTGTACGTGTTGGGTTGATAATCGTTCCTTAGCTTTGTTAGAGACGGCACAAGGGAGGTCCCCTATCCTACTCTCTCTAATATTGCTTCTGTCTGACGTCTTGTGCCTATCATGTGAGGTTTGTTCCTTTATTTTGTTAGAGACGACAGAAGGGAGGGTCCCTACCCTACTCTCTCTGCTATTACTTCGGCCTGGGGTCTGGTACCTATCATGTGAGGTTTCACAAAGCTTCGTTTCAATCCAGTCTTCACGTTGCTTATTGATATTTGATAGCTCTCTACCTGGTCTTGGTTTCATTCTTCTTGTCCTATCTTTATAGTTGAGTTCTATCTCTTTCATTTCGATTTTATCCTTTGCATATCTGTGTTTCAATGCCAAGCCTGTCCTTATATTTTCATCAATCTTACACCCCTTCTCTGATTCGAGATGGTTGCTGCCTGCATGGTGCTTCGTTACTCTTTTCAGCTCATTTTCCTCCTCTTGCAACCCAACGCTCTCCTGAAAATCCTTCAACGTTTGATCAACCATATTTTCTGGTATTTTCGAACTAAAGCTGAACACATCCTGGATACCCATCGAATTGTTTAATGGTTTCAAATCTGCAACATGAAGATCTCTGCTAGAATTCCATGCTAGTTTCACTTTGTCTACGTCACATTTTCTCTTATCAAACCCCCCGTTTCCAATTTCACTATGCAAAATCATTTTCTGACACCTTATTTCTGAGTCATCCGCACATCTTCCCTTGCGTTGTTTAGACCTCAGTGGCATAACCCCCTGAATTTCTTTCGACTCACTATCTGTTATTAAATTGCCAACTGAGGATGTTTTGATTCTGCAGGAGTGCATTTTCATTACTTCTTCATTGAATTCAATCTCTTTACTACATCCGCTGTACCTGCTGCTCTGTTCCTCTGTCGTTTGCATGCTGCGAACAAGAATTATATTTCGATTGACTTTCTCCAATTCTCGAGTTTCATAATGTTTTATTTCCCTAACTTCATTTTTTTGTTTTTGTCCAGTCACTGCCCGTGATTTGTTTCTAAAATTTCCAGCTATGTTGCTGTGAGCTCTCAGCCAAATATTTTCATGTTTAGAATATGCTGGAAGGATTGGACGACTATTATCATCATTTTCATATCTCTGTTTACTACCATAATCACCATTCGAGCCGTAATGTGCATTTTCTGCTTCGGATCTTGTTCTGTCTTGATCAATATAACTGTAATGATTTTCTTCGAATGCTTGCTCATTGCTTCTTGATAAATCTTTGTTCCCAGACTTATCAGCTAAACTAAGAGATTTTTCGGTGCATTTTGATAAGCTGATGTTTTCCAATGATGAATGCTTTTTTTTCTCAGCGATAATGTTGTTTTCGTAATGGTTCTGTACACTGCTTTTAGTTGAATCCTTAGTTTCTTGATAATTGAGATCTTGCGACCTCCTTGTTCCTGCACCGCTTTCTTTCTCTGATATATTACTCTTACTCTCACTTATTTGAGCATCTTCGTGTATATTCTTAATTTCATCTATATCCATCAACGCTATTGTTGTCACTAATGTTGAAACGAGCCCTAACTTCCCGTTCCACTCGCTGCTTTTCGTTCTACACGTGCTTTTTATCTTATTTCTCTGTCTCCTTGCCAGGACGAAAACTGTTACGTTCGTTATGACCAGTACGATCGTGGGAAGTAGGAAATCTAGCCCAAAAATGAATAAAACGTAAACCAACCCGGCCCTTTCCCATATGAATCCGCAAGGTGAGCCGTAAAGCCCTATATATGCTACCCAGTGGTCATGCAGGGGCATTGGAAGGATTGTCGTAGCCACTTGCATGAAGCAAATCACGATCAAAACCAGCCCCCTTCTTCGCGTCATGTTTTTCAGGTAGAAATACGGCCACCTCACTGCTATGCAGCGATCGATAGATAATAACGTCAGTAGGAGGATCTTTGACTCAGACGTTGAGTACGTGAAGAACATACAGGCCTTGCATAAAGGAGCGTATTGGCGTATTGATGACTGGTTCTTGGTGGGTAGGGTTACGACCAGTCCGGTTATGTAGTACGGTATCGTGAGTACGCAAGATGTGAATGTAGCCACTACGACCGACAAGAGATACAACGTCGAAATTTTGCGACGCTCGTTTTTGTTCTTCAGCGTTGCAACGATGATCAGTAGGTTAGATGTTGCGCCAAATGTAAATACAAAAATGTAGTAAATTGCGAGAGGCAGTCTCCAGTATAGCGTCATATTGAGTTTGCTCTTGATCCTATTGCTCTTGTTTGCTGTTGATAGCTTTTTGCCATCCATGAAACGCCAAACGTAAATACGAATATTTAGTCAATTGAGCGAGGCCATTTCCACTACAAGTACATACCGAGTCTTGATACTTTTATGAGCACAAGCAAGTTACCCTATCGATGTTATGCCAAACTTCAATACGAATATTTAGTTGATTAATGTCCAATACAACTGCTTACCGTGTTTGCTTTTGATCCTATAAGCTTTTCAATCATTTTGTGTAAAACTGAGAGCTACGCCATTGGTGTCACGTCAGACGTATGTACGAAACTGTAGAAAATTGAAAGAGGCCATGTCCAATGTACCGTCATACCGATTTCCTCGTGATCCTATTGCTCTTAATAGCTATTGATCCTTGTAAGTACTAGTGCAAGTTACGTCAACCATGTTACGCCAAACATAAATAGGAAAATGTAGAAAATTGCGAGAGGCAATGCCCAATATACTGTCATACAGAGTTTGCTCTTGATCTCAGAGTTAGCTTTTTGATCGTTGTAGTCTTGTAACCTTTTTTATTGATGCGTGTTGAAGTTGACAATCCGGTGATCCATGAAATATGCAGATCGATTCGGCAAGTAGCCTCAGCATCTGTGTGAATTCAACATCTGAATTTAAATACTCCTTTGCCGTACTGAACAGCTGTTTACTAACAACTTGTAATTTTGATAGTGGAAAGCTGCAGGTACCAAGATAACCATCGACGAGGTTTTCGTGAGTCAAATAAATCTTGCAAATTAACTGTACGCCTATTAGGTGGATACGCTTAAAAGGGGTGGTTTTCTATATAACAAGGGGATGATACATACAGGCCGAATTCACAATAGATACGGCAACCTGGTTCTACGAAATGTTAAAACCAATCTCACAGCATAGTCTGAGATTGATCTATAAAAACTCTTATTCTCTGATTGCAATGATTTTAAAACAATTGTTCGATAATGTTAGGTGTATTGTCTATCTTGCTACTTTCTAAAGTTATGCCTCAATGATACATTTTAAGAACTATTCCCTCCTTTCTGTTGCTTCATTTTGCTGTCCTTTTATCATTCTTCTATTTCCTTTCTTTCTCCTCTCTGTTTTCTTTTTTTTTCTTATCTCCTTATCCTCTTCCTTTCCTCCTTTCTTCCTTTCCTTCCTTCAGAGGCTGGTGGCTTCCTCTTCCCAGTTTCATTCGCTTCTATTTGCCCCGACTTGCAATTAATTTCCCACGATTTTGAAACCATGTTATACCGATTTTGCAACGAATCTAGAGCGATTTTGCAGGGAGTTTAGAGCAATCTTACAACGAACTTAGTGCAATTTCGCAAAGATTTTGCAACGAATTTACAACCATGAAAATGTTGTTAAACGATTAATCGTTGACACCTTTGTGAAATGATTTCCAATTCGTTAACCCTAATGAATTTTTAGGAAAGAATTCGCGACAATAATACTTTATATGTTTCATCTTTCAGGATTCATAATCAATGCACACCGTATTTTGAACTTCTCTGTAATCTGCTGCTGAATTTGCCCTGTAAGTCATTATTGCCTTCTTATGCAAACCTTACGTATTCTATTAATCTATGCTTATATTCTACTTCTAATTAACCCTCTGTTGAGTAGAGAACAAACAGTTACTTAGGACAGCTGGTAAGAACTCACGAAAACCAAGTGCCTTAGCGGTGCCTTAACAATTAATCCTATTGGTGTAACAAATTATCTTTCAATTCTCATCTCAGAGTTGGACTTATAGGTCATAACTCTCAGTAGAAAAATGAAAAATCGAAAATGATTTAAGTTATCTTTGCAAATCAAATGAAATATTTTATGCAAATGACCTAAGCAGGTCTTGTACACACTGGACGTGTGACTTTGTGCGTCAGCTTTCTTATCTGCTGAGCTATTGGGGCGCGTTGCAGTTAGGTTAACGACCCTAGAATATCTCTTTATTGGAATCATACTTTTTGAGATATACCATGATAAAGACCCTGAGATTTTGAAAATAGGTTTTCTCTTGCTAAACCTCTTTCTGATGGTGACGTCAAGAGAAACTCCCGTATTAAAAACATCCGCAAGCGCTTTGGGTTTTTACTTCTATAGTGCAGTGTTTGTATATTCCTCCACAGTAATGAACACTGTTCAATGTACTGATGGTCTCCCCAATGGTACTGAATATCCTCCAATGTACAGATAGTATTCAACCACAGTACTAAAAATCCTCCGCATTGCTGATGATATCCCCCACAGTACTTCTGATAGTATCCTTCTATCAGTACTGATGGTATCCCCTACAGTACTGAACACCCTCCAATGTACTGATGGTATCACCAACAGTACTGAATATCCTTCAATGCACTGACAGTATCCAACCACAGAACTAAGTATCCCCCGCATTACTACTGATATCCTCAACAGTACTTCCTGATGGTATCCCTCTATCAGCACTGATGATATCCCCCACAGTACTGAACATCCACATTTTTGCCCCGACGTTCCCCAGTGTGTACATCTACGCGTTGCCTCTTGTGAGAATATATTCTCTGCTCCTTATTTTTCGCATTTTTCACGTTTTTGTTAGTAATTTATAACACGTTTTTTAACATGCAGTGAGAGAGCAAGCAGAATTAAAGATAGACCCTTCCAAGATGCTGGAAGACGAGGTTGCTTGGTTATCATCGTCATCTTCAACTGGTATGTTTATATTTATTTGTAGAATGATTATTAAAACTCAAGGTGAATTCAATAAACCAGACACTTCTTATGAAAGATTAACTTCTCATATGACACGACCAAATAATAAGTACTTCATGAATACTCGGACAAGAACTAAGATACAAACGTCCAGTCCTGTAGACTGCCAGTTCATCTTGTTGACTGCCACACCTCACTCACCTGATCTTGACCAAAATCCCATTTGTTGTTAATTCGTGCATTTTACATGAATCATATTTCCCATAATGGCTGCTCTTTGTGATTCACGATATAAAAGTGGTGATTGATTTTTCTTTCTTTACGGGTTTTATAATATGATTGGTAATCCCATCATATTTCTAGCGTTATTCAACACTCTACTGAATGAACCATAAAAGTGCAGCAATGAGTGATTGGGTTTCTGCTTAATGTGCTACCCTGATGCAAGGCGAGGTTTTGTTTCAGCAGGGAAGGGATAGCATAAACTACAAAGCTACATATGTAGTAAGAGATCCCAGGGTATTGAATATTCTCATATGTGAGTGATTGAGATTCTGTTTAAGGTGGTAGCCTATCTAAGACAAGGCCTTGTTTTAGCAGTATGCAAGAATTCAACCACTCAGAAGTACCTTTCCACTTTGTATTTATGTAAAATATTCAAAGCCATGCATTATGGATGTGACCACACCTCGTGATTCGTTTTGCCTTTTGCCTGGAATTACAGAGACCTGGCTAAACTTGCCAAGGGCTTTTAACAGGCCTCAAGGTGGTTTTGAACCCAGGATCCTTTGAACAAGGGTCAAGTGATCTAACCACTCGACAATGCCTTCCTCAGCAGTACAGCTTTTAACTTTTTTTTACAGAATCAGCTCTGCTCCTGGGACATCTGAAGCTGATGAAAACTTTATTTACTTGTGAAGGAGTGGATAAAGGATTACTTGGTAAGTTATCGACTTGATTAATTTCTTCATTAGAGAATTCAACTACAGTCATTTTAGGGGATTGCTGGTGAGGGATGGCCTAGTGGCTAGATCACTTAACCACCCTGGGAAATGTCTGTGTAGTACTGTGGAAGGTTTTTAGTTGTGTGGAGGGATATCCTGCAGTCCGTGGAGGATCTTTGTCGCTGTGTAGGGATGTTCTTGTGGGAGATACCATCAGTACTGTAGAGGGATATTCAGTACTGTGGGGAATGCAATCGGTACTGTGGAGGATATTCCGTACTGTGAGAGGTCCCATCAGTACTGTGTAAGGATACCATAAGTACTTCAGGGGATAATGTCAGTATTGTGGGGGATACCATCAGTACTGTAGGGGATATTCAGTACTGTGGGGGATGCAATTGGTACTGTGGGAGATGCCATCAGTACTGTGGGGGGATATAATCAGTATCGTGGAGGATATTCACCACAGTGGATGATGTTCAATACTGTGAAGGAATACCATCATTACTGTGAAGGGATATCATCAGTACTGTGGAGTGTTTTCAATACTGTATGATATTGTTTTCCCATATGCTACTTCTTCTCAAGACCATATTATCATTAATATATAGGCAACAGCTACATCAAAGCATTGATGGACAATTTCCTTTTCACGGCTTCAAAGTTTGTGCAGAAAGATTCATCCATAATCAACGAAACCATGATGGAATCCGAAATCAGGTTAGTCTGTATTTGTCTCTTGAAGAGAGTGGATTCAGGAAATGATATGTAATCTAAAAACGTATATAAAACATATTAGAATTGAGGTTTGTTAAAAACCATCCTTACTGCTAAATGCTAAAGTAATAAAATGAGGAGATCAGTTATGCTACAATATATGCACGTTTATAAATGCCACAAATAAAAGGTATGAAAAGAAAGACGATAGCAATGCAAAGATAAATTCCCAATACCATACGGTAGTAAGAACTAATTTTATATTTTTAACATCTAGAACTGAGAATGGGTTCTAGCCGAAAATCTTTTGCTAACTTCAATATGTTGTATGTACGTTTTTAAAATATTTCATAATGGCAAATTTTGATATGATCTGTAATCATTTTTCAAGTACCTTGATAATTCGATTGAGCCACCAAGGCCTATTTTTTTGTCTGTTGGGGCCTTATTAAAGTGGGGTTTCGTTTCAAATTCAAAGTCAACACACCTGATATTATAATGATTGTTTGTATGTTGAAAAGAAATATTTCATGAACTGTCATTTGATTTTCTCTTTTTGCTTTGAAATTTTTTTTGGATAGAGCAGGCGCAGGGAGGACCGAAGACAGGATAGGCTTATTTCAGTTTTTGCTTAAAAGGTTGGCTTATTAGTTAAGGGGCTTTAGATAAATAGGATGTTAAAGAGAAGGGAGCAGATAGAGCTTTTACGGTAGCTATGTAAATAGTAAATTTCAAATTAATCTTATTTTCATCTGACTTTTCTGGTTTCCTTACATGATTGACTTTTTTGTATTTTTCCTTTCCTTGTTTTTGATATCTGCGTATAACAATGTTAAAAAAATTAATTTAGAATTGTAAATAGACTTAATAAGCCGTAATTTGGCTATCTGTATTTCATATTAGTTTGCCTACTTTGAAAAAATTAAGGAATGGTTATTTATTTTCATTCTAGCTGCTCTTCAAAAGAGTGTCGAAAAGCTGCGTTGGAAATATTTGTAGCCTTAGCCGAGGGCTGTACAGAAAATCTCTGCAATATTGTCACTCAATTGATATCCCGGCACCACAGTCAACTCAGTACCTCGAAAGAGTGGGAGGTATTTATTTGTGTATTAAGAATTGTTCGTCAGACTAAGATTGTGCTAACTCGTCGATTCAATTCCATTTTATTCATTGCATACAATCCTAATACAAGGATACGAAATATTGTATACTAAACGACCCAAGAAAAGAAATGCTTGTAATGCTTGTGCCGTTAAATTAAGAATAAAAGAAAAAAAGTACAACTGTAACAAGGCTGCAAAAATAAGAATTAAAAAACCCGTAAAAGTCTATAAACTAGTAACATGATAAGCTATTTGATATGATAAGCTAAAATAGTTAAGCTATTTTTAATATCAACTTATATGAAATAGGCTGCAATGAAGTTTTCCTTCACTTTGTAGTTGAATGTTTTTTGTTTGATATTGATTTTAGAGGTGTTTTTAGATAGTTCCATAAGCAAGCCCCTGAATTTTGAACTGTAAAATCACCCCCATCTCATGCTACATTTCATTATTCTATAGTTAGGTTTTCGTCTCGATCGATATCATCCAAAAAAGAAAGACGGACAAAAAACTATTTGCTCTCAAAATATGAATACACCACTTCGACTAACTGCGTATATTGAGGACTGGGTCGAATTCTGGGGTGTAAAAAGCTAGTATTTGACATTTCTCAGGCAGTATTGACTATTTTCATTAGCAAAGAAGGCTGAATTACCTTGAACCATGTTTGAGAACATCTATTTAAGGGCCTAGTTAAACCAGAAACGAAGGTAAAGGGAATTTCATCCTTAAAAGAAATAAACAAATGTAAGTGCTGATAAAAAGTGACAAAGTGCAATGATTTGGTTAAATTTGAGTAAAAATGTGATATCTGATAGCTGATTGCACAATACCTACATGTACTGAAATAGTGTTTCATCCTTAGTTGTACACTGCAAAACAAAACCTTTTTCACCCCAGAACTCGCTCCAGTACCCCAACAACACGGTTAGTCGAAGTGGTGTATTAAATGATTTGTTTATTTAAAGCATTATTCCTATTGATCAAGTCTTTAACCTGTTGAGTGAGTAGGTTTCTGTTGACGTGAAAGACTGACTAACTTTTCAGCCTTATTTTCTGCAGTCGGATGGTAGGATGCACTGCATCCCTGCATAAAGCATAACGATTTTCTATTTTGTTCAGAAATGTAATTGATATTCCCGTTGATGTTGCCGTCATAGCTTGGTAAACTCTCTATTAGTCAATCGTATTAGAATTATATAATTGTCATATTCATTAAAATTTCAGTTTCAGCCCCCCGTCGCTGCAAGACCAACACGTGGGTTCGTAGGCCTTCAAAATGGCGGTGCCACTTGCTACATGAACAGTGTCATTCAACAGCTCTATATGCAGCCGGGCATACGAGAGGTACATTCGTGTTATTTCACGCCACCACGTCCAAAATTGAATTGAATCGTATTGAATTGAATTGAATAAAAGGCACTTTTAGTTTTTTACCTGGAAGAAATCGATTCTGACGATTACAAAATAGCTTTTGAAGGCTGTGTAGGCTAGATTACAGTTTAGTGGGTGGCCTCCTCCGCAGTTATGCAGTCAACAACAACAGATCCACTCATAAGGGAGGTGATATGTAGGCTGTTCAGAAATCTTGCTTCCTTGTGGTTGCCGCCCTCTAAATTGCAATTAGCTGCTGTGTATTATCCTGAAATAAAATCTGTCTAAGTTTATTTCTTGAAATAGGCCAGTGATTCTATATCACTCGATTCTTTAAGTCTTCTGATTCTAATGGTGTTCAATTTGTTTATATTGTACCAAACATCCAACATTAGTTGTAGGAATCAAATTTTTACACCCCAAGCGTTGTCTGTATCCTTAAAGCATAATCTTAGCACATGGCTGTGGGATCATTATTTAGCTTTTCTCCCGCTTCCAAACTTCAGTATTTTGGTGCAGCCCCATACGCAAAATAGCGTGTCAAATTGTTGATTGTCGGAGAACTTTAACTAACAGAAAGTTGTGAAACTTATGTTCAGAATCAGCTCACTCGATTCAGTTAAACATTTACTTACACTAATGGTTATATGCACTTTCAGCTCCGTATACACACGCAAAGTCTAGTTTTCATCTTTGTGCAAACACCAAGTTTGCAAAAAATTGTTTGGTAAAGTTCGTTTGTGTAAACCAGTTAAAAAACTCTAAAAAACTTCGGCAAACTAGTTTGGACATGCACCTTCTTGCAAAAACATTTTGGAGAAGTTTGATAGAGTCTAGCTAGTCAAATTTTTGCCTGTAGTCAGTTTTTCACTCTTCTTTGTCAAAGCCTCTCAAAGTTTGTTGGTGTAGACAGACACCACAAACTTCCCCTAACTCTGGCAAACTTTGATTTGAGTCTGACAATAAAAGTGTGGAGAAGTTTACTAGTGTGGCTCGGGCTTTAGAATATCGAAAATTGTATTCATCCGTAAGTTAATGCATAATATCATTCTTATTTATTTATATACTTTCACTTTATATACTATTATATCTCACATTATAATTATATTTTGAACAGGCATTATTGAAGGTGGACGAATCAAAAACCAAAGAGGCTGAGGGGTAAGTTGTTTAGGGACATTTCGAGTCGATTGCTCATATCTCTTATTCGCAATCATTTATGTAAAGACTTGGGTAAAAATGAGCAATGGCAGGGATTGCCGAGTGGTTAGATCTCTCAACCAACCCGTATTTAAACGGTTCCACGTTTGAATCACCTTCAGACCTGTTACCAAATGTGAGGAGAGAATTAGCCAGCTCTCTGTAATTCCAGGCAAAAAGGCAAAAGGAATCACGAGGTGTGATCACATCGATTGGAAGGACCAGGGTCGCACTGCTCGATTAGTCTACCTATTGAGTGGGCTCTTTTTGCCTTGCACATAAATAGATACCTTACGAAGATAGTAAGCGTATTTGCCTATCAACTATCAGCAAAAGCAATAGGATACCATGAAAGAGAAAAACAGGCCATTTACTTTTTTAAAACTTGCGAGTTTTTTCTATTTTCAGCATGCTAAGTAGGCTGACCCATCCCTCCATATGATACCTATTGACATTTTATCAGGAATTGACCGTTTGCCCAGTCAGCCCGCCTAGACACAAAAGGGTCAGTCGGTTTGCCGGGGGCTCGTTTTCTTGTGATATCCATTGACAATTTAATTGATATTGACTTGAAAGACAAGCTGGTCTGTTTTTCGAGCAAGTTCGCCTCGTATAAACAGGCCCTAAAAACTCCATTACGTTTTTCCTGCACAGTCTTTAAGTCTAGCTTTAGATATTTCTGTTCACACTTACTAAAACTAAAGATTGCACAGTGCTGATGCGGCCTAATACAGTTGCTTGATTGTTTTTATTGTAACAGTGTATTCTACCAGATGCAAACAATATTCGGTCACCTGTTGGAGGGCAAGATGCAATATTACAGACCTGAAATGTTCTGGAAGTGTTTCAAGTTGTGGGACCAGCCGGTTAACGTGCGAGAACAACAGGTATCAGTTCCATCATTTTCTTTACCTTAAATCCCAGAAAAAAAACCCACCTCCGAATAATCCCCCTAAAAATCCCCCCCTTGGCACTTTATTCGAGGGAAGCATGAGTGCAGAATGATACGCTATTTTGAGAAAGCCCACACTTGACGTAACTATATAGTATAACAACCTTGACCTGAAAACAAAATAGGAACAAGAAACGCGAGTTTCATTGATATTTTTTCATTTCGTTTGAGAAATAACCTTTCTTCATTTTCTAACATAGTCGTTAAAAAAATGTTGTCCTTTTTTATGTCAACCTTTGAGAAAAAATGACAAACTTCTGAATAAGCCCCAACTCTAAAATTGATTTTTGCAAATAAGCCCCCGGAGGCTTAATTCAAGGATTTAAGGTATTTCAGACATCTGGCCTCCTTTCCTATGGCACGAAATCACACGCTCCTGTTGGCACTTGGACACTTGGAAGTAAACAAAGCAGTCCAACAAATCAGAGTTATTGTCTCAACGATATCTGTCGATAATTCATAATCCACTTTTCTAAATCTTTGGCCCACTTTGCTGCTCGAATTCATTGATCATTAGGGTTTTGATTGGATTTATCGCAATGCTCTTTACCGAAAAGAAACCAATTTCGTTATCCATAATGTTTTCATCATTTTTATTCACAGGATGCATTTGAATTTTTCACTAGTATCACAAGTCAACTCGACGAACAACTTAAGGTATCTTCTAACTACAGTAAAATTCTACCAATGAGAACCTTGCATTTTTCAGAAGTCTTGAAGATTCTGCGTTATATAGGTCTTATTCAATATATAACTGGTATTGAATTGGTTGTTGAATATGGACTACTTTGAGGGTGACAAATACGGCTACTTACTCCTAATGTCGAATTTATCTCAAAATTGTATACCATAAGAATAAAGAGATCATGTGTAGGGAATCTAGAAGAATTGACACTCAAAAACTGACATGTCTTTTCTGTTACTCCGAGATTCGTGCCTCCGCACTCCAATACAGACTGTTACACACTTATCAGATTTTACTTGGTATGGTCTGTCTGATGAGTGCGGAAGCACGAAACTCGGATTAACAGAAAAACATGTCTGATTTTTTTGAGTGTCATTTCTTCTCTGCAATTGCTCTTTGCCTAGCGCGTACCGAGCACTTTATCCAAGATAGGAAGGCTCTCTTTGAATGATTTTAAGGCAATCTATGCTTGTATCAAAATTATTAGCAAATCCCAAGAAATAAAGTTTCAGGCAGATTCAATTATAAAGTGATGCACAGCCTTAAAAGCCTAATATAACAAATTTTCCTATTATGATAAGCTAACTAGCCAGATTATGAAAAAACTTAACGTATCGGGCTATTTAGATTATTATAATACTAATATTTGTTATATCACTACAGCCATTGCCGTACGTTGCATTGTTTACTTTAAAGCCTAAGCCTGTTTTTTAATATTGGTCTCAGCGTGGAGAGTCTTGCCCAGTATTACCCTGAATTTATTTCTAAAAGAGACTTTACATAGTTTGAACTACTGTGTGAATAATCTGGGAGCTCTTTTGGAGTTGCTCTAACTTCAACTACCGTGTGTTACGCCACTGGATATAACCATGAATAATTGTAACTTATCCTCTGATACTTATTGGAGTAACATATCCACATTATCTTAAAGTTTATCTATTTTCCATTCTCAATAGAAATTCAGATATGAAGAAATTTTCAAGAAGACATTTTGTGGAATGTTTGCTGATCAAAAGAACTGCAAAGAATGCTCTCACTCGTGAGTATCATTCTTTGTCTTTTTGGACATAGTAAATAATAAAGACCAGTTACGCATGCGCCAAGGCTTATTTCGAAACCGAGGCAATCGTTGGCATCATTGATAGTAGACGGCATTGTTAGGTACAAAATATATGAAGTTCCTAAAAGTATGTCTGTTACAGACGTAAATTCGAGCCATGTTAACACTATACTGGATAGCTTTCGCAGCGATTTGAATTTCATGCTAAATAGGGCGTCCGTTCACACTACACTCAAGCCATGCGGTATGAAATGCTCTGACTGATTATCGGCGCAAAACAATCCGCTCTAGTAGTGGTGACATGAAAACCACTCCAAAATAGTTCAAGTGCGATGTGAACATGCTTTAAAGATATCTGGTTTAGTGTGAAACTAAGCATCTTAACTGAGTAAATACATTCGGTCTTATCGAGGCTGTTTATGACACAATATTTGACATGATAGTCACTACTTATTATGAAAAGCCTTTCTCGGAAATACGCTGAATGAAAAACGCTGATTAAGAGGAAAATCGAAATTTAGTATGGCAGGATTTCGAGTTATTGCATTCTTACTTATCTTGATTCTCAATTCTAGGTATGAGCGTGAAGAAGAATTCTATTCCATTCCTGTCACTGTTAAGTGCCAGACACTGGAAAAGTCTTTGGAGCAGTTTGTTAACGACGAGGTCATGGAAGGCGATAATGCGTATTACTGTGAGAAATGCAGAGAAAATGTGAGTGATTGTTAACTTACAAAAACGGAATTTTTGTTCCGGCCGTTTTGCCTGCTGGCAGGGGCTGACAGGCCATGGATTTGTTTTCAGACAAATGCATGATTATGGTTTTGAGAAAAGTTTTATGGTGAGATGCCCTTCCTGACGCCAACCCTTTTAGTTACCTCTTACAACGTACAGGGATACGGTTGATGAATTTTAACCCCTATCTACATCTGAAAAGTATTGTTCGATTATCATTCAGTCAAATGATTTGTAAGAAATAACTTGGCTAGAGTTTATAATCACAATGTACTATACAGAGCTGCAAAAAGTATCGGAACTTGGGGACTAGGTTCCCAGAAATTCGTTTAGGCTGGCAGAAACTTAGTAGGGTGCAGCCACAAAGAGGGCTCTTAAACACTGACCAGGTAGTCATTTATACTTCTGGCGTGAGGGAGGCATAATAATGTTCACTTCTTTCCCAAGAATTCTATCCTCATTTCGCAAAAGCTTGCTTTTTAACCCACTACCAATTATTTGTTAGTCCAACGCCTTACCACTACACTATATTCGAGGAACTGAAATCTAACTTCTTAGAATCTTTACCAGTAAAAACTTTCTAAAGCCATATTTACAGTTATGTGAAAGTCAAAATGAAATGTTACAACGATCAGTCTTTGGAGGGTAGAAAACTTCAAAATAGCCAGAAAAATCGGAAACACAGTGAAACGAACACATTGATAGCTTAAACTTTTCGTCTGTCACTCAACAGAGTAATACGTCAATCAAAAAGAGATCGAAAACAGAAGCCTAACAGTTTCACTATGCTTCCTATTTTCTGGCAATTTTGAAACAACGATGCCATGCTAAGTTCAATGTTTTATTGCAGAGAACGACAGTGAAACGACTTTGCATAAAATCTCTACCTCAAGTGTTGGTTATCCAGTTGAAGCGATTTTGGTATGACTGGGATGCTGGCCGTGCCATAAAATTTGATGACTCATTTCAGGTGAGAAAAATAATTGAATTTATTCATAGAAAAAGGTTTTTAAGAGTAACTTGAAATTAAGCCTAAAATTAAGCAAGAGGTGGGAGGTAAAAAATACCATGAAATTGAAAATCACTAAGGCCTTTCAAACCTCCGTATGACTAAACTATTCAAATCCTTCATATTTATGGTACTCGAAATTTCAGTGATAGTGTTCGTTATACTGTTCCGGTCTCATGATAGTAGGCTATTTAAGGCTGGGCTTCTATTATCTATAATGCCTTTTTCAAGCGTCGTACCAGCCTGATACCATGCTGGCAATTTTCTGGCTAGATTTCCTATTCGATTAAGACGTCCCGCCGTATGAATGAATCATATGAAGTATATGAAATATATATGAATGAATTATTATAAAGCCAGTGTATTGGTTTCAAGAAAATAGTGCTCAATACATGGTAGTAGAGCATAGATAAATAGAAATAGGCAGAAAAAAACAGGAAACTACACATTCATCTCGAAAAGCCTGTTTCGTGATTTCTCACTCATCAGGAGATGTACTAAGATTAGTACATCTCCTGATGAGTGAGCAATCAAAAAACAGGCTTGCCGAATTGAACGTGTGGTTTCGTGTCTCTTTTCTGACAATTTATATATATACACTCCACTATTTTGTATTGAGCACTATTTTCTGAAAATCGAAACACTGGCTTTATATTATTTAAGTATATGTTTAATTAATTATAATGTAACATTTAAGTAACTATAAGTAACAATTAATTGGTATGATTGTTTCTTGTTAGTTTCCATGGGTGTTGGATGTGCGGCCTTACACCAGCGAAGGAATGTCAAAAGACGACGAGAAGTCATCAACGGGATCCGAAAAAGATCTGGAAAAGGAAGGACACGAATACTTTTACGAGTTGGTTGGAATCATAGTTCACAGCGGACAAGCTAATGCTGGACATTATTACTCCTACATCAAGAATAGAAGGTGCGGCTTTTGTATGGATGGTAAACACCATCATGATATAAGAATATTATCATTATCTTGGTATAGATTAAAACCCCGCAAAGAAGAACCAAGAACGTAGCGAAAACCTCCTTGATATCAAATCATAGTGAACCGTTGGTGAATTGGTATGATTGATATGTCTTGTCGATTAAATGGAGTGTCCTGTTATCTCAGCTGGTGGACCTTTTGACGTGCAACGTCAAATGGTTGTGGGTTTGTACCCCAGAGCTGCAAAGTATATTTTTTTTTCTTGGAATCGTTGAAATATTTTCAGTAAAGTGACAGCAATGTGTGTAATAAATCAGATGTTCCTTGAAGCTACGTTGTTATGGCATGGAAGGGGGGCTGATGAAATTTCATACGGTCTAACAAAGAAGCAAAGTTAGATGGCGCTTTCAGTACCAGGGGGAAATTTTCCAATTTGATGCCATGAGATTACTGAATACAGCACAAAATCAATTCTAGCATAGAAATATTTAGTATGCTTGCGCCTATGAATTTGGATATTGGATATCAAAATATTTTCACCTATGAATTGAAAACTATGCAAATTTCAAATTTTCTCCCAAATCATGCTAAAAATTTTCTTGCAGCCCAAAATAATTTCTGGCGGCCTAGTTCCCAAGTTTCGATTCCTTTGGCATCTTTTTGTGTCCTGCTTGGGTCGTTTTTCATCCACATAATTAATCTCCATTGTTGTATTATTGTTTGTTACAGAAGCACGATAGGCCATGTCAATCGTTGGTACAAATTCAACGACACTTCAGTTGAGGAATTCGAAATGACCGATGCTGATTTGGAAGCCGAATGTTTTGGTGGCTCTTACCGAGTTGGTCCGCAAAATCGAAGTAAGTTTTTGGCTTCACAGTTATCAGTCATTAGTCAAATGGATTTTTTGTTATTAATTTATCTTATTTCGATAATTTTTTACTATAGCCAACAATATACATACATTAGGGTTAACTAATCAACATCGAATATATGATACAAAATTAAATTACAAATGTTTGAAATATTTACTGCATTAGCGAAATTGAAAGCCAATTACAGGTGGTCTATCCCAATGTTTTATTAAGTTTTTGAATTTTTGAAATAGCCAGAAATATCGGAAACATAGCAAAACGGGCTATTTTGAAGTTTTGTAGAATTCAAAAACCGTTCTATTACTTTTGAAACTTTGTAGATTTTCAGCTGACTTTATCTCGCAAGGTAAGCTATTCAAAACTTGGGGCCCGATTGACTTAGGACTCTTGGACTCAAACGTTGTTTAGTATGTCCTAGCATGGGTCAGATTGTTTGTATTTCTAAGCGAAAATATGTGTTTTGTAATTGAAATCGTAGTTAAAGGTATTCCCATTCTTTTAACGACAAGTTAAAAGAAGTATTGGTAAAAATGAAATTCGGACAACATTACAACAGATTTTCAGTATCCAAGTGCCTAAGTTGTTCACTTATTATACCTATAAACACCTTAGCGACTTGAAAGGGGTATCACTGGATATTTTCAAGAAAAGGCTTGGATAGTTTTCTGTCTCAAATATCTGATGAGGCTCAACTTACTTGTTACATAGCGATTAGAAAACTGATAGTAACTCTTTAGTTGACATGATCGAAATTGGAACTTTTTCAAGAGATGGACATCTAAGTGTCAATACTTAAAATATAGTTTTTCTAAAACTTGAAATTATAAATGAAACAAATAAAAAATTCTATCTTGGGCATTTCTTTCCTTTGTAGACAGTCAATACCCCGAAAAGCGGATACGCAACTGGAATGCCTACATGCTCTTTTATGAGGCAATTGATAAAAACGTCGTCAGTAATTTGAAGAGAGCAGCTTCAAGGGAAATGCTTAGGGAAGACCTTGTGGAGCTCCGCAGGTTTTTTGTTATTATCTGTTATTTACCTCCAAACACGCATAATTTTTAAAAGCCTATGATAAATCTTGTAAATAAACGAAACAACTCTTTTATCATGCTTTTACAGTTTCATGTCTATCTTTTAGACAATCCTTAGGCAACTAAAACCCGATTGAGGATTGTCTAAAAGATAGACATGAAACTGCCAGTAGCAAAATAAAACAGTTTTCTCTTTGTTAATCTGCTAGAAACGCTCTACAAATGTATTGAGCACTATCTTCAATCTATGAAGAAAAAATATGATAAATCTTGTATTGCGTAAAACGAGACATAAATACAAAAGCTTTGCATCTGACAATCATCAGAGTAGTACGCGAGAAAGAGAAGAGAAATGAAACTTAACGAATTGTAAATGAAACGCTGTACTAGCAACAAAAATGAAAAGCTGTGTACTCAAGAAAACACAGTTTAAAAAGTTTATGGAAGAAATATTTTTTGAAATCTCTACAATTTTACCGCATTTGAATTAGGAAAAACCTCCAAGAATCAACTCTTTACAGCTATTCGCTTTAGAATTGTTTACCTAGATTAACTTTTTTTTCTATTCAGGTCGATTCCTTCATCGCCAACATCATCAACCAGCTCTGGTCCCCCGTCACCTGGCCGATCTGATGGTCTGAGTCAACTGTCAGCATTGATCAGACGGGGGGAGAAACGAGGACTTTTCACTGATAATATACCACCCAGCATTCGAAGACTTGTAAGTATTAGGTCACTTTTGTTTCATGAAAAGCAACATGACTTGAGAAATAAATGGAGATGGTTTGTTGGTTTGTCGAATCCTTTTTCTGTTATCGGATCACGTACGTCTACCATTCTTGAACCATTACTTAGGCTTAACTAGAGAAGCTGGACTCTGCCTACACAGTCTATCTATCTATCTATTTATCTATCCGATACTGCCTTCCTTCTAAGAAGAAGATTCTGGTAGGATAGGGTGTCAGGCCAATCTCCCTCAACTTGTAGCCCTGAAGTGCCTGAACTGGACAGAGTGTACCAAGATAGAGGACGCAAGGATTCGGTGCTGCAGAAATCAGCAGAGAACTTTGATAAAACAGAAACAGTCTGTCAGAGCTCTTGCTACGTTGACAAAACGCATGGATCGTTCATATCATCTGCCACCAAGAAGACAGATTTTTTTTAAAACTAATTTACTACGGCGTCTCTATCTGAATGTACAATGTTTTGTGCTAAGTAAAACGGTTCAAGAAGGACTCTTACCCACGACTTTACCTTTTTCAAGCATTGCTTTGACGAACTGATTAATTGAGGGTGTATCTATCAATGAGCTGCTGGTTCCTGGAGATTCTTGACCACATGGCCCCAAATGAGGGTCATATAGGGGGGTCATGTTCCCCTGTTCCCTTGTAGAAATTGCGAATGTTCTCTCATTGTTCTAAGAAGAAATGTTGATCTTTTGTGTTCCCTGATCTCTGCTTGCTGTCAATGTTCCCTTGTTCCCTGTCTAATTTGTCTCTCGTTCCCTTGTTCCCTTTTTAATTTTGGGCGTGTTTCCCTGTTCCCTGGAACCCCTATATGACCCTCCTAAATGATGAAACAGGATGATACAGCCAAACTCGAACATGAACACATGATTTCGAATTTAGTAAATCCCCGCATCTAAGAAACTCATAATACCAAATCAGGCTGTCCTGTTTCTTATACAAGAGGAGTGATTTTATGATGATGTGTGTCAATACCTATGGAAGGTCAGGGAAATGCACTACAACTGTTAGAATTTAAAATGGCTACTCTTTGGAAGTCCCTGCAGTATTGACAATAGCATGAAAAATATCAAAATAGGGGAAATATGGCAGGCTGCAGTTTCTTATATGTTCATTTCTTATTTGCGGGCACTTAATGTACACAATATAGCTCTTTTAAACAAAGGTAAATTTGAAAATGAAAGTTCTACCCTACCCGGTATAAAAACACTGGGCTACATAGTTCCTTCATATGAAAACTGCCTCTTACAGAGCTTTTTGTGAATGGCCTTAATACATGTTTGTTATTTTAGATACACGAAGATAATCTGCAGTTCATGCAAAACCGCGACGTTTACAACGAGGATTACTTTAATTTCGTGCTCACATTGTGCTCCTGTAATTTAGTAAGTATCATAGCTACTATATATGTCATCCTAGACACACAAATACATATTTCGGCTGTTTTCCCTGCTAACAGAGGCTGACAGGTCCATGATTTTGGATATTGAGCAAAGTTTTATGGCAATATGCTCTTCCTGATGCCAACCCTTTTAGTCGCCTCTCACGCTACGCAGGGATACGGTTGATGAATTCTGATCCACAACCACAGTGGCTCCTATAAAGTATGTCATCCTGCACATTTATTCAAAAAAGATGGCACTGATCTTTTGCAGATTTGGTTCTAGAGGTTGTGTACGGCATGGGTTCGAAACCAACATTGGACTTGAATTTACGAAAGTATGATAATGCAATTCACATTGATTTCACTGAATAGACTCGAAATATGTTCCCTCCGTAATGCGTAGCCTGCGTGCACCCCTTCTGTTTCCAGCGAGCTCGAGAAATCCATTGAGTTGAATTATGAATTACCTGCAGATTTTGCGCAATAATGTAAAAGTCACATAAATTGCATTGGTTTGATTGATCCATGCTTTTCTTGCAAACACCATTTCGACAAACGTTGCGCTGTTTTCAAATACTCTGCCCCGTTTAGGAATCATTCCTGTGCTGTGTTTGTCAAGTGAGATGAGCATTTGATTAACTATCTAAATTTCGTAGTAGGAAAACCAACTCTTTCTCTCTATATGATACAGGATTCTATGTTTTATGAATAGTGAGCTTATCTTCTTTTCATTTTGATTTTGTAAGGAATGCATAAAAGACTGCCAAGAAGAGTCGCAGAAGAACATAAGTCTGTGCAGCTTCCAGTTGGCCGTTCAATTCCTCTTCAATACTTACTTCAGGACAACAAAGAAACTCAGGTTCTTGGTGTATTCATTCTCAAATCCGAAAGAAACCCCTGCCAGTTGAACAGGCCATGTATCCGTTTCTAAAACCCATTTCTATTTGGCTTATATAATCATATACTTGAGAAAAGTCAAGGTTTTTCTTGATAGATATCTAATTTGCTAATATCAACTTTTAATGAATTCAGCCTAGGCATCCGTATTCCAAACTCCTATTTCTATTTGAATCATATAATCATAAACTTGAGAAATTATGTTTTTATTTACAGATAATTACTTGGCTAATATCGATTTGCGGAGCCCAACTGCTGGGGTTACTTTCTATCAAAAACTCACTTATTCGATTTTCTCGTGAGCCTTTTAAATTCATTATTACAATGAACAGGAAAACTCCACCTTGCGATTCATCTTACCCTTCTCTCCAAGAGATATTAGCCAATCGGAGGTAGCATTTGCAATGGCCACCTGACATTTGCAAGTTTCTCATGCTTAAATATCTTTTCTTTCCACAGGCTTGACTTCAAGCGATGGTGTCAAACGTTGGAATCGTTGATTCACGTCAGTCCAGAATCTCGTCTTTGGTTCCTCAATCTGCTTGCAGGGGAGAGAGGCAAAGAATACTTAGGGTAATTGCAGTTTGTCATTGGAACTGCTTGTTGTTTATTAGAACAGTCTTTGAATGGTAGAAAACTTCAAAATAGCCAGAAATATCGGAAACATAGCGAAACGAAAATATGGATAACTTAAGCTTTTTGTCTGACACTCAACAGAGTAATACGTCAGAAAGAGAACGGAGAAGAAACCTAACAGATTTTTATACCCAGATGGAGTTTCTGTTTCGTTCTGTTTCTGACGTATTAAAACTAAGTAATCCATGTTTTCATTTCGCTATGTTTCCGTCATTACTGGCTATTTTGTCATTTATCATTGATTTTGAAGTAATTTAAAATCAATTAAAATGCATCCAAGTCTTTTTCGAATCTCCATGGTCGATTTAGTAAGAAACATACATAAAATCAAAGGTTTGGCAGGTTTCACGATACTTGTAGGAAAATCCCTGTTTATTTAGTTGCAACATTAATATGTTGTTGATTACAAGTTTTCCTCGGTTATTGCTTCTCAATTTTATCGTTGTTTTTGCGTTTAGGCCATATTTGGTGGAATGTCCTGACAAGGAAACTAGATCTGCAGTGTGCAGTTTGCTCTACAGTGCATGCAATTTCTTGATCGAATCTGAAAAAGAGGTATTTTTGACAATATTGATTTTTACTCTAAACGTTCTCAAGAAATTAGTGAAATTGGTTCCAATATTCTTGCAAATACCCCCTGCGCCAGGTAGACACAAGTTTGGTATGCTTATATGAATGGATTGCTAGCTTGTTTATCAATGATTGATTCAAGAACGAACAATCAAAGGTACATTAAGTATTCAGGGTACACAGGATTAACAATGTTGATTTTTCGGAACGGCCCTTAAGAAATTAGTGATATTGGTTCCAATATTCTAGTAAATACTGTATTCCAACTAATGCATAATGGCTGGTTTGATAACGAACAATGAAAGGTACATTAAGTGTTCAGGTACACAGGATTACTAATGTTAATTTTTATCGGAAAGGCCCTTAAGAAATTATGGAAATTGGTTCCAATATTCTTGCAAATACCCACTGCGCCATGTAGACATGTTTGGTATGCTTATATGAATGGAAGCTTGTTTATCAATGACTGATTCAAGAACGAACAATGAAAGGTAAAATTCAGTGTTCAGGGTATACAGGATTAACAATGTTGATTTTTTTCGGAACGGCACTTAAGAAATCAGGGATATTGGTTCCAATATTCTGGTAAATACCGTATTCTAACTAATGCATTAATGACTGGTTTGATAACGAATAATGAAAGATTACATTAAGTTTTGAGGGTACATTTCCATTCGCGACACTGATACCTTATTGCATCCCATAAAAAATAAACGATGCACTTTAAATCATTTTTCTGTTCTGAATTATGTTTATAATCATCTTAAACAGAGTAAGACAAAAGAAACTAAAGTATTCAAGTTGCTACTTCAAGTCTCGTGCTTAAATGGCAATCCTCATAACTAAAACTGATCTGTCTGAGGATTGCGATAAAAGCATGAAACTTGAAGTAGCAACTTGAATAATTGAGTCACTTTTGCCTCACTCTGTTAATTTAGCACTGTCTTTAAGATGTCAAGCACTTTGCTGCCCAGAATAGACGACATCGCGTATAATCATCTCAATGCAAGTTTTACTGTAGGTTACTCAATATTACTGTACATGCGTTTTGCTTGGTTTATACAGTTTTTTCGAAAATAAAAATAAATTTTGTTTTATTTTTCCAGGATTGTGTTGCAGTTATTGACAAAGTAATCGGACAACTTCTGGAGTTGATCGAAACATCTGTCATCAACAATAGTCGGCAAAGCAATCAATATTTCGAATTCTTTCAAAAATTTGCCTGCATCGTAAGTAAATTCATATTTTCCTATGTAATTTTTCTATATAACATTTCATACCCTAGAAGTTAATTGTGCTTGTATTATTGTCCTTGAAAGCATTTCAAACGGTAGCCTGCGAGCAGAACAGGACCCGACTCGGCTCTATGCAGTTGAGGTCACTTTCGTGTATAAAAATAATAATAATGATAATAATAATAATAATAATAAGTGTAACTGAATTATAGGTAGATTTTCAAAGCCAAAAGATACCTTGAAAATAGCACACACTATAATGACCCCATACCTAAGGTACTATCTACACGATTGCATAAAAAGTGCTTAAATCAGTGGAAAGCATGCTGCATGATGTTAAATTCCTGATGTTCCGGCTTGTATTATCTTGCACGTGTTGCACAACAAGCAGAGTATTGTAATGATTTGATGATATAAATATCAAACAAAGAATGTCATAAATTTCAAATAAGGGTTTGAAGATGCTAAAAATGAGTATTTTTAAACCTTGCTGACAACGAGGATTAACAGAATAAAGAGAATAAGAACATTGAGCACCTCCAACGATGCTCTACTTGCTTGACCCGCTCCTTTCATCCGTTTTTAAGAATTTTCCCTATCAAAATGTCTAAAATGAACCATCCACACCATGCAGCAAGGTGAAGAACCTGCTAAAGTACTTAAGCATACCCGTTTTAAGGTCCTTTTGGATAGTTCCTAAGCTCCCCGGAGAGTTGTAGTTGTAAATGGAAGCCCAGTAGTGTGTTTTGTGAGACACCCGATACATCTTAAACACGCAAATGACTTAATAAGTTAATTTCCCTTTACACTCTTTTGTAGAACCTTGAAACATTGAGTTCCTTACTTTCCAAAGGAGTTTTCAAGAAATTTGTTCATTTCCTTGTTGGACCTTCTTGCTTCACAAATGTAAGTCTTGCCAATTTATCATTATGCTAGACCTTCTCGATTTTTCACTCAACAATGCTCGATAAAATTTGACCCTTGTGTAATTGTATATCTATATTTATACCAACACCTCACAAATGTCTACCCAATTGTAGAAAAAAATCTTGAAAATGGATACCCAAACCCCTGTTTTTACTAGTTTTAAAAGATTTTAGACCTATTTCTTATACCAATATTGCGAAATTTTTATCCATATCAATGCCAAAATGGCGACGAACTAGGCCCATAATGATACCAAATCTTTGCAAAGTATACCCAAGTAAGTGGCACGTCCCAGTACCCAAAATATACTAAAAAAAACCTTCCCCCAGGCACTAGTTTCGTTTAAAAGAATGAATTTTCTACGATGAACGACTTTGTTGTGCAAATAATGTTGTTTTTATCATTCACTATCAACTTCCTAGGATCAGCGGTATGCCAGACGTTGGAGTTCTGCTCAGGCTCAAGAATTTGGTTTCCTTCATCTAACTTTAAACACTTTGATACTCCAGACCAATAAATTACACAAGTTGACAACAGGTATGACATTGAATATGAAACGCTTTTTGGATATGTTCATGCCTACATTGGATTTTTAAGAGCAAGCCCGGGGCTCTGAATTTTATTAATAAAGTAAAAAAACAAGCTCCTTAAGAGGAATAGTTTTAAGTCAAATCCCCTTTTTGAGAGGGATAAACAGTTAAGCAAGATAATCTGCAGTTGGGTTTGATGATTTGCAGTTGGGTAGAATCTCCTCATTTATGCCTCTTCTAGGGGTGTACCGGAATTCCGGCCGGCCGGGAAATCCGGCCGGAATTTCCTTATTTTACTAAAATCCGGTTCCGGCCGGATTTCAAAAAAACTGGCCGTATCTTTGCCGGATTTTTCAATACTATTTAATAAAAAAGAATAAACATGGAAACAAGTAAAAAAGTTATGCAAAAGTTTGTTATCTATGATGCTAACACAATGAAAACGTAATTTGTCTGAAAACTTAAAAAAGGTCAAAATTTATCCAGATTATGATGCAAGAACAGAAGTTTTTCACCATTGCGAGGCAGCAGTCTTGATCTTTTTTCATCAAAAATGTTTCCTGCTTCGGAAAACAGCCTCTCTGAAACCACACTGGATGCTGGTGCTGACAAAAACCGCCCTGCTAATTTTGCAACACGTGGAAATGCTGTTTGTTGTTGTTTCCACCACAAAAATGGGCTTTCGTTTCTTTCAATGACAGGCATATTCAGATATCCTTCCATTTCTGCAACAATGACGGAAAGAGGAACTTCTAAGCAAGATTGCCTTCGTCTTCTGGTTTGCAACTCACCAATTATCATCTCCTCATCACTTTCACTATTCTCGGCTTTTACACCTGCCTCCTATTCGTTTCTTTGGCAAACTTCATCATAGCATGAGGAAAAATCTTGGTGGATTTCTTCTTGCAGAGATTGAGATGTGTTCTTAAGCTCTTCCAAAAGCATTGTTCTCGCGCTCGAGAATGCATTCTGTGGCATATATCTTCCCTTAAATCTGGGATCCAAGACCGTGCTCATAAGAAATTCTTTGTCTGATAATATGTTCACTTGGCCATCATTATTTGAGAAAAATCTTTTTTGCAAGGATTTTCGAAGCTCTTCCTTCAAAGTGTGGACACCGGCATCTTTCCTACTGCACTTTAACAAATATCGTTCCAATGCTGTAACATCGGGGATGACTGATGATAAAATGGACTGCTCTCCACTAATTTTTTTGGTTATCTCATAAAAAGGCTGCAAAAGTCGGAGAGCTTTTTCCATCAGTTGCCATTCATTGGCAGTAGGAATGACTATTTCATGGTCCCCTGTTTTGAAATCATTTTTACCACGTAATTTCATATTAACACGGGCCTAAAATTCAGGAAAATGTCGAGCTAATAAACTAAGGCAAAGCTTAAGCTGCTTATCAGAAAGAGAAGTCATCTCCTTCAGATATGTACAGGCCCGTCTGAATAGGGGAGCTGAGAGGGTGAAGGGAAATAAAGGGAAAGGAAACGACACAAGAAACACAAGGTGTAACATCATTTCAATATAGCCAATACACCTTAAACAATACAAAAAATAGAATTTAAGGACTTTTATATGACTCCAAGCAATGACTTGGGCATTCTAAGAAATTTTACATTAGGCAAAGCGAGTGGGCTTTTCTTGCAATGAAATTTAAGGTGCTAAGATGAAGTGTGAAAAATCCGGCCAAATCCGGTTCCGGCCGGAATCTCAAAACCCTGATCCGGTACACCCCTAGCCTCTTCGACAATTGAGAGCACAAGATAGCCATGACAGCCTATATAATTGCTTTTTAGGATATTTCTCTAAAATTTCTCAATCAGATCATTAACACTTCAATTTCATTGGTGGTACCAGTACCCTATTGTTAAACTTTCCCTTGTATCAATGATTATCCCAGTGAGGGTTGCTTCTTGTTCTGATGGTCGGTAGAAAAACTATTGGTTTGAATACCTTTGCTCTTCTTGCCTCTTTATGGAGAGGGGGATCAAGGAGACATTTTCTATAACCCACTTAATACTTGGATAGGATTTTGAAAAGTTACTTTAAAAAGTTACTTAGGTTTAATTGCAACAAAACCTACATTTAGCCCACTATGTTTTTTGAGCATTGTGTCTTTCTCATCCATGTCAAATCAGTTGGGAAATGCTGTATTGATGTACTCTAGGAAGCTTATACATCCTTTAGACAGACAGTTGTTGTTTTAAGTCCCTGCCAAATGAAATGGGAAATCCTGTATATTTATACCTTTTAAAGAAGAAATCTCATTGAGACGGATACTTTCAGAAATTCATTTAAGAGGGGGTTAACTGTACCATGTTTCTGTGAATAGTATCTAGTGCTTTTTCAAAACCTTTCTTTCGTTTTCTCTGTACGAAAAGGCGTGTTTGTTTCTTTCCTCATTAGTATTTGATTGTATAAGCACTGATACTTGTGAGCTGTTTAAAACATATTTTAAGAAAACAGACTCCAAGCATGCTACAAGAAGCAATCAAAACTCAGTTAAATTACCGAAAGTGAAGCTTGAGACAGGACGCAAGGGTTTTTATTTTCTCGCCGCTAAGACATTTAATGCACTACCCCCCGAAGTTAGGAGAATAAAATATAGAACTGTATTAAGAAAAGCATTAGAAGAACATTATTAAAAGGCATACTGTATAAACTAAATTTTTAAACTATTTTACTGCTTTAATATATTTTACTTTCGATTTAACTCTATGGAACAGGACTCTAATGATAACAGAGCATTTTAGCACTGATAGAATATCCTGTATAAAAATTCGATTTATCATCATTTATTATTATGACTGCGGTGACGTTGCGTTTGTTATTCTTAGTTTTACTTTTGCCTTCAGAGATTATGCTTTTATGGTGTAGATGGTAAAATAATTCATAGGATTTTTATGGCTTTGTCATCCCAAGCAGTCGATGTGCAAAGGATCTTTGTTTTGAATTTGAACAAGGAAGTTCTTTTGGGAAAACATTTGTTAAGTAGGAGAGAAGATATAAGGTCCTCCTTTTGGTTTTACTGTTGATAAATGATATGGATTTATGCATTCCCCACTTATAATCCAGTCACTTAACAAACCAACTTCTTTTATTTCATATTCAGACCCTGCCGGTGCCAAACCACCAACTCCAGTTTCTTCTACCATGAGTGAAACCCAAGTCGAAATGCCAGGAGAAATGGAAACCATAATTTATGGTGATAACAGTGAAAGATATATTTCTGAGGCAAGTTGATGGGTTTCAAATCTGTTATTGGTTGAAATCAAGTAAGGGAAGGCGCACTCTGCTCCATTGTGACCAGAAATATTCTGTCTAGTTATTTATTTTCCCACAAGAGTCCTCACAAGTGGGAATCAAACTCACGACCTTCAATTTTGGCCTCAATCGCTCTACCAATTGAGCTCCGGGGAACTCCATTTATGCCACTAGCAATCACACAAATTACACCATTATTATATAAATTTCTGCTTTTAAAACAGCTTCCCGTTCAAAGGTTCAAAGTGTAGATAAACCTAATTTGAGAAGAAGTAGGATTTCAAAATCAACTGATATCATTAGTGTTGTGTGTATTAAATAAGTAATAAAGTGGTGGGGATGGCCAGCCGAGTGGTTACATCACTTGACCCTTGTTCGAAGGGTCCTGGGTTTGAAACCACTTCAGACCTATCAAAAAGTGTGAGGAGAGAATTAGCCAGCTCTCTGTAATTTCAGGCAAAAAAGCAAAAGGGATCACGAGGTGTGGTCACATCGAGAGGAAGGACCAGGGTCGCACTGCTCGAGTAGTTTATCTATTCAGTGAGCCCTTTGTGCTTAGCACATAAACCCATACCTTGCGAAGATGTGCCTATCAACAGTGTAAATAAAACCATCCGATAAGGATTCAAATTACTTTCCACCCTATCCAGTCATATTTAGTGGTGGGACTGCAATGGTCCTCCTGGTGTAGGAAAGTTTGAAAGGTCCTGTGCAATAGACATTTTCCGAATTAGGTTTGGAAAAGAGGCCATCATTGAATTCCCATTACACGTGAGGGATTCAATGAAAAAAAACTTAATTCATTGTTTAACTGCAGTGAATCTGAGTGCAATAATTTTGGTATTAAACGCTTGTGGGAATTCTCATTGCAAATAATCGAGGCTAAGCTTGATTTGCTTCAGTTTCAATAGAAATGCAGCAAATTTGGGAAAGGTCTATTGTCGATGGGCCCATATAGGTTCATCTCTGTCAACCAACGATTTTCTTTGTATATTTAATTTTCAGTTTAAAGTGTCCTCAATTAGCTCATGG